>OZ023208.1:66865677-66931542 GCA_963995525.1 Escarpia spicata | reverse complement strand
TTCCTGGCTCTGTCTCTTTCCATCTCTTTGTCTCTGCCACTTTGTCTCTGTCTGTGTCTGCTGCCTGTATGTCTGTCTCTCTGTCTTTAAAAAAATTTGAGTTGAGAAAAATATATAGATTATACAGTGCATCGAACATAATATTTATAGCCTTACAAGGAAACTCATAAGGCTATTTTATATTGGTCAATGCATAGCAGTACAAAATATTAGTGTCAAAAATTCTACCCATTGTTGCCAGTCTGTACATCAATTGTCATATAATTAAACTATTCTTAATTAATATTCCCTTCTGCAACAGTGTGCTCTTCTCTACCCATTAACATATTCACAAAGGAGAACATTAAACAATGGATGCTACAATGTTTAAAACTAAGAATCAGGATTAGCACATGAACAATAGAAGTACGACAAATATAATGGTGCGGCAATTGTTTATTTTTGTGTTTTGTTGTAGTGTGTTGCAATTTGTGTTGGTGTTTGCCTGTGTTGGTATGTCTCTTTGTCTCTGAATTATGTAAGTCTACCTGTCTGTCTGTCTGTCTGTCTCTCTCAGTTTTTGTGTCTGTCTGTGCGTGAGTCTGTCTGTATTCTGTATGTCTACATGTATGTATGGCTGTGTGTTTTTCCGCCTATCTCTGCCTCAATCGTTGCCCCTATATGTGTCTCTGCCTCTCTGCCTATCTACCTGGGTGTTTGTCTCTCTGTCTGTGTGCCAGTCTGTTTGGCCTTTATTCCTTGTGGATGATAATTCAATTCTCGTATGGTTACATTTTTCTGGATGGAATTACAAAATTGATGTATCTGTCCAGCGTTCTGCAGAAATATGATCTTGTTGCAGTATTGTGCAGTCCTCTTCGGTATAAATAGGATTAAAGAGCTTCATATCATCTGCAAACAAGAAAATATGAGAGCTCTTTGTCACATCAAGTAAATCATTTGTGAATATACAAAAAGGAGGGGGCTAATCACTGATCCTTGTGATATGTCACTGATTACCTCCTGCTAATTTGAAAATTTTTTATTTACTCTTACTCGTTGTCTACTGTGGGCCAGCTGAGCTGTAACCCAGTTAAGAATGTTCCCTTTTATTCCATAGTGGATAGTTATTCTGTTGTGAGTGATGTATTAAATATGACTGATAATGGAATGATGATGCTGTATGTTAATTCGTTGAAGACACAAGGATGGAGGTCAACAGGTCCTGATGATATAAATGTCTTTACTTTTTTTAGTTTTGGTGCCACTTTTGACTTCAATATATATAAAGCTCTGGAATAAACATGCTCAAAATCACCCAAAATGTAAAATAAAATTCTTAATAATGGCACAAGTTATTTCCTTTATGCCTAAACTGTTGACATTAACAAGGATAAATGTAAAATAAAACGCATTAGTTGCGCAATAACATCTTTAAGGAGACTGGCTCCTGTCTCCTTAAAACAACGGTCTCCTGTATGCCGTGAAATATGAATCAACACTCCCCTGTACGCCGTATATATATATATATATATATATATATATATATGGAACTTCATTATGAAGGTCACCATATTAGTGGGACTAATTTCCTATACTGTACACTATATATGGAACTAATTTGGGACTGTCCTATAGACAGGTACTCATTCGTAGAGCTGAGTGAACTGGTGCAATTGAATGTGAAATGAACGAACTTGCTCAAGGTTCGAAATGGCAGCGATATGATTCGAACCCGAATATCTCGACTGAGAGTCGGACGCTCTATAAGCTACGCCATCGTGCCCGATTGTTTGGGCGCGGCCTTTCTTGTTTCATTCAAGAAACGATGCGTCTGATTGGTCTGCATCGCCAGACAATCGGCCAATTAATCGTTCGTGTAAATCGATCTTTACCCTTAGGAATACGTTTTATACTTCAGCGTTCGCGTCTGAAAACAGCAGGTCGCATCTGCCTGACAGGTTGACGGCTTATATCCCTAATCTGTATCACTGGCTTGGATAAGGTCGTCAAGTGTTGTATAATATGCCACGTCATCTCCACTTATTGACTATTAATTTAACGTTTGTATTCGGCAAGTTGTTGACCTGCTGTTTACAAACGACAGCCTTTGCACACGTATGCACAATATAACAACGCAACCAGTAAATATGACGCAGGGAAGTGTCTAAAAACAGACTACGTCACGAGATGACACAGCGCTAAACATATTGTTTACACCCGCAAGCAAAACACTGCACAGAAATGAGCCCCAGATGCCATGTCGCGGCTGTTTTTAAGGGCACTCGTTTCGGTGCAGTAAGTTCCTCTAACAGGGGGTTTGAGTTTGCGTTACCTCTTTTTTCATCAGCATGTATAAGTTGGTGTCAGACTCTGTTACAACCTGACCTTATTGGAGAAGTTTGTATAAGTCTAACACAAGACGTCCACAAACAGGGAAGAGTCTGTTTTTAAAACAGTTCCAATTTTGTAAGCAAGAGCCTCCCCATTTACGTCAAAGCGACCTTGACTGTTAATTTTTTTTAATGTAATCTTCTAAAACCTAGAATAAATTTATTGAAGGTACACGGCCGCCAGATTATAGTTAGTAAGCCTTAAACATTGTTCGCAATATCACAGTTGCATCCATACAACGTTCAAATCGTAGTTACACCAAACAATCAAATGGTAAGCACCGTTTATTGGCAATATTGCGCAACTTTAGTTACTGCCTAATACGCCTACTGGCGTTTAGGACAGCGACGAAGTTCTTCCACGCCGGTCTGTTCCTTGCCAATCTCTCGAGGGTGCCCCAACTTTGTCCTGCTTCCTACATATTTGCTTCCACTGTTCGGCACTAGGTTGTTTTCGACGTCCTCTCTTCCTACCCTTTCACCGGTCCAGCGCACTGCGGTTCTAGTGATTGATTTCATATATTTCCATAGCATATGGCTAATCCACTTCCAGCGTCTTCTGGTGATGTTTTTCTGATTGGTCTATTTTAGCAGCTTCTTGTTGGAAATTCTTCTGGGCCCGAAGATCCTCAGGATTTTCCTGAGATTGTTGTGTGGAAGGATGACAGCCTGGACATGTCTTGCTCAGTCATGCAGTAAAGAAGAATGGACAATACACAGCTCCGATAAATGTTAACTGTGTTGCTCACTCACTCATGTCGGCCACTGCAGGGGTCGCACATTACAGACTTCAACCATCCGTCTCCAGATTCCTCGGTCTACCATTGCAGTCTTAAGCTCCACCGACTCTAGACCCACGTCTTCCTTTACAGCAGTCGATGTAAATTGGTCTTCCTAGCTTTGGTCTTCCATGTGTGGTTGCCACAGGATTGTCTTAGATCCCATTTCATATGTAGCACTGTCCGTTAATGTTGTACTTGTGCTGTAGTGGGTTGACTTCCACACTGCCATCATGTTCATAAAATATTGCGCACGTTCCTGCAATTGCACATTGATGTTCGACGTTTTGCGTTGTTCACGCAATCAAGACAACAAATGGGAAAAACTTCTGCTACTACAATAACGACTCATGGCTTGAGACGTCGATTCCAGGTACAACGAAATAACAGAGTCGCTTGAACACTGATCCTGGGTACGGTCGTTCTCGTGAAATAATGTCCGGATGTGGAGGTTTTCGGACTATCGAGGTCCAGATTAACGAGTATCCATTGTCTCTACACTGGAGCGAGGTGGCCTACTAGTGGTGATGTCATTGGACTCTCAGTCGATATATCCCGGGTTCTCACTCTTGCGGCGGTGTCCAACTTTGGCCTAGTTCGTTTTCTCCACGTTGCTCCAGTTCACTCAGCTGTATGAATGAGTACCTGGCTGTGGATTTTGTTGTACGAATAGTCTTCGCGCAGTAATTCCAACATAGCTAAATCCTTCAAATAGAAGTCGAAATGTTGTTCCACCTAACATATATGCCAGGGAGTGACGCGTAAGGCGGTCTGAGCATTCCTACGGACTGCATTCCGCGTTATAAAAGAACTTACCTTTTACACAACATTCTATTTTGGTTATACACATATCGGTAGAGCAACTCGTAAATCACATGTAGCGTCATGTTTGTATTTATGAACGTTTCATAATGTCAATTGCAACATACACAGTATATTGATCTAAAATATTCACTTTGTGCGAACCGATACCAAATGCCTGTGAATGCCAGACCGTCTGTCTTCTCACCGCACGGAGTGATACGTTTCTCAGACTGTATTACATCTACGTATGCCACACACTGATTGGAGGCGCTGTATCTACTGGGCTCGCTTCCACCGAGAGATAATCTAGCCGGCCGACGAAGGTGCCCCGCTGCCTCTTACTGTGTAGCCGATGTGTAATACGTATGTACATCTGCGTGCATATTTATTTCATTCGCTACTAGCTGGAATCCAGGCTGCTGCCAGAAAATATGCGTAGTGTGGCTGTAGGAATGGACAACTCCGGGCTGAGAGCACGAGTTAGTAGTAGCCAGCCTCATCATGATAAATCACATATGTCTGCCGTAGCCGGCGAAACCAACGTTGAGGTAACACGCTACCGGTCTAGATTTAGAAGCAGCCGTAAAGCGTGTCTGCTTAGAAAACCTCAGCCGCACTCTTGTCACCGAGAAAAGCCAACAGAAGTCTCACATCGGCGAAATGAAGCCGAGTAGTGCAATTATAACGTTAATAGTTAAATATTAATGCGGGCGGGCGGGCGGGCGGGCGGGCGGGCGGGCGGGCGGGCGGGCGGGCGGGCGGGCGGGCGGGCGGGCGGGCGGGCGGACGGACGGACGAAGGGACGGACGGACGGACGGAGGGACGGGCGGGCGGGCGGGCGGGCGGCCGGGCGGCCGGGCGGGCAGTCAGACAGACATAGATAGAGAGAATGGAGGGCACCAGAGCGAGAACGCGAGGAAGCAAAACAAGGAAGCTGGCGAGTGAGCAGGCCGACGGAGTGGCGGATGGGTGGGCGGGCAGATTGAAAGACGGAAAGAGAGCGATATAAAGACATTAAGACAGAAACACTTTGAAGGCAATGGCGACGTGAGTAATGTTTGCTACTCTATGTGCTTCTAAACTCGTCATCAATCCATTAAGATCGATCTGATCCGCTCACAGAAGGCAAACTGACGGTGTAAGGCAAACACGTTTTTTCAACGCCAATATTATTAATGTGCTACCTCTTGCAACCACCGATAACGGCGTAACGCACCGCGTACAACGAACACGCGATTTCGAGTTCTAGTTGTTTCCAGGGCTCGGAACGTTCTATTAACTGACTGGTCTGTATTATTATGGTTACAATGTCATTGTTTTATGAGGTCTCATTCAAGTAGTCAGCCTTTTTCAGAACATTATCGCCAAACCGATCTTTATATGCTGGCATTGAGGGTGCATGGTCACTGCCAGGGTGCGTGTCGTCCTCAGTGGTTCCTCTTCGTCCCAAGTTGAGACGGGACCAACATTAACGTGATCTCCGAGTCACGAGGGATACACACTCCCCAATGTTGAGAGTCGGCTTTTTACACCAAATATCATGCCTGCCCGGTCCGGGTTTTGGGCTCACAGTGCTGGCATGCCAGGCGTGATGTGATAACCACTACACTAGCCGGCTCCCGATATGTTATCATTTAAAAACCACGGCCTCATTGGTAGCGCGTTCATGAATAATTACCATGAATAGCCCCGTCCTATCAACCGATCATAGTACGCGTCAATGACAATGCTGATGTAGCTATTTGACTCGCCTCGTTGACATTGCGGTTTGTTTACGCGACCCGCTCAAGAATCCTATCAACCGATCCCAGTACGCGTCAATGGCAATGCTGATGTGGTTATTGAGCCCCGCTCAAAAACTCCTTGGTGCCATTGCGGTTCACCGCAGAATGTGTGAAGTTTTTTTCGCAACCCGTTCAAGACTAGTTCTCAATGTCAGTCGATTGACTGGCCGGCTTGTCTAGAGACTGGTCCGGCGGGGACCGGTTCAAACAGGCAGGCCACTCGCCGCTCACGTCAGCGCTTATTCACGCCGCCGTCGGCATATAGGCCAATGTGCTACAACTCCGTCTAGACAAAAGTCAAGGTTTTGTTTGTTTTGACGGGACATGGAAGGTGTGAGAGGGCGAGAGACGGCTGGAGGTGTACGACAGTCCCACAGAAGACCCAGCGCCAGCGTAGGGAGGTTGGGATTTTGTTAATGGTATTTAAGCGGTATAATTTGGTACTTGGCAATGGCGCAGATACGCTAGCATAGGACGCGAACATTGAATCGCGAGAACCCAGTTTCGAATCCTGTGCTGCCGTGTCGAACCTTGGGCAAGTTCGTTCATTTCACGTTGCTCCAGTTCACTCAGATGTACGACTGAGTACCTGGCCATAAGCAGTGATGGATATTTGTGTACGACTGGTCTTCGCGCATTGCTTGCAGAGTGGCTGAATGTTTCCCAGAAAAATCGAGATGGTGTTCGATTGAACAGGTCTGCCAGGAAATAAAATGTAAAGAGCTTTGAGCAGTCCGAAGGACTGGATACAATGCTATGAAATAATTTACCGTTTTACATTTACGACAATAACGTACATTGCATTACAGTAGCGCACTAATATTAGACGTTTACAAACGGAGTACTCTGTTGGTGCTCTGGTGCTACTGGGCAGAGCTTGGGCCTAGGGACATAACCACCCACTAATTGACGTCTGTTGTACTGATATGTTGGTGCATGTTCTACTGCTGTAGTTGATACTGTTGTTGATGCTTCAGGCTCTGCTGCTGCTGCTGCTGATGATGATGATGATGCTGTCGTTGTTGTTACTTTTTAGAATGAGAGAAGGGAGCACGGGGGAAACAAATCTTACCCATTAGTTTTCCATACTAAGGCGTAATATCACAACAGAATGTACAAATAGCTTATATTATAATTATATATAACAGCTTAAAACATTGTTAAAAGGTGCACGTAGCCCAATTAATGCCCCCCAAATACGCCACTGCTTTTCTGTTGTTGCTGCTGCTGTTGTTGTTGCTGTTGCAGCCAGTTCTACTGTTTGGCTGTACTGCAGTAGCAGCTATTTATGGTACTTCCCGAATACGTCATCTTCCTCGGCTGGAACACAGTAAACAGGCTCGTAAACACCACCAGCATTCACGGGCCACAAACCCGAACAATTAACAGCCCCTCGCCTTTCGCAGATAGAATTTCGCGGATATAATCGGGTTGCTGGGGCGGTGGAGACGGCAGCGGTAAATGAGACGAAGAAGACCGGGCGCTGACAAGCACAGTATTGTTGAAACTAGAGCACATACACGGTCTGTGTGTACTTGTGGGCAGAGAATGTTTTAAAATAGTCTTGCAATCTCCTCTTTAAAAACCGAAGTCGTCATTTTGTCGTTGTCTATGTCGCCGGTGCCACTGCCACAGCAACCTTTCACGGATCGTGTCATTCCGTTGGCCTTTCAGAATGTTTTAGCTCGCGTAGCCAATCCGAGCACTTCCTACAGGGAAAATACATAATTTAGTTGCGAAGCGGTGTATTATATCCAAGCACAAGAACGACCAGAAATAGCTGCCTCCCGATCCAATTTCTGCTGTAAAAAAACGGAAATATGTTATCTTATATTGAGTGACATCACCGGTAGCAAATAAATGCCTACCTACACTAAAATACATACCCCCGGAGAAAAAAAATCGGTCCTATGCATTTCTACCGTAATGTATACATATAGGACGATGTAACAAGAAACACAATTATTATTCTGAACGGACATAATTCTATGTAGACACTATTGTCTTTTGAACTAACTGGCTCAAATAGAACACCATTTTATATCTGCACTTCGTTTTTACAGACAGCAAACAGGTACCACTTTACTTACAATTTATGAACTGAACTTATTCTACCGAATATGAAGTAATCCCATAATATACCCTCTGGTGCTTGGGCGCATGCGCGTGTAAAAATCCCTTTTTAGAACGGCGCATATTGCACTTCAACGTGTTTTAGCGTACTAACCAAACGCAAGTTTCCCAGTGTGTTGGTAAAGCTACGAGTGTCGAATAACAACTGCAACATTGTATATATATTGCTTATTTGTTATATTATGCACTTCGTAAATGCTATTAATGCATGTTTATTTTGTATAATGATGCATGTACGTAAGTCACATATACACAAACGCACACGCACATACGCATACATACATACGCACGCACGCATGCACGCACACACACTGACGTGTACGCGCACACGCACAAGCACCCGCACACGTTCTTGCACACGCACACACACACACACACACACACACACACACACACACACACACACACACACACACACACACACACACACACACACACACACACACACACACACACACACACACACACACACACACACACACACACACACACACACACACACACACACACACACACACACACACATCCTCTCACCAGACACGCTCTCCGTCGAGACGTTATCCTACATCGGCGCAGGTGAACCGCAGTGATTGTGAATTTTACATCAGATGTTGACGCTTTCGTGGCGTTCATGTTGGGTCAACGTCCTTACCCAATCGATAAATTGATGTGACGGACTTTGCAGCACAACAGCGGGTAAGCTGCTCGCGGCTACGTATTAACACTGATCGCAATCTACGGCGTAGGTTTTACACGACACGCGAGGTATTGTTGTGTATTTGTACAGTTTATTCGAATCAACCCTAAAACAGCCGAGCGCCGTCAGTCCATCAACAACCACATGCATAGCATATACAACATTGAGCAGGGCGAACTACGCGAAATCTTTGACTCATAGTCTTCATTAGGCTGTACACGTGTGCATTTATATTCAGGCAGAACAATTACCGATGTCTTATGAGGTGCCGACATGTGACGGCATGCATCGGTGAGCTGAAGGGACGAGTGATCGTTACCTGAATATTAAAATACAGTGCATCGAGGTCACGTTTACACCTGTTGGTGGCATTCAAGAAGCTTTCACGGCAAACTGTATGTAGCGATCGATATATTGAAGTAGACCAAATTGACCATAACTCATTTTGACATACATGTATTCCAAGTATATTTGAATCGTTTGTTTCCGTTGAATTCAGCGGTTCACAACCCTTTGTACGGTTCACATCCCTTTGTACGGTTCACAACCCTTTGTACGGTTCACATCCCTTTGTACGGTTCACATCCCTCCGTGCGAGTTTCTACATAATATTTTCAATAACACGCCAACCAACCGTAATTACCTGCCCGTTCTGTTGAACAACATACATGAATGCTAACGATAATTATAACGATAACAAACGATAACAGTTCAACTAACTAACAACACTCCGCTTTCTCTTCATGTGTTCATAAAAAAGCGTTATGGCCTGAGAAAACGTACACATTTTTTGCATTATGCGAATTTCCGTGAGTAAGCGCAATGTAGTTCACACAATGTAGGTCACGTAACGTAGGTCACACAATGTAGGTCATACGCGTGTACTCAATAAAAACGGACATTATGCACACAAAAGGCTATGAAATTATCGATATGGTGCCATTATACAGAACAATATAAAGGATAAATAGACCGCGATGGAAGTGGCATTAAACACAGTAGTTAACTCGTGTACATTAACAATAGGCTCGGGGGAAAATGTGACACATTCGTTTCGCCGTGGATCTAAACCAGCGACGACACTTGCTCTGGCAGGGAATACGCTGGAAATCAATGCTAGGCCAACCTGCATAAACACAACAGCAATTGGATCCATTTGTAAGCATCAGCCCACCATATTTATAATCCACACATTCTCGCTAAAGCATCAACCGTTATGAAAGACTGCCGAGGTATATAAAGCAAGACGCACGTCGCTGCGACGTTCACGATGACCGTGTGTGCGTTAACAGACGTTTTAACATCACTAATAAATCATGAGCATTCTCACCTCACCGATGTGCACAAGAGGGTCTGAGAATTGACTTAATCTGTGCTTAGCTGATTCTACTGCCGACAGTATTGTTGACATGTTGCCACGCTGCCAACAAATTGCTTTGAATAAACACGCGTTCGCATCGAAGTTGTCAGAAATAAACTACACGCGTCGTTGCTGGCACGAAACCCAATCACTCGGCAACGCGCGCGCTTGTAAATCATGCCATCGTGCTGAATAACGCACGAAAACGCTTCGCACAGACACGAGTGCCAGCGATCCGGAGGGCTGAGCTGATAGCAGGCGAGCCGAGCCGTCTTGAACAAATACAGACAGAGCCGATGTCGCTGGCAAGCGGGCCAGATACGAAAGTCGGTAACACGATTATAACGTCACAGCACATCGGTCATCCTGAGCCGACCTACATGGCGATCAAATCAAGCCGACGTATGATGTTGTGTCGTTGGCATCACATGACTAGTTTCATACCGGATGTGACGTAGACAGCGCTCGCCACGACCGACATCTTATCGAACCTCGCCGGTTTTATTTCCTGCGATGAGTATGCGCTTACCTTATAGCAACGTTCCCATCTGGCTTGTTGAGCGATTTGTCGTTGAGGCAAAACGGATTTTTCGAGAGAGGACTCCGCCACACTTTGCATTCGGCAACGGGATGACATCAAGCGAGCGTCAATACGATGCCTTAGTACGAGGTCCAACGACACCAATGTATAGTCCGGAACAGTGACTAACGTTTGTGAGAACGAACTGTACAAATCATATGTACAAATATAAATTACAGTTCACGTTTACATGCTCGTTTAACTATACAACAGCATGGCGTGACTCTTGAAATATAGGCATGAAAACACCACGCCCAAATGTTTTGTGTGCGTTTAACTCCATATAGGAAACGTAGCAAAACCTATGGAGGGCACTCACACTTTCCGAAATTCGCTTTTTGCCAGATCAAAGCACCGTTCCTTTATTTGTCACTCCGCCAGGTTAACAATTCTACGTAACTCTGACTAGCAGCTCGTCATACAACCGACGTAGAGTCGGCATAAGAAGCAAGTCCTAAATGCAAATACACATCACACCGTACGTCTAGAAACCCAACAGTTCACTGAAACAATCTGATCATAGCAACGAGCAATTTCACCCAGTGAGACTAGAATCGGGTCTCGTTAGAATCGGCCGTGTCCCTACATGCGAACAGTTTGTACGGGAACTACACGGACCGGAGTGATGTTTGTTTGCATAGCAACTAGGCAATGATTTACTCCAACTGCAAAGTTGTGTGCGCTTTATGCATGACGTTAGTCTCTTACACATTTTTACAAACATTATCTCAGAAGAAGTTAACTCGATTCAGTTTCGCTGCTAGATGCAGCAGCATGAGTGTCATACCCGTTCTTTGCCCGATGCACGACTCTCCTTCCTACACGTTACGTACACTTGAAGTTGCAGCGTGTTTCCATCAGTCAGGAAGCCGAGTAACACGCATAAATATGTCGACACTCGTGCTCCACAGCTGAGAAGTGACGCATTCAAGAAACGACATGATGACTTCAGCGACCGACGCCCATTGTGACGTCACGTATATGGCCA
Source organism: Escarpia spicata (assembly GCA_963995525.1). NCBI lineage: Eukaryota > Metazoa > Annelida > Polychaeta > Sabellida > Siboglinidae > Escarpia > Escarpia spicata. The sequence continues at coordinate 66,920,045 of OZ023208.1, read as the reverse complement.
ACCGCGCCACATGGCGGCCAGCTACGACGGGGGCGGATGGATCCCAACGTAGAATGATGGCACGTAGCACTCGATGACGTAATTCCGGCCGTGATTGTTGTCCCATCGGCTGCTTCCGGGGATGTCGTAGCGCACGGCGAACTCAACGCGACTTCCGGCGATCGAGCCGAAGTGTGACTGTAGGTAGAGTGTGAAGGCGAACCGGTCGGTGGCGCCGTCGTTGGAACCCGGCACGTAGGTGGCCCGCACCTCACCACACGTCACCCAGTTGTCGTACGTGTAGCGCACGGCCACGTGCTTCTCGAAGGCGACGTTGGCGACCCGCACCGTGCCCTCGACGACAAGTTGGTCCCTGTCGACGACACAGTTCTCCACTTTGACGTGCGTCGCGAGAACCTCGTTGATGAAGTCGATGGCGGCGCCAGGTTGCGAGAAGCGCAGCATGATGTACGACCTGTAGTCGGAGGCGGCCTCGGGGTGGCGTCTGAAGCGACTAGGCACGTTGCCGAGCTTCAGCCCACGCGTCGCCGACTCCGGCACGAACGGCGGGTCGCCACTGTCCAGGAAATGTTTGACCCTCTCTAGGTCGAGTCCGAGCGCGTCTGCGAAGCGCACGGCTTTCTTCCGTCGCGGACTCACTGGCGCGCTGTGCCGCGGCGACAGCGACAAACTGCGCTCGAGCTTCGTTGCCAGACACTCACAGTCCACGGTGATGTCATCGGTGACGTCGTCAGTTACTTCCGCCTGTCGTTTGACGGCGCCACTGGCACATAGCAGCGCCGTCTGGCGTGTCGCCAGCACCTCCAGTGTCTCCGGGCTGCAACACCCGTCATCGTGCACGCACGCCGCGCATGCGTTACCGGAAACGTTCTCGCTGCATCCGGAAGATACGGTGGTGCATTTGCCTGGCGTCTGACGGACAGATGCAGCAGCTGCTACCGTCACCATCGAGCCGCCGTAGAGCGCAGCAGTAGATGGCCGGTCTGTGCAGTCGTCAGGCGCCGTGCCTCCCTCGCCCATTTTCATCGTCGTCGTGCGGTGCTTCTGTCCGCCCATGTACACCTCCGGTACAATTATCTAGGCCGATGAGGCATCGCCCCGCGCTTATATAGTTGTATTTGGTAAACAAAAATCGCCGAGCGCCGCTGACGTAAATAGGCCGCCGCGGACCCGGCAGAGCGGCCGGTGCTCGCACGTACGCCAGTCGGCCCTACGCGAAGCTTCCAGAGCACCGACGATGTGGCCGCCGCGATCAACACATCAATACGTACTACGTACGTAGGGCTGTACGTCAAACCAAGCGGCTCATCGATCCGCCTAACCTATATACGACTGGTTGTATCGCGGCGCGGCTCGCTTCAACGTTCATACGTAGAGGTCTACTTTACCTAGGTATGTCCTAGCGCGGAGTAAAATAGACTGTGCCTTAGATCCCTGGGCGGATCGCGATGCCGGGTGTGCCGGTGAAATTCTTCCTCGAATGATGTCGGTATTGCAAAGACGGGGGACATAATGGCGCATCCGAGCAACGAATTGGCATAATTCCGACGGAATACGTCCACAATACTAATTACTGCGTCGACACTAATTAATCTACCGTAAGTAGATAAATGTATTCTGTCATACTGGTCTAAAACTGGTCTTTAAGTTTTCACTGATGGCTCCGTTTGTTTGAACTTGTGCTAACGACTGTCAGACAACGGAGAGTTGGCCACCATTTGTAATTCGTTTTGCACCATGTTATCTTGTTATGACCATAATTATTATTACCTGTAATTACGGTTATTACATTATACGTATTTACAGCTGATGTTATTATATTTTACATGTGTATAACTACTCGTATGACGTATTGCGCAATGATAACACTTGTCTTGACACGTTGGACGTATTCATAACCACTTTTATATAGTTTTAAGTGTACATAATCATGTTAATACATTTTGTGTATTCGCAAAATAAACCCTGGCATTGTTGGTCCTTTGCGTTTCATTTTGCGAACGACAGGGAAATATCTTACTTTCTGGCAAACATTGCTAATATCATGTTTCGTTTATATGTTAATGTTTACTTCAGAGTGTGATCAACTACAGATGACTACATTCCCAACATGCAAAACGCACTTTTAAATAATAGGCAGGGTTGAATATATCTATAACAACTAATTCCTGTACTATCGAAGTGATAGCGAAAACATTCTAAGTATCAGCTAATTTCGGTAAACCCCTCCAAAACCACTTTCCGGGTAAGAGTTAAATAACTAGACTCTTATGCGACTTATTTATACCTTAATTTTGTAACGAATCAAGACATTAATTTTGTTAGGTGAAGGCTGTTTGCTCCCACTCCACGTACACATGCACCTAAACACCTGGTGTCAATCTTGACAAAAGTACCTTCAACCTAACCTTAACCCCAGCCTTAGCCTTACTATTAGGATGTTGACAAAACGCAAGATGCCGATTGTGTCGCGAGAGCTACGAGTGTCGATTAACAAGTGTACACATGGAGCGTATATGGAAGCTCCGTCCACGCAGTTATGCTTCGTGAAAATATTTCAAGAAGCACTGAGCCTACAACTAGAGATACGTCAATTAAAGTATTATTGTCGGATTGGTAATAATAAAAAATGAAAGAATTAACAAAACTGTTTCCGCTGGGTTTCGAACCCAGGACCTTTCGCGTGTTAGGCGAACGTGATAACCACTACACTACGGAAACTGACATGTCCACTCCGCCGTGAGTAACCGAACCGTGTCATCGTAACGGATGTCATTCTTTCATAATTATTAAGGACGACTCTCTTTCTCTGTACTCTCTCTATCCACATATCTCTCTCCCCCCCCTCTCTCTCTCCCCCCTCTCTCTCCCCCTATCTCTCCCCCCTCTCTCTCCCCCCTCTCTCTCCTCCATCCCTCCGTCACATGTGTGTGTGTGCGTGTGTGATAGTGTGTGTGTGTGCGTGTGTATGAGAGTGTGAGTGTGTGTGTGGATATATGTGCGTGTGTAAGAGTGTGTGTGTATGAGAGTGTGTGTGTGAGTGTGTGTGTGGATATATGTGCGTGTATGAGAGTGTGTGTGGGTGGACAGATATGTGTGCGTGTGTGAGTGTGTGCGTGTGTGTATGTGTGAGAGAGTGTGTGTGTGTGTGTGTGTGTGTGTGTGTGTGTGTGTGTGTGTGTGTGTGTGTGTGTGTGTGTGTGTGTGTGTGTGTGTGTGTGTGTGTGTGTGTGTGTGTGTGTGTGTGTGTGTGTGTGTGTGTGTGTGTGTGTGCGTGTGTGTGTCAGTGTGTGGATATATGTGCGTGTGTGCGTGCGTGCGTGCGTGCGTGCGTGCGTGCGTGTGTGTGTGTGGGTGTGTGTGAGTGTGCGTGTGTGCGTGTGAGTGTTTAAGCATCGTATACAACAATTTCCGTTTGATTTATTGTGGCAATATTTTTCAATTTTTGTCCTACATGTTGTACATACGTAGCAAGTTAAAAAGGTCAACCCGGCTACACACTGATCAATCAAGTATGGTATCATTACACATATGCTATATATATTGAATGTGTAACGTATTGGATGAATTTTAATGTCTACCTTAGTAGTAACACGTGGTCGTGTCTGAAACGTCTAGACATTTCACATCACGTACACAAATTATTCTTAATCGGGTTCACGACCGTTTTATAAAAAAAGTCCCAGCAAGCACCGATACACAAGCCAGACGCCTGGACGTTCAACTCGTCTCGTGTGGAGGCGAGGTTACTTAGGTCCTATGGTATAATAGTGATCATTCTACTTTATCTTCTGCGCCAGTCTAAGCGGCATGATAAAGCCAATGGTGTTATCTCTCAGAATCTTATCTGACGGCATTGGTTTCACGTTGGCCTGAATAGTGCAAGGTTAACATTTGACTAGCACTTTGTTCATACTGCCGACGGCAATATGATACACAATTACAGCGTTGTTCTGTGTTTAGCACTAGGGCACAACGGCGTGCCATTTGACATTCAGACGAACATCGAAAACACGAATCTGAACCAACTTCAACGGCTTTGGTCGTAGGCATTGTAGGACAGGATATCGGCGCTAAAATATTGATACGCTAACTTTAGGATATTGTAAGTGCATCTCCCCCGAGGCCCACTGCCGGCTTCTATATTCGTTCACTTCCTCCAAACATTCGTCTCTCGTCTACCAACTGGCGATGTGTTCTTGTAGTTAGAGTTATTTACTCTGTGTTTTGCTATGTTGTCATTTCCTATATGACCTTTCTCCTTCATGAGAGAATTGAGTGGTGATAATGTCACCAGATGGCACCAATGTAAAGCAGTGATTTGTTAGTCTATGGCACAGACATGAATAAAACACGTTAGTTAGGCGGATGGTTCATGAGGTAACTGTATGGTCTACGGTTGGGTGTACGGCATTTGACCACCAGCTTAAAAAAATTGGTGGTCCAATCGTAGCGTGGCTGAATGCTTATCAGAGAAGTCGCGATGGTGTTCGTTTGAACATGTCTGGCAGGGAGTGAAGTGTAAAGCGCTTTGACCAGTCCAAAAGATTGAATACTGCACTATATAAGAACTCACTTTTTATAACGAGAACGTGTTGTAATTTGAGGAGCAAAATTAATGTTCCGGTCTGGGGGACTAGCTGGCACTTTCTAAGATATGGTGGCCCGAGCGTAATAATTCTTGTCTCAAGGGTACCGTCTCGAACCACAACATAGATAACGTAGATAACGATGTCGTACTCTGGTCGAAGGGCTTATCTCTGTGTGGCTGGATTGTTGACATGTCGACAATACCCACACACTGAACTACACCCGATCGTGGAGCACCAAATACATTATTTCCCAATATCGATATTTCCCGATAAAGCGAACATATAACCCGTGTCTCACCACACAGTGCTGTGTCCATCTTTCTCCGACAGCTAGAAAAACACATCGAGTAAACGTAAGTGAATTATTCTAATTAACTACCTTTGTACTTGTGTTAATACAGCGCCGTTTGGTAGATCAGAGAACTATGATTGTTGCAAGCCTCCAAGGAAACGAATTATCAGTGAAAGAAGCCACGGCACCTGGGAGGTGGTAGTGCTAGATCGTCCTAAAGTCAGCGCATTAATATCTAGATAACGGCAGTAGTTCAATACATATTATTAATTATAATATGAACATAAATTAGGAATTGATAAACAAGGACGAAGACAATTAAACAGTTCACACATTTTGGTGTCTAGCTTGCCTCTCATGGACGATAATATGCGTCGTTCGAAATCGACCTTTCAAAAGTCTCCAGGAGGTGACGGTCACTGCGGGGGAGAGTAATTATTGCTCCCGTGCAGTGTGGTACGCTGTCGGAATGTAATTAGACTACGCGAGATTGACTAGAAGTACAGTCAGTCATGTGTAAACGCCGTCGCCGCTGGCTTCTATCGCTGGCGTCTATATAAGGTGAAGGTCAAGTCTTGCGAGCGGCTCTGTTGCCACTGTAAAATAAAATGGCGCACATACATTAAGTACAAAGTAAAGTAAGTCTCCACTGACAATGCGGATTAGACAGCTACTGATCTAATTATTACACAATCATTGACTTTGCCAAAACGAGAGTGACGCAAGAACGTTGAACCTAATTATTAATGATGAAATAGAGACCAGCGTTCACGTAGTGTGTGCGTGCTCTAGACAGTTCCACTGAATAAAAACGGCAATTTACTTGAGATCATGACATGTTACGCCATAGTAAATTTCGGTCATGATTACCATTATGTATGCGAGAAATTACACAAAATGTAACTCATAATTATTTCCATGGAAAGTGCTACGTGTGTTAAGTTGTAACCCGTCTCTTCTACTTACGCACAACTCACAATCAATTTATTTGACCTATAAATACGATACATATACAATGAATAACGTAAGTAATAGATAAGGTCGGGAGACTCCCATTAAGATATATAATATCGCTAGCACAGGAGCCATCCCATAAATATAAACAACAACAAAATTTGCATGACACAAATCAGAATAGCATATGACTTGTTTTTATAGTTGATAATTACTTAATGTATCAACATACATGCATAATACAAAGACTTATTATAATTGTACTCGTGTACACATTGACGTACATATGGATACTTAGGTATACATCTCAATACGCATTACGAATTACAAATAACGCAATTATGAATACGACAACTGGATTCATAATTAAACAAAACAAGTTTTTGTTTATGTTGAAAAACCATATAGACTGTACCACTCTGCCATCAATAGTTGACGCCCAGTATCATCTCTGATCTGATCACTTCACCACTTCAGTGGCCTTCCTCTCCTCCGCTCTTCTGTGACATCTCACAGAAACATCTACTAATAATAAGATGTTCTCTTGGTTTGCGTTAAATGTACCCACAATCACCGAGATTCTCCATCACGCTGTTTCGTAGTCTTTCTGTCCAGGCAACGCCTCCTGAAGGACCCCGAGCAATGCATGTCAAAAATATGCATTACCTGCGGGTTTTCATCAATACGATCGTTTCTAAAGTGAACCTCTTAATTGGACTACACGTTAACATTGTCGGCCTCGGAATGTTAACGCACAAAGTGTCAGCCGCCAGTAACACCCGCACGAATGTTTCCACTCATGGGCTGAAACTAGCATCTAGTGTAGTGTTTGTTAATATCATGCTTGTAACGACTATAAGGGCACATTGATCAATCGATAGATACTATGTTTCAGTAATTAATGCCATGGTCCTCTGCGAGATGAATAGGTTCTACCTTCAGATATTTCATATAATATATAAGCCCTATGGCTGTTCGGACACATATTGAGTTGTGAAAGCGTGTCATATATATATATATATATATATGTATGCGTAATGTGAATATTTTGATTGATGCGATATTTCTGAAGTCTTGAACTACTAAATGACGATGACGATGATGATGATGGTTTATTACAGAAACTATGACACAATACATTCGATATTTGATGCACGATTGATACATACATTGTTATAGTTTCTATAATGAGGATGTGAAGCCATAAGTGGCTGATGCTACCACTCAATACATGTAATATATATGTAACTCCATGGTGCACGTAGAATAATTTTACAAAAAGAAAACAGATTGTGCAATTGAAGAAAAAACATCAGCAACACAAATTACAGTAATACTATTGTCATGAATACACGCATTAGAATGCAACAATGAATGTGAATTATATAAGTCACTAATATTATTTACTGACAAAAATCTCCGGAGTTGACATTTAAACATTGCAAGTGCATAGTGTTGTGGTCTGTCAAATTGTATTGTGTTCTGTTACTTTAACAGTGTGCCTTAATGTACTTGATCAGCTGACGTCAGCCTCGTTCTGGGGTGAAACGTTGCTCCGCCATGACGCCGTATTACAGTTAGTTCAAGGTTACGATAGTCTGGTGTTATTTGTGATATTTCCATGTTATCGACATAACACATAGGTACAATCCACTGTTGTTGTTATATAGTTCCATAGCTTAACACCTCGATGTCTAACGATTTTATATAATACGTTGGTTTTAGAAATCGGTACATGCAGTAGCTCCGCATGGCGTGTCCTATAATTGTGGAGTTCGTTATTTCTAATGAACATCCTTGTTATAACCGATGGAAACATATATTTGACAATTTTATACATGCACAGGATAACTGTGTATTCGTAGATTTTTCTTGTTGGTAAAATCAACAGCTTCGTGTAGAGTGTGCGCTCTGTACGGAGCTGACATAATTAGACAAACTGCATACTTTTGTAATTTGATTAAGGAACTAAAATGTGTCTTAAAGGCTCCTCCCCTCACTTCGATGCAATAAGTTAGATACGGATACAAAAATGTGTAGCATAAAGTCACAAGGGAAGATCTACTCAACGTTTTTCTTGCTTTACTTATAATTCCATCAGCTTTTGCTATTTTACATTTTATGTACTGTATATAAAAAGACCATGATAAATTAGAATATACTATAATTCCTAAGAACTTTGTGTTTTCAACTTAAGTAATTTGCAGACCATCAATAAAAATGCTGATTGGATTAGATACCTTTTTATTTACTGACTTGAAAACAATAAAACGTGCTTTACATATATTTCAAGAGGGTTTATTACTGGTTAATAACTATTTTTTGCAGTTCTTGATTCATAACCTTCTCCAGCTCACTAAGGTTGTTACCATTGACAAAAACATTTGTATCATCTGCAACTATGATAGGGAAAAGGATATCTGATACACCGACAATGTCATTAATATAAATTAAGAATAACAATGGCCCTATTATTCTGGAACACTACAGCATATAGGCTGAACAATGGCCATATCATTGTGGAACACCACAGCATATAGGCGGGAAGTTCGATTTTGCTCCGTCAAATAAAACATACTGCCTTCTATTGGACAAATAACTTTCATGGCAGGCAAGTGCTTTTCCTCTAATACCATAATGTTCTAGTTTATTAAGTAATACTGAATGATCCGCGGTGTCAAAGGCTTTACTGAAGTCAAGAAAGACTTCCAGTACATAATCACCATTGTTTCTAGCTGCAGCTACTTGATCTACTAGTTGCATAAGAGCCATGTCTGCAGAATGCTTCTTCCTAAGTCCAAATTGATAATCATATAAAATGTTATGTTTGTTTATAAAAGTCATTAATCTGTTGTACATTAATTTTTTAAAGAATTTTTGAAAAGACTGGCAAACTCGATATTGGACGGTAATTGTTTACGATCGTCTTGTCACCTCCTTTGTGTATCGGGATAACTTTTGCAATTTTCATGTCGTCTGTGTTTAAAGGACATAAGAGAGTAAGGTATGTTAATTTAACAATATGTGGAATTATTAAGTCACATCATGGACTTGGTATTTTGAGATCTTTACTAATAGTTTCTACTTTATTCGTTTCAATCGGTGAAATAAATATTGTATTCAAGTTTCGATATTTGATATGCATTGACGGGTCAATACCATACCAAATAATCAATAGTTTTAGATGCGCTGGGCAATAGACGTGTTTACAACGTGAAGAATGTGTTAGTCGACACGTTACAACGCGTCTCCTGGGACGGTACCGGTAGATCTACTACCTGTCCAGTTGCCAGGTCAGTGGTCAATAAGCAGTGGACGCACTGACCGCTGACCTTATCATATATACGCACACACATGGTCAATACAAACACCCTAAGGAGGTGTCCCATTTCTTCAGCACAACAGAGAAACCAAGAACAGATCTACACCCGGCAACACAGACCGTCAGTTGCATGTTGCTTGCACTGGTTTCCACCTTTACATCATTTCATTTGACGCAGTATTTTCATAACCACTAAATACTATTAAAAACACGTCTACGTGATCTCTTCTTAATCTCCTGGTCGATATAAGATTGTTAAGCCACATTCTTTTAGGCGCTTTTCGTAGCTAATGTTGTTCAATTCGTGAATACTTGTACTGCTTCTCCTCTGCGCTCTGTCCATTGTATCGTGCTCTTCTTACGTCACGACATCCGCGGTTGTATATTTTAAATGAGGCCATGAGTTACTATCCGTGAATGCAGGCTACGTAAGACAGAATATAAGTATGATGTAGGCTACTCCGTTTACCTAAACATAACTATAGGGATAACATAAATTATTATAGTACATGCATTCATGATTATTGACTGTAATAACGTTAATCCTCAAATAGTGGTAAGATTACACTGTTTCCGGTGGGTTTCAAACACCTTTCCCGTATTAGGGGAACGTGGTAACCACTATACTACGGAAACGGAATCTGGCGTAGGTTCGTGACTTGTAATGCAATGTCAGGTTCAGCATTCGCTCTTTGTCCGTGATATAGGACGAGGTATACACTCAATTTTTCATAACACAATTACTGTTGTATACAACGTGTACTCAACGGACGATTTCGGGGACGATCGGCCCTTGCTCAGAATTAAATAAATAAACTAGAAACAACGCACTCAACACCATCTTTCTTAATGGCGCCTATTTGTTGATAGAGAGCCCCGCACCAGTCCTTTCGTTTCGAGCAAATGGCCCCTTGGCGATACTTTCCGATTACTAGCTTAATTATGACAAGGAATATAATTACCACTGGTCTGCTAGCGATGTGCACCTGACGCTGACACGACCTAAAGCCCTGCCCGGACCCTGAACTAAATGTGCGATTCATTATAATGCTTCGACACACACGCGTGACGGCCTTAGCCTGGCAGGGTTTAATTGTTGGAATATGTACTGTTTAAATTGTAGGCATCAGTGAAGTGATGTTGACGAAGTGAATATAATATTCTATCAACCTCAACGATCCCGAATGATAGAGAATAACGGTCGACAGTTATACACTTGTAGAACACAATGCCGATGGCCGTGTGTACTTAATGTGGCCTCTGTCTTAAGACCCAATTTCTCATTTGAAACACAGCTACATGCGATATTTTGAGTTTGCTTTACAGTTAAACGATCGATGTCAATAATCAACACATGGAGAGAAAAAGTGTTTGTTCGATCTCGCTATCTCATTGCGATCTTATTCTTTCTTGCCATGTGGACCGTTCGCTCTGCGCATTCAATGCGGTACGTCCACAATGTACACCGTGCGTCTGTTGCTAGTTCGCCTGATTTAGTTATTTATTACTGACTTAGCGAAAATACCACAAACGTCGTAAATATGTTTGCTGTCTGGCGCGGTACTTGTTGACAGCGCGACATTAGCCTACTTGCATATTCATGCCTGACACTGACAGTACCCGCAGAGCTCTGACTATTAATAGCATCACCCGAACGTACGAATCAAGGCTAAACAGACTTAATTATGTCAATGTCAAGTACGCGGTAAACAGCGCCAACCGACAGATGCTGACTATAGTCGTGACTTGTGGAAATATATCGCCGATCGGTTGGAATTGATTGCCGACTGATACTGATCAGCTACGGTTGGCGAACCCGATATAATGGGAAGTTGCAACGCATGTAATTAGAGCGACATTAGTCACAGGGTTTACCATAAAATCTTTAAAGTATGCCGACGTGTAGTGTAATGATCCCGATAAGCAATAATGGAACGGTTCTAAATCACGCTGAATTACCGCTTCGCCTATTCACAATTTGAAACGACAAGAACGTTGAAAATATTCATGATTTCTATAATAATAATAATTTATCTATGGCTTGTATACATACGTGTATATATACGCGTGCGTGCACACACGCACACACAACACACATGCTTGTCATCTGCTATTTAAAAATTCTTAGAATCTGTATTATTGAATTTGTGTCACTCCAATGGTGTTCACGCTGTCATGGTTCCGGGTCTGAAAATGACGTCGGGTCTCGATCGGTTGTTCACTCATGAACATTCACAGCACTACCAGTTACAAAATCACACATTCTTGCTGTTCTAAAGTATTTGGTGTGTAATTTATTAGTTATGTTGCCAGTTTTTGTTTGGCAAACAATTAGTCGCAGAGGACAGTGTAAATAAATAACAACACTACGATTTAATAATAATAATTATGTATTTAGTTTATAACAGTAACTTCGTTGGCTGCATAGGAATTCACATTTACGGATAACAATTACCAAAGTTACATTTGCTGTCGTAACAGACGCATTTTTGTGTTGCCACTGTTAATTTCTCACAACTTAGTCCTCCATCTTGTAACCGTCAACCCATTTGGGAATTCTAAGGCGATTAATAAGACTCCCTCCTTACTAGATGTTGCCGTGTCGTTCATGGGACAACAACATGAAATACCCACACCTACTGCATGTTTATATTAGTGAAGCACCGGTATCGCCTTGGTGACATGTTCTGCAATATGACTAAAGACCTGCACAAGGAAGAGGGAGTTACGCAGTTAGTACCCTGAGTGCCGCCGGTATGAGTGCTGACCACATGACATAAGCCGCGGTTACGAAGTCCACTCGAGCATTGTCACCGGGGCGTGACTCTGGAAGGATGGGTCGAATATTGCAGACATCAACAAGTACTAGTGTCGCCTATTTCGCGACGTTGTTGTAGTAGGCTATCGTGGTTTTATACACTTCCAGTTCCGTGTTTCTACTTGTTATCCTGGTTCTTTCCCTTAGTTTATTTTATAGCATGTCTAATAACCTCACTAGTAAGATTACCCTTGATTGAAACTGGTTAAACGTGACCTGAATAGTGAGGTGACGTATTAATGAAAATACTTTTCGACTGTGCTCAAGTGACCTTAATTGCAAGGTGGCTGTATTACCGGGGTGACCATAAAGCGAGGTTCGAGGTTGTAATTACTTCCTCGTTTTCCTTGCTGACAGCCACTTCCAACATATCTGCGTTGACCTCCTGTCCGATATTGTATAGTTGTTATTGCTTTTAAGATGGGTATTATAGCGAGTTATTAGAGTGTTTTCAAGCGCCCTGATCCCGGTTAAATTGCTGGACAATGGAACCGAGCGCGTGGCGCGGTAGGGATCGCGAGGAGGGATTTGAGATTTGCATACACTGCTTACTCACACATACACCAAGAAACCCGTGACTATTTGACTTCGATTGAGTTCCGATGGACTTTTAGGGCTTTCTCAGTTACCGCAGTAACACTTTGGGATTCACACCTTCAATGTTTTCGGTCAGCAGGAAATATACTACAATTTTGCTGGCGCCTGAAATGTTTTTCAGTCTCTTTGGTTCCCTACCGATACATCTACGGAACACATGCACAAGGTCGATAACTGATTGTGTTGGGGAAACGTAAGATGCCTTCCAAACTATTCCAATTTAGAAGCAATGACCAACCAGCGGTCGGCTAGACAAATCCACTATGGCGTTTAATTACAGCGCAAAGCGGGATGGCAAAATTGAAAATCTAGGAAACAGAGTTTTGGCACGTGTCTCGTCGTCGCCAGACGTTCATATCATTTAGTCATGTGTTATCGTGCGACTTATTGTCGGCGACAAATTCGGGAAATATCACTCTTGTAAACAGGTCTTCTTCAGTTTCACATACGAATAAATCGTGGAACCGTTTACGCAAGGGAACCTTTCTATAGTACGAGCCGCCCACGCGACCGGACCTTAACACAATTGTTTAAACTAAACACGACGCAATATAAACACAACTTTTTGTTGGTGTTTTTGACGCTAGAAGCTGGGTAATGGATGTGAAATAATATCCTCGTCGGGTTGCAGTCGAATATTGCTGATTACTGTGATTATTACTTGTTCGTGGCAATCAAAGGCAAATTGAACATGGGCACAATTGTTAAAGCGTATATAGCGTATGCTGTATTGGTGTTTACGTGAGTGTATAAGTATCTATACAAATATCTTATTTATCCTATTCAACAAATATGGGTATTATACATAAACAGTATTTCAAATAACACCCTGACCCATGTTCTTCAACTTGTCAAGAATGTCTAAAGGATCTATATAGTAATATGATAAATTTTGGGGAGGGAAGTCTGAGAGTATTTCCTCCTATAGGTGCCGACGTTCACTCGCTTCTGTTCATGTTTATTTGCTTCCGTCAACAATTGGCCCATTACAAAAACGACTGAAGTTACTTAGATTTATCTAGTTACGTGTTTGTTGCTCATTCAGGAATTAGTAGATCACCAATTAAGTGGTGGGTCACTCTCGAGATGGCACCGTTGAAAAGATGACATAGATGTTGGGAAAGAGTATAAGAACATAATGATGTGATGATCATTGCGCCGTTTGGTCTGTTGCGCCCTGGGTGAGTGTAAGTTGGTGCACATCAATATGAAACGCATGCAGACTGTGCTATGTAGATATGCAAAGTCAACACCTTTTTATAAAGTCGAGCACACTCGACAAGAGAAGCAAGACAACTACCTCATGCAGATTTATAGCGTCATACATTGACTGCCTCTTTGGACAACGCGTGGTCTTGGTATGCAGCTTGAACGTGTTTAATAGCACACTCTACATATTTAAAGGGAAAGTCGATATGTTGCTATTGTTTACGGCGTTAGCGACATGATGCATATTTACCTACGTGCCCTACTTCTAGAATATTTACGTGTTTTTCTTTTAGATTATAAATTATATTTTGCGATACGACGCATCAAGTGTATAAGAGCACCTTTAGTCGTTTCGTCCGAATGAAGGACCTACTAAATAGTGATATTGTAGGTTTACTAGCGGGTTTAGTGATGCAATATATTGGCAGTGAAAGAATGTTTTGGGTAATTTTTGGCAATTGTTTACGTGGGCGCAGTATTACAAGGCTATTTTTGTAAATCAAATTGGAACGGGCATCATGTATGTATACGTTTTAGTATTGCTGGGTGTATGTGATTTTGACAAAACATGTTCGGCACACAATTGACATGAAGGTTGCGGCTGTGAAGAAATCTAAACATCTTTTTAGGTGCCGTTTTCTTAGTGTCTGACAAAAACGGTAACCTGACCACCTTTGGAAACTCAACTGTGCTTTATGCCCGGTAGTGAAACACGTCCAGGTCATCGCCCTTGACATGATTTGCTGGCGAGGACGACCCAAGTGCAAATAGAACAGCTCGCTACTTATATCTCATAAGGGGTAGTCTCGTAAGGTGTGAACGTAAAGCATTTAGTGTCGGTTCAAACCACCATTTGCATCCTCCAATACGTAATGTGGGACTTGCGAATTTGAGTCATCCTAAGTGGTTTCCAAGACGACCGCCAATAATAATAATAATAAACTTCTATAGCACCGATATCCCCAGGAATCTGAGCTTAGAGGCGCAACATACAAGAATCATTGGGCAAAATCATGAACAGGGACGCGATAGTCGTCATTAGAGTAAAGGGACCGCCGAATGCTATGGTGGGAATGTAATTTCAAATAAATAAGTCTTGAGATTTTTTATGAAAGGTACCTGTAGTTTCAGATTATTTTTAAGTGATAGGGAGTTGATTCCAGAATTTTGGTGCAGCTACAGGCAAACATTTTTTGATAATGTTAAGCTTAATTTTAGGAATACAAAGTTGTGAAACATATGATCTGAGGTTCCCGGGGATGTCTGAAAAATGCAAACTAACCAATGCCCACTAGAATCAAGCGACGTGACATGTTTGCATTTCATTTACCCACCATGCTGCGCTGTTCCGATATACACAACAGTATACATTAGTATACGCTCCACTCGGCAGGTGGCGCCTCTGTACCGATTGAATATCCGCGATACGTGGTGGCGACCCAACCAGCATCCACCGACGCACACGATACGTAACGATCTACGTTTGTGTGGACTTTGTCAACCCATGCGATCACCCCTAGAGTGCGCGCCTGTTGCACACAGATATAAAAAGATCGGGCCGCGCAACTAAAAAACACAAACTAGAATTTATCAAGACTGCTGCGACCCTTGATTTGGCAACAAAATAGAACTGGGCTTGTGCCAACGCTTCGACAGATCAGACATCCAGAGGTCAAGAGAAGCTTCGTTTGAAAGGGGTTCCGGGTCGGTTCCAAAGCCTGTCGAAATTGCATAATATTTGTTCTACATATATGTTTGAGCTTCCGCTACACAGCAAACTTGGTAATAATACATGTCAATTGGGCCTACGTGTTAAAATGCACCAAATACAACTAATAGGAAGATCGAAGACACATGCTACTCAGTGTTCAAAATTACTGCCGACCCGGAGGCCCGAGACCGTCATATATTTCGTTGGGCCGTAACTTTAAAAAAATTCCGGCCCGCAGCGTTACCACAGTGAGCGATATAACAGCGTATGTTGTTGCAAACTGGGTCGTTCTTTGGGCTTCAACCGTGCGCTAAGACGCAATATGTTTGTAACATAAATATGCATGGAATGATGTTGAATGAGTGACAATAAAACATGAGGTATCAAAATTAGGCAAACATTTTGTCATAACGACGAAGTCGAGGTGGGCCCGGATACTAGACAAGTGCCAATAATGGTGACATTTGTGTACTTCCGAACGCGAAATTTAAGCGTGGTACAAAACAAGTTGGAAAAACTATAAAATGTCGAGCTGATCAATGCTGATAGATCGATTGAGTTTAGTTTCATAGTGCTGGCACTTCCAGCGAGTCCCGCTGAATGTGAAAGAGGCGTCAGCACAGTGAAACGAGTAAAGCGTTCAAGACTGAGTTTCGAAACCGCATCAATCCATCCACAATGTCAGCTATCGTCACAATCCCGCTGCATTCAACCGACATGGCTGACTTCAAACTCACATCAGCCATCCACCTGTGGAATACATCTGGCGTGAGGATGCCCACATTCAAATCCGAGTTGGACTGGGACAGTGAGTCACAGCCTGAGTCCACCTCTGATTCAGCTGGAGTTACTGTCAGTGACTCGAGCGAGTGTACTTGGAGCCTGACAGTCCCGCTGCTTCTGCAGATGGTGGCAATAGTTCTGAGTAGACCCCTTCAGACATTCGTGTTGTGGTGTTTGTTGTAATTTGCAACATTGATGTTTTTTTGTCAACAATAAACTCCTGCCTCTGTTGTCATTTTATATTCGCTGGTTCATTAATTTGAATATCGTAAATACGCAGGACAGACTTGGCCTGAACTAGCATATTAATAATTGCCATGCATTGCAGCTTAAAATGTATGCTCGTGTAATTATGTTAATATTTGGACCATCTACGTTTGTGTGGGACCACCAACTTTTGAAAGTTGCAAGTCCGACTGACCACCAACTTTTCAGCTAAGGTGTAGAACACTAATGCTACTTGATAAAGTTACCACGATGGCTATACGGCCATAAAACGGACGGACAAAACTCGTGGAGCAGACTACGACTACAACTTAAGGTAAACCATCAGTTCAAGAGGACTATGCCTGAATTTTTTTAATGTTGCGGCCTCCATGCTCAACTAGGTAATAATTTAGGCACTGAATGATAAAACCCAACCCTTTATGTCAAATATGTGCAGGGTCATTGTCACAGTTAAACCTCAACCGTAATAAACGCCAGCATTACGTGTACAAGTATAAATGCGAGTTCTTATTGTAGCGTGGTAATCTATCCTTGGGACAGCCTGCTATCGACACGTTTACACATCACCCCCTGGCAGACCTGCTTATTACAACACCATCTCGACTTCTCTGGGAAGTATTACGCCACGTCACAATTACTGCGCGAAAAATATTCGTTCACATACATTCACCCGTGCAATACAACTCAACGCAAATATACAACTGAGTCAACTGACGCAACGTGGAGTGAACGAAATCGATTGATATTCTTCGGTATATTGCTGACAGTATCCATTGCGTAACTGTTACCTTCAAACAGGCTGTCACAAAGTGGTTTGAGTAGAATTAGTCTGGCTTAAAATTAAATGGTTAATTAATAAACTAGGCAGGTATTCCATTGTATGGTGCTGCCATCCCTCGGGTGCTTGAATGGAAAATGTTACACTAGGGCCATCTTGCGACCAAAGAGTAAATCATATTATCGGCTGGCTAACAAATTCTATTTGATTAGTTATTATACTACTTTTATGACTAGGAACGTCAAATTTAGTATGAGTAGAACAGGTTTAACCTAACTGATAACGTGGTATTATTGTAATTCACTTTTATTGACGTTAGAGGAAGTAAGTAGCGTGAATTAAGATGCTTGTTGATCGCGCTGGCCGGGTGAGAATGAATGTTCCATACCTCATGTCTGAATGGAATATTTGTTTTACTAAATTAATGTATTAAATTGTGAACTTTAAAATATGTTATAATTATCGATTTAGGGATTCTGATGATACTATATTTAGATGTGAGTAGTTGACAATTGTGTGTTTATTATGCAAGAATGTTTATTTAAAACTCAACGAGTTGAATAGAGTCTGAACGAGGTTCTAGAGATTCGGGAGCGCAGTTTCTGAGATAGTTTAGTTTTAGCCTCGATTATTCAGGCGCCGTGAGGTGGCAGCATTGTCCCAACACCACGGCCTGAATTATTACGCTCCAGCCAATGTTACCGGTAGGGGGCTTTACCCCAGATTCGGGTAGAGACGATTATTGGCTCTCGGGCCAACTATGAAATAACAAATTAAATAAGGATGTACTTTTATCAGATAATACTACACTATGACAACTATTCAACATTAAACTTATATTGCAACATATCACACATAAAATAAACCGACATTAAACTTGTTCGCAGTTTAGTGCCTTTTAAGTGTGCGTCGGATATTTTTACTATCAGTAGTCCGAAAGACACTGTCTCTCATCGTTCTATCGAGGATCGCGCCGAAAGTTGACGACTACCTGTCGCCGTCGCAATCGGGATTCCGACGCGGACGCAGCACGGCCGACGTAGTCTTCGGGTATCATTGGCTCTGTGCTAAAGCGCAGCGTCAGCACGTATCAATCGAATTCCTCGGCATCGACCTGAGTCGCGCCTTCGACACCATACATCGCGACAAGCTGCTTGATATGCTACAAACGTTCCTCGGCGAGTCTGAACTGCGGATGATTCGCTTCCTACTCGCCGCCATGTCGCTCGAGCAGCGTCTCTCAACAGGCGATTGTCATTCATTCGCCACATCCATCGGGACGCCGCATGGCGACAGCCTCAGCCCGGTGTTATTCATTGTGTACCTCGATGCGGCACTTCGCGCCTCCCGACACGTTGACCAGCCGATGCCACCCTACCGCTGGACGTCGAGTACGCTGACGACACGGACTTCGTCAGCTCTTCTCGTTCGTTCCTCGACGAGATCGAGCGCATCGCGCCAGCTTGCTTGGCGTAGTGGTCGCTGACGATCAACGCGTCGAAAACAGAACGAACAAGTATCAGCCGACACGCTGACCGCGTTCAGGAAGAGTGGCGTATGACACGCAAGCTTGGATCGCTCCTCGGTGAAGCGGAAGACGTCGCTCACCGAAAGCAGCTGGCCAACGTCGCCTTCCGCAAGCTGTGGACACTGTGGTTTAGGCGATCACAGATCTCCCTACAGCTGCGGCTACGGCTATACGCATCCTTCGTTGTGCCCGTGCTGACGTACAACATGGGTACATGGGGACTCACGAAATCAGAACTAGATCGTCTGGATGCGTACCACCGTCGTCGTCTACGCCAGATCATCGACATCTGTTGGCCACATCGCATTCCCAACGAGGCAGTGTACCACCGTTGCCGATGCAGTCCTATCAGCGAAGCTGTCATAACTGCAAGATGGAGTCTATACGGGCACGTGCTCCGTATGCCACCCGATGAAACCGCTCAGCGAGCGATCGACAACTATTTCGCCGTGGACACAGGTGTCACGACATACATGGGTCGACTGCGAATGATTGCCGACAGCGTTGAGCGCGGACCTGCGACGCATAGGTCGTACGACACGTTGCCGTGCCGACGTCGACGCTCTGCGCGCATTCGACCGTGAACAGTGGCGACAATTGGGGCTGGTCATTTAAAAAATAAGAAAGCACCATATGAATCCATGGAATTGACCTTTTTTAAATTATTTATTTACATTTTTATTACTTTTTAGTGCAATTGTATTTATTATACATACAATTGTGCAAGAGTATTTTTTTATTTTTGGATCATATGGACATTTTCATTATACATGTATCTATTCATTTAAATATTTTAATTTTTGTATATAATTATTTATTCCACTTCTACAAAAGAACTGTGATGGTACTTTTCGTGCGGAATGGCACAAGCGAAACAGACGCGAACTACATCACGTCTGCCACGCGAAAGTGCACATGATAATAATAATAATAGTAAGTGCCTTTTAATCACAGGCATATTCACTAGGTGGCAGCTCTCGTGGCTGTCGAAAATTGACGTTATTTGCTTATGCTCGAGCAGAAACAAAAGACTAAGTATGCATAAGCATGATATAAATACCAAAACAAGGACAAATTTAACTAAACAAAGTGCAACCAATGTCTCGCGCAACGGTCGGGCTGCTAACTAATATATGTAGTCGCCAAAGTACAACCAACAAGTGATGATCTCGGTGGCCAGTTCGGTAGCGTGTGGAATATGTATTTTAGGGTCCTCGGTTCGAATCCCGCAGAGTACTTGAAACTTTTGTTTGTGTTCATTTAGTTTAAAATACATTTTATTTTGTATAATATTATTTCGGGTACTATTGCGTAATTTCATTTCGTTCGCCAGCCAGGCGAGAGTCGGTTAAGCGAGACTAATAATTATTAAAACACGGCAAATACGTCACATATAACTTCATAAATTGATGATGCTTTAATTCCTGAGTATACCAGTGTTGCCATCTAGCGGATAACATTCAAAAGGGCCATTCAGAGTCAGACTATCTTCCTGACAAAGTCATGCAGCCAGGCGAGAGTCGGTTAAGCGAGACCAGTTTAGTTTGTGTTAAGTTTTGCTATTGGCTAGTTAGACTTCCGGCGCTTGGACGCCATTAGAGTATTTAAGAGAATTACGGCCATTTTTAACGTCACACGACTGTGAGCGTGTGTTATCTTGTCTCCAAGACGTGGGACTTATTCTCGATGTGTTTTGTTGCCTGTGTCTTGAAGTTGTAACTTCATCGATATTTTAAATGCAGTTAACCTTGTTTAATGGTTGCATTTGGCTACTTGAGAGAATTTCCAGTGACAACCGTCTTGGCTCAACAAGATTGAATTACTTCGACGCCGAGAGCATCGGTTCATTAATTATTGCTCATTGACAAGATTGGTTGTTGCTGCCGATGCAGCTGGTTCTTGTCGTCTACTGTACATCGTGAAGACAAGGGGTGAGTTTCGCAGTTCGCATTCCTCCACTTCTCGACAGTTCTAATTGTCGTCTCGCTATTGATTTTTCCACGTGACGCCTGTCGACGCCCACCGTGTACTGTCGTACTGCCGTAAACAATCGTTCTTCACGTGACGCCTTTCGACGCCCACCGTGTACCGTCGTACTGCCGTATACGTTCGGTCATCACGTGACGCCTAATGACCCCCACCGTGTACTGTCGTACTACCGTACACGATCGTTCTTCACGTGACGCCTTTCGATGCCCACCGTGCACCGTCGTACTGCCGTATACGTTCGGTCATCACGTGACGCCTATCGACGCCCACCGTGTACTGTCGTACTGCCGTACACGATCGTTCTTCACGTGACGCCTTTCGACGCCCACCGTGTAACGTGATACTGCCGTATACGTCCGGTTTCTTCACGTGACGACCCTCGACGGCCATCGTGCCGATATACGGCCGTATCTTCCTCGTATAATCATAGTAGACAGCTACGCTTCGACATCTATATTCGTCGGAAATGCCGGTGTTGAATGTTGCATGCTCCGGCGTAGGCCCTACCCCTGCAACCGGGGTGCGTAATCATTAGAACATATTTATTATACATCTCAGAAGAGGACAAATTGGACATTCTGTGGTTGATGTGCCATGCTTTACAAATATATCAAAAATATTGTCATATCTTTGCACAACATTGCAGTATACACAGCTATCTGTCTGATGTTACTATTTTGGACCCTTTACCAATTTCCGCTAAAACTATTTATCTATGAAATTGCTTAAGGGGTGGACACATACAAACCTTCATACAAATCCTATAAATTAGAGATTATGTGGGAGAAGCATCGTGATTCACACTCATATGAAAACTAACTTAATAGCTTCAGAATTATTGATTCTATATCCTTTTATCTACAACATCTCAAAGTGCAATCCACGCCACTTAGGTTTTCAACAACACAAATTCATTTACACTTCTGGCTAATAACCTCCTGTGTCCACATACAAGGTTCTTGTTGCAACACAAAGGGACTCGATTTCTGCTGCTATTATTTAGGCACTGTCTGTATATTTTCTTGCAGCTATATATTTTTATGATGATATTCGAATACGTGTTTTTAAATATGATAAGTTAGTTAGAGTTCAGATTTTAGGATTAAGGATGCTCTGGGAAGTCTACATCAGCCAATTAATATATTTGTTCACATTTAGCAATTATTCTTATCATCAGAACCATTAACGTTTTTGTTTCGTTTTGTATCAGGTAATATGGCGACTGAACTGTAGAGTGGACTAGAGTAGACTGGTACAGAGGTAGAATAACTGTAACCCTCTCCTTTACAACACTCTCCTCACGGTCTATAAGTCACCAGGCATTATCAAATGAAGGAACTGATCATTTAATCAGTCCCCAAACGTATGAATCGTGGCTAACATTGCTAGAAGCTGCTCAGCTATGGATCCATGTCCCAATTCTAGACATTGCCAAATGTGTTACACAGAATGAAATCCCCCAAATCGTCCATCATAGAAAAGGAGGATTTGCACCATGAAACGGGATTTGGAAACGCTGAAGCGGAAATCAGGTGAAAGTTTCACTTTTGAAGCTGGTAACAACAGTTGTACAAGAAAATGGCCACCCAGAAGGTCATCATCAGGATCGAGGGTGTAAGACATAACCTGCATTTTGAAATGAGAGTGATAAGAGATTAAGGGAATGTGCAGTACAACAATTAGTTGAAGGGATTCTAGCAATTACAAGTCGAGACATAGCAGCTGCAGAAGTCCACTACCATGCTTCTTGTTACAAGAACTACACACAAGCAAAAACAAAACACCAACAAGGCATGGACAATGACGGGGAACAGGAGGAAACAAATACTAATGAATTGCTATCACGTTTTTTCCATCTCTAAGGATGTAGCACAACATTCTGGTGCCGTAGATAGCATTTTGAGATGTTCTAGATAAAATAAAACAACATTTCTCAAGGTATGTCAATAGTTTTGAAATGTGTGTAAAGCAAGGCTCTCCAGCCACAGTGTGTCCAATTTTCGTACTCCTGATGTGTATAATAAATATGTTATAATGGTTTGTGTATGCGCCCCTTTTAGCAATTCATAGAAAACTTGTCGCAAAAATGGCGATAGTGATAAAAACAGTGATTTCTCACTGAAAGCTACCAGTGCTGCAATGCAATCACCGATTTTCCATATCTAGGGATGTAGGCCTTGCAAAAAATAAATTTTTATGAGCATTCGTCCTTAAAATGTACCGGTGGCCCAAAGTAATGGGCCAGGCTGGTGGCCTAAATGTGTCGGTAGGTTAGATCACCGAGTTCGCCACGCACCGTTAATAAATTTCAGTATGCCTACTTCTTACTGCCAATTTGTCAGTCGACTAAATCGCACCTGTTTTCTCGACATGCCAATTTCAAATGTATTTTATTGCAACCGACAAAAGCGTAAGAATACCAAGAAACAGACAGTGGTACGGCAAGAGTAAAGTGTTATATTAACTTCAAATTTCGAGATTAACGTCCAATTTCTTCAGGGGTACACTCTCGCCCATACCTATTCAACGTAGTATTGTATCTCGCTTTAGAGATTGCGATTGATGACAGAGAAGGACTACTCTTTACAGGCATCGAAACACCTGATATCCGGCCCGTCATCTGTCCGATTGTTCGCTGACACTCTAAACGAAGCAGAACTGTTAAACCGACTGGGCTATTGTTCAATCCAAGCAGTGTGACTGTACACCAATCCGGTGCAAACTGTAATCTACGCACTTTAGATGGGAGTCAAATAGAGAAAGGGCAAGACTTGGCTCCTACACTAACAACATTACATTCGACGGATTTCCACCATAGTGAGACAACGCTGTCTTCGACTGGCAGGTCGTGTGATGCGCCACGACAAAGTAGCATGTCCATCCGTCCGTCCGTCAGTCCGTCCGTCCGTCCGTCCGCCCGTCCACTCGTCCACCCGTTCTTCCGTCCGTCCATCCGTCCGTCCGTCCGTCCATCCATCCATCCATTTATCTACCCGTCCAGAATAAGTTTGAGGACTGTTGGTAGTGTCCAGCTGGGTGTCCTGCACCTTGTGCTTCTGTGTACTGAGGTTGGATGTCCTGCACCTTGTGCTTCTGTGTACTGAGGCTGGATGTCCTGCACCTTGTGCTTCTGTGTACTGAGGCTGGATGTCCTGCACCTTGTGCTTCTGTGTACTGAGGCTGGGTGTCCTGCACCTTGTGCTTCTGTGTACTGAGGCTGGATGTCCTGCACCTTGTGCTTCTGTGTACTGAGGCTGGATGTCCTGCACCTTGTGCTTCTCTGTACTGAGGTTGGATGTCCTGCACCTTGTGCTTCTGTGTACTGAGGTTGGATGTCCTGCACCTTGTGCTTCTGTGTACTGAGGCTGGATGTCCTGCACCTTGTGCTTCTGTGTACTGAGGTTGGATGTCCTGCACCTTGTGCTTCTGTGTACTGAGGCTGGGTGTCCTGCACCTTGTGCTTCTGTGTACTGAGGCTGGATGTCCTGCACCTTGTGCTTCTGTGTACTGAGGCTGGATGTCCTGCACCTTGTGCTTCTGTGTACTGAGGTTGGATGTCCTGCACCTTGTGCTTCTGTGTACTGAGGCTGGATGTCCTGCACCTTGTGCTTCTGTGTACTGAGGCTGGATGTCCTGCACCTTGTGCTTCTGTGTACTGAGGCTGGATGTCCTGCACCTTGTGCTTCTGTGTACTGAGGCTGGATGTCCTGCACCTTGTGCTTCTGTGTACTGAGGCTGGGTGTCCTGCACCTTGTGCTTCTGTGTACTGAGGCTGGATGTCCTGCACCTTTTGCTTCTGTGTACTGAGGCTGGGTGCCCTGCACCTTGTGCTTCTGTGTACTGAGGCTGGATGACCTGCACCTTGTGCTTCTGTGTACTGAGGCTGGGTGTCCTGCACCTTGTGCTTCTGTGTACTGAGGCTGGGTGTCCTGCACCTTGTGCTTCTGTGTACTGAGGCTGGATGTCCTGCACCTTGTGCTTCTGTGTACTGAGGCTGGATGTCCTGCACCTTTTGCTTCTGTGTACTGAGGCTGGGTGTCCTGCACCTTGTGTTTCCGTGTACTGAGGCTGGGTGTCCTGCACCTTGTGCTTCTGTGTACTGAGGCTGGGTGTCCTGCACCTTGTGCTTCTGTGTACTGAGGCTGGGTGTCCTGCACCTTGTGCTTCTGTGTACTGAGGCTGGGTGTCCTGCACCTTGTGCATCTGTGTACTGAGGCTTGATGTCCTGCACCTTGTGCTTCTGTGTACTGAGGCTGGGTGTCCTGCACCTTGTGCTTCTGTGTACTGAGGCAGGATGTCCTGCACCTTGTGTTTCCGTGTACTGAGGCTGGGTGTCCTGCACCTTGTGCTTCTGTGTACTGAGGCTTGATGTCATGCACCTTGTGCTTCTGTGTACTGAGGCTGGATGTCCTGCACCTTGTGCTTCTGTGTACTGAGGCTGGATATCCTGCACCTTGTGCTTCTGTGTACTGAGGCTGGATGTCCTTCACCTTGTGCTTCTGTGTACTGAGGTTGGATGTCCTGCACCTTGTGCTTCTGTGTACTGAGGCTGGGTGTCCTGCACCTTGTGCTTCTGTGTACTGAGGCTGGATGTCCTGCACCTTGTGCTTCTGTGTACTGAGGCTGGGTGTCCTGCACCTTGTGCTTCTGTGTACTGAGGCTGGGTGTCCCCACCTTGTGCTTCTGTGTACTGAGGATGGGTGTCCTGCACCTTGTGCTTCTGTGTACTGAGGCTGGGTGTCCTGCACCTTGTGCTTCTGTGTAATGAGGCTGGATGTCCTGCACCTTGTGCTTCTGTGTACTGAGGCTGGATGTCCTGCACCTTGTGCTTCTGTGTACTGAGGCTGGGTGTCCTGCACCTTGTGCGTCTGTGTACTGAGGCTGGGTGTCCTGCACCTTGTGCTTCTGTGTACTGAGGCTGGGTGTCCTGCACCTTGTGCTTCTGTGTACTGAGGCTGGATGTCCTGCACCTTGTGCTTCTGTGTACTGAGGCTGGGTGTCCTGCACCTTGTGCTTCTGTGTACTGAGGCTGGGTGTCCTGCACCTTGTGCTTCTGTGTACTGAGGCTGGATGTCCTCCACCTTGTGCTTCTGTGTACTGAGGCTGGATGTCCTGCATCTTTTGCTTCTGTGTACTGAGGCTGGGTGTCCTGCACCTTGTGCTTCTGTGTACTGAGGCTGGATGTCCTGCACCTTGTGCTTCTGTGTACTGAGGCTGGATGTCCTGCACCTTGTGCTTCTGTGTACTGAGGCTGGGTGTCCTGCACCTTGTGCTTCTGTGTACTGAGGCTGGATGTCCTGCACCTTTTGCTTCTGTGTACTGAGGCTGGGTGTCCTGCACCTTGTGCTTCTGTGTACTGAGGCTGGATGTCCTGCACCTTGTGCTTCTGTGTACTGAGGCTGGGTGTCCTGCACCTTGTGCTTCTGTGTACTGAGGCTGGGTGTCCTGCACCTTGTGCTTCTGTGTACTGAGGCTGGATGTCCTGCACCTTGTGCTTCTGTGTACTGGGGCTGGGTGTCCTGCACCTTTTGCTTCTGTGTACTGAGGCTGGGTGTCCTGCACCTTGTGTTTCCGTGTACTGAGGCTGGGTGTCCTGCACCTTGTGCTTCTGTGTACTGAGGCTGGGTGTCCTGCACATTGTGCTTCTGTGTACTGAGGCTGGGTGTCCTGCACCTTGTGCTTCTGTGTACTGAGGCTTGATGTCCTGCACCTTGTGCTTCTGTGTACTGAGGCTGGGTGTCCTGCACCTTGTGCTTCTGTGTACTGAGGCAGGATGTCCTGCACCTTGTGTTTCCGTGTACTGAGGCTGGGTGTCCTGCACCTTGTGCTTCTGTGTACTGAGGCTTGATGTCATGCACCTTGTGCTTCTGTGTACTGAGGCTGGATGTCCTGCACCTTGTGCTTCTGTGTACTGAGGCTGGATGTCCTGCACTTTATGCTTCTGTGTACTGAGGCTGGATGTCCTGCACCTTGTGCTTCTGTGTACTGAGGCTGGATGTCCTGCACCTTGTGCTTCTGTGTACTGAGGCTGGATGTCCTGCACCTTGTGCTTCTGTGTACTGAGGCTGGATGTCCTGCACCTTGTGCTTCTGTGTACTGAGGCTGGGTGTCCTGCACCTTGTGTTTCCGTGTACTGAGGCTGGGTGTCCTGCACCTTGTGCTTCTGTGTACTGAGGCTGGGTGTCCTGCACCTTGTGCTTCTGTGTACTGAGGCTGGGTGTCCTGCACCTTTTGCTTCTGTGTACTGAGGCTGGGTGTCCTGCACCTTGTGTTTCCGTGTACTGAGGCTGGGTGTCCTGCACCTTGTGCTTCTGTGTACTGAGGCTGGGTGTCCTGCACCTTGTGCTTCTGTGTACTGAGGCTGGGTGTCCTGCACCTTGTGCTTCTGTGTACTGAGGCTGGGTGTCCTGCACCTTGTGCTTCTGTGTACTGAGGCTTGCTGTCCTGCACCTTGTGCTTCTGTGTACTGAGGCTGGGTGTCCTGCACCTTGTGCTTCTGTGTACTGAGGCAGGATGTCCTGCACCTTGTGTTTCCGTGTACTGAGGCTGGGTGTCCTGCACCTTGTGCTTCTGTGTACTGAGGCTTGATGTCATTCACCTTGTGCTTCTGTGTACTGAGGCTGGATGTCCTGCACCTTGTGCTTCTGTGTACTGAGGCTGGGTGTCCTGCACGTTGTGCTTCTGTGTACTGAGGCTGGATGTCCTGCACCTTTTGCTTCTGTGTACTGAGGCTGGGTGTCCTGCACCTTGTGCTTCTGTGTACTGAGGCTGGATGTCCTGCACCTTGTGCTTGTGTGTACTGAGGCTGGATGTCCTGCACCTTGTGCTTCTGTGTACTAAGGCTGGGTGTCCTGCACCTTGTGCTTCTGTGTACTGAGGCTGGATGTCCTGCACCTTTTGCTTCTGTGTACTGAGGCTGGGTGTCCTGAACCTTGTGCTTCTGTGTACTGAGGCTGGATGTCCTGCACCTTGTGCTTCTGTGTACTGAGGCTGGGTGTCCTGCACCTTTTGCTTCTGTGTACTGAGGCTGGGTGTCCTGCACCTTATGTTTCCGTGTACTGAGGCTGGGTGTCCTGCACCTTGTGCTTCTGTGTACTGAGGCTGGGTGTCCTGCACCTTGTGCTTCTGTGTACTGAGGCTGGGTGTCCTGCACCTTGTGCTTCTGTGTACTGAGGCTGGGTGTCCTGCACCTTGTGCTTCTGTGTACTGAGGCTGGGTGTCCTGCACCTTGTGCTTCTGTGTACTGAGGCTGGATGTCCTGCACCTTGTGCTTCTGTGTACTGAGGCTGGGTGTCCTGCACCTTTTGCTTCTGTGTACTGAGGCTGGGTGTCCTGCACCTTGTGTTTCCGTGTACTGAGGCTGGGTGTCCTGCACCTTGTGCTTCTGTGTACTGAGGCTGGGTGTCCTGCACCTTGTGCTTCTGTGTATTGAGGCTGGGTGTCCTGCACCTTGTGCTTCTGTGTACTGAGGCTGGGTGTCCTGCACCTTGTGCTTCTGTGTACTGAGGCTTGATGTCCTGCACCTTTTGCTTCTGTGTACTGAGGCTGGGTGTCCTGCACCTTGTGCTTCTGTGTACTGAGGCTGGATGACCTGCACCTTGTGCTTCTGTGTACAGAGGCTGGATGTCCTGCACCTTGTGCTTCTGTGTACTGAGGCTGGGTGTCCTGCACCTTGTGCTTCTGTGTACTGAGGCTGGGTGTCCTGCACCTTGTGCTTCTGTGTACTGAGGCTGGGTGTCCTGCACCTTGTGCTTCTGTGTACTGAGGCTGGGTGTCCTGCACCTTGTGCTTCTGTGTACTGAGGCTTGCTGTCCTGCACCTTGTGCTTCTGTGTACTGAGGCTGGGTGTCCTGCACCTTGTGCTTCTGTGTACTGAGGCAGGATGTCCTGCACCTTGTGTTTCCGTGTACTGAGGCTGGGTGTCCTGCACCTTGTGCTTCTGTGTACTGAGGCTTGATGTCATTCACCTTGTGCTTCTGTGTACTGAGGCTGGATGTCCTGCACCTTGTGCTTCTGTGTACTGAGGCTGGGTGTCCTGCACGTTGTGCTTCTGTGTACTGAGGCTGGATGTCCTGCACCTTTTGCTTCTGTGTACTGAGGCTGGGTGTCCTGCACCTTGTGCTTCTGTGTACTGAGGCTGGATGTCCTGCACCTTGTGCTTGTGTGTACTGAGGCTGGATGTCCTGCACCTTGTGCTTCTGTGTACTAAGGCTGGGTGTCCTGCACCTTGTGCTTCTGTGTACTGAGGCTGGATGTCCTGCACCTTTTGCTTCTGTGTACTGAGGCTGGGTGTCCTGAACCTTGTGCTTCTGTGTACTGAGGCTGGATGTCCTGCACCTTGTGCTTCTGTGTACTGAGGCTGGGTGTCCTGCACCTTTTGCTTCTGTGTACTGAGGCTGGGTGTCCTGCACCTTATGTTTCCGTGTACTGAGGCTGGGTGTCCTGCACCTTGTGCTTCTGTGTACTGAGGCTGGGTGTCCTGCACCTTGTGCTTCTGTGTACTGAGGCTGGGTGTCCTGCACCTTGTGCTTCTGTGTACTGAGGCTGGGTGTCCTGCACCTTGTGCTTCTGTGTACTGAGGCTGGGTGTCCTGCACCTTGTGCTTCTGTGTACTGAGGCTGGATGTCCTGCACCTTGTGCTTCTGTGTACTGAGGCTGGGTGTCCTGCACCTTTTGCTTCTGTGTACTGAGGCTGGGTGTCCTGCACCTTGTGTTTCCGTGTACTGAGGCTGGGTGTCCTGCACCTTGTGCTTCTGTGTACTGAGGCTGGGTGTCCTGCACCTTGTGCTTCTGTGTATTGAGGCTGGGTGTCCTGCACCTTGTGCTTCTGTGTACTGAGGCTGGGTGTCCTGCACCTTGTGCTTCTGTGTACTGAGGCTTGATGTCCTGCACCTTTTGCTTCTGTGTACTGAGGCTGGGTGTCCTGCACCTTGTGCTTCTGTGTACTGAGGCTGGATGACCTGCACCTTGTGCTTCTGTGTACAGAGGCTGGATGTCCTGCACCTTGTGCTTCTGTGTACTGAGGCTGGGTGTCCTGCACCTTTTGCTTCTGTGTACTGAGGCTGGGTGTCCTGCACCTTGTGCTTCTGTGTACTGAGGCTGGATGTCCTGCACCTTGTGCTTCTGTGTACTGAGGCTGGGTGTCCTGCACCTTGTGCTTCTGTGTACTGAGGCTGGGTGTCCTGCACCATGTGCTTCTGTGTACTGAGGCTGGATGTCCTGCACCTTGTGCTTCTGTGTACTGGGGCTGGGTGTCCTGCACCTTTTGCTTCTGTGTACTGAGGCTGGGTGTCCTGCACCTTGTGTTTCCGTGTACTGAGGCTGGGTGTCCTGCACCTTGTGCTTCTGTGTACTGAGGCTGGGTGTCCTGCACCTTGTGCTTCTGTGTACTGAGGCTGGGTGTCCTGCACCTTGTGCTTCTGTGTACTGAGGCTTGATGTCCTGCACCTTGTGCTTCTGTGTACTGAGGCTGGGTGTCCTGCACATTGTGCTTCTGTGTACTGAGGCAGGATGTCCTGCACCTTGTGTTTCCGTGTACTGAGGCTGGGTGTCCTGCACCTTGTGCTTCTGTGTACTGAGGCTTGATGTCATGCACCTTGTGCTTCTGTGTACTGAGGCTGGATGTCCTGCACCTTGTGCTTCTGTGTACTGAGGCTGGATGTCCTGCACCTTGTGCTTCTGTGTACTGAGGCTGGATGTCCTGCACCTTGTGCTTCTGTGTACTGAGGCTGGATGTCCTGCACCTTGTGCTTCTGTGTACTGAGGCTGGATGTCCTGCACCTTGTGCTTCTGTGTACTGAGGCTGGATGTCCTGCACCTTGTGCTTCTGTGTACTGAAGCTGGATGTCCTGCACCTTGTGCTTCTGTGTACTGAGGCTGGGTGTCCTGCACCTTGTGCGTCTGTGTACTGAGGCTGGGTGTCCTGCACCTTGTGCTTCTGTGTACTGAGGCTGGATGTCCTGCACCTTTTGCTTTTGTGTACTGAGGCTGGGTGTCCTGCACCTTGTGTTTCCGTGTACTGAGGCTGGGTGTCCTGCACCTTGTGCTTCTGTGTACTGAGGCTGGGTGTCCTGCACCTTGTGCTTCTGTGTACTGAGGCTGGATGTCCTGCACCTTGTGCTTCTGTGTACTGAGGCTGGGTGTCCTGCACCTTTTGCTTTTGTGTACTGAGGCTGGGTGTCCTGCACCTTGTGTTTCCGTGTACTGAGGCTGGGTGTCCTGCACCTTGTGCTTCTGTGTACTGAGGCTGGGTGTCCTTCACCTTGTGCTTCTGTGTACTGAGGCTGGGTGTCCTGCACCTTGTGCTTCTGTGTACTGAGGCTGGGTGTCCTGCACCTTGTGCTTCTGTGTACTGAGGCTTGATGTCCTGCACCTTGTGCTTCTGTGTACTGAGGCTGGGTGTCCTGCACCTTGTGCTTCTGTGTACTGAGGCAGGATGTCCTGCACCTTGTGTTTCCGTGTACTGAGGCTGGGTGTCCTGCACCTTGTGCTTCTGTGTACTGAGGCTTGATGTCATGCACCTTGTGCTTCTGTGTACTGAGGCTGGATGTCCTGCACCTTGTGCTTCTGTGTACTGAGGCTGGGTGTCCTGCACGTTGTGCTTCTGTGTACTGAGGCTGGGTGTCCTGCACCTTGTGCTTCTGTGTACTGAGGCTGAATGTCCTGCACCTTGTGCTTCTGTGTACTGAGGCTGGATGTCCTGCACCTTGTGCTTCTGTGTACTGAGGTTGGATGTCCTGCACCTTGTGCTTCTGTGTACTGAGGTTGGATGTCCTGCACCTTTTGCTTCTGTGTACTGAGGCTGGATGTCCTGCACGTTGTGCTTCTGTGTACTGAGGCTGGGTGTCCTGCACCTTGTGCTTCTGTGTACTGAGGCTGGGTGTCCTGCACCTTGTGCTTCTGTGTACTGAGGTTGGATGTCCTGCACCTTGTGCTTCTGTGTACTGAGGCTGGGTGTCCTGCACCTTTTGCTTCTGTGTACTGAGGCTGGGTGTCCTGCACCTTGTGCTTCTGTGTACTGAGGCTGGGTGTCCTGCACCTTGTGCTTCTGTGTACTGAGACTGGATGTCTTGCACGTTGTGCTTCTGTGTACTGAGGCTGGGTGTACTGCACCTTGTGCTTCTGTGTACTGAGGCCACAGTAGAAAATCGCTGTGCAGGAATACGCGAAGGGATTAGTCTATAAATAATAGTGCGATCTACTCGTGGTCTGGACACAGTTACAAATGAATGAGAGTTGGAAAGGGGCGGAAGCTGAGGATAACCGAAAAACAATTGTCTCGGCAGATCCGGGAAGGATTCAGAAGAAGAAAGGGGTGAAGTAAAGGTAGAAGGCTGATATATAGCCTGATGCAGGGACGGCGTAAAAATATTAGCTGTTGAAGAAGGCGTGATGAAAGTGTTAGAACACAACGGCGGATACCGCGGTGATAGAGAGGAGGTTTGTCACTCGTGACCTGCAGTCTGCGTAGATGTAGGCGCAGCCATAGTCGGATAAGTGTATATGACAGTGGAATAACAAGAGATTTAACAAGATTTAACAAGATTGCCACACAGAAAATTAACTCAAGATGGCATATGGACAAACTTTTGGCTTATCGAGAGTCCAATACTTTTTATCTACGTGTGTCCCACCCTTTTAAGGTATGTGTCGATTTTATTTTAAACATATTCACGCTACTAGCACCCCCACAATCAGCAGATAATATGTTCCATTTATTTACAGTCCTTTGTGAAAATGATAACTTTCTAATATCTAATCTACACTGCTCCTTTGTTAATGTAAGTTCATGTCCGTTAGTCCTTCTATCTTTCTTAACTGAGAAACAAATATTTCTATCAATATTTTCATAGTCATTCATTATTTTAGACATTTCTATCTGATCTTCTCTCAATCTCATGGTCTCCAATGTTGTTAAACCACATTCTTTTAGGCGAATTTCATAACTAAGATCCCTCAGTTTGGGTATAATTTTAGTCGCTGTCCTTTGTATTCTTTCTGGCATATCTACGTCCTTCCTGCGATATGGCATCTACGCTTGTATACAATATTCTAAATGAGGTCTCACTATTGTTTCGTACAGCGGTATTATATTAGCTCTTTTTCCTTATACGTTATGTTTCGCCTAATTAATCCAAGGATTTGATTTCCCTTTGAAGCGGCAATACCGCACTGCTATGAAACCTTCATATCAGCACTAATGGTTAACCCTAAGTCGTTTTCTTTTACAGTAATACTTAGTACAGAACCTCCCATTGTATATTGTACATCTTCTTTCCCATGTCTTGTGTGGAGGCATTTACATTTCCCAAAATTGAACAACATTTGCCATTTATCAGACCATTTTATCAATCTGTCAAGATCATTTTGTAAATGCAGTCTATGTTCATCACGTTTAATCCTTCTAAACAATTTTGTATCATCCGCAAATATAAACACCTTGCTTGTTATATCGTCGTCCAAATCTTTGATATACATTAAGAATAATATAGATCCCAGTACTGAACCCCTCAAAACTGATTTCCAGTTTGAAACCTCCCCATCAACTACTACCCGTTGTCTTCTGTCAATTAGCCATTTTTCTATCCAGTTAATTAACAAATTTCCTATGCCACGGGCCTTTAGTTTAAGCAGTAATCTTTGATGAGGCACTTTGTCGAAATCTTTCTGAAAATCTAAGTAGATGATATCTACTGATGATCCTTCGTCTACCCACTTGGTGATATTTTCCAAAAAACATAACATATTTGTTAAGCATGACCTCGCTTTTAGAAACCCATGTTGAGATGGGTTTAACAAGTTATGTTTAACAAAAAAATCACCATGTGATCTTTAATTAGTCTTTCTAATAATTTGCAAATCACTTACGTTAAACTCACTGGTCTGTAGTTCTCTGACTTGTTTCTGGAACCTTTTTTGAATAACGGTATAACGTTTGCTTCTTTCCATTCTAAAGGAACCACTCCCTCCTCTAATGACAAGTTGAGAATTGTTGCAAGTGGTATGTTAATTTGTTCTACAATTTCCAACAGTAGTTTGGGCAGAATCCCATCCACTCCAGGTGATTTAGTATCCTTCATAGCCCTAATTTTCTTAGCTACATTTCCGGGGTTACAATTAATTGTCCTAAATAGTCTGATTCTGCCCCCTTGAACTTAGCCTCTGGTACTGGCAGTGAACTAATATCTTCCCTGGTAAACACTGAACTAAAATACTCATTCAGGTTTTCTGCCAAGAATCCCTCTGATATTATATTTCCAGCACTACCTTCTAGAAGACCGACATTATCCTGAACTTTCTGTTTGCTCTGAACATATGCATACAAACTCTTGCTGTCTTGTTTTATATTACAAGCTAATTTTTGTTCGTAGCTTCTCTTCGAATTTCTACTTTCAGTTGTAGCTTGGTTTAGTGCTTCTTTATAAATGTTGTAGTCTTCGTTATTTCCACTACGTCTATATGACTTCCACATCGTTTGTTTGTACTTACTTTTTCTAATGGCTTCTTTTGATAAGTATTTCTTTTTGGACCGTTTCCCTTGTTTTAAGGGAACAAATTTATCGACGATGCACTCTATTTCATTCTTTAAGATATTCCAGCATTCTGTTGCTGACTTATTCTTCAGTGTGTTGTTTCAGTCTATCTTTGCTAAAATGTCCTCATTACCTGATATCTTCCTTCGTGAACATTTCTCCTGAACTGCTTTTTATTATTTCTTTCTGATTTTACTTTGATGGTAAAATGTATCTGGTTGTGATCACTACACCCCAGTGGCTCGCATAATTTGACATTGTCAACTAATTCATTCAGTGAGGATAAAACTATGTCTAATACATTCTCTCCCCTGGTTGGCTCTAGCACATGTTGAGAAAGGAAACTGTCTTGTACTAAAACTAAACACTCCCCGTACTCTCTAGAGATTTCCATTGTATATGCCCATGGTTAAAATCTCCCATAATAATACAGTCCCGATTGCTAACTTCCCTGATAGCGTTATGTACATTTTCATTCTCTTCTACACTTATGTTTAGGCTTCGATAATCTAACCCCACCGTTAACGTTGAGGTTCCTGCAACTTTGTTACACCAAGCAGCTTCTTCGCAATCTGCTTCTGTTTCTAATTTTATTTCATAAGCCTGGATAGATTCTTTAACATATTAAATAACTCCACCTCCCCTTCTTCCTATTCTATCTTTCCAAACATTACATAGCCTGTTAGTCCCAATACGGCATCTGATATATCAGTGGTGGCCCATGATTCGGTTATACCTATTATGTGAGGGTCAATATCTTCACCTCGGAGCTACATCTCTAGGAAAGACGACGCGGAAGTAAATGTACGAGCGAGGATAGGCAAGGCATCAGCAGTGTTCCAAAGACATGGTTCAGTAACGCCATCAGAAAAGACATAAAACTACGTCTTTACATGTCAATCGTAATACCAACAGCGATATATGCCTTGAAACGTGGAAGAATACAGAAAACTAGATATATTCCACCGACGATGTCTCCGGTTCAATTTGGGCATATCGTGGAGAGAGCACATCACCAATGAAGAAGTGATGAGGAGGGCAGGTCTGTATAGTCTGCATTACATAGTTAAGTCTCGACGACGAAGACTAGCGGGACATATCCTACGCCTACCAAGAGAGAGAACAGCACATGTAGCAATGGAGTGGGTGCCTGAAGGTGGAAACAGAAGGAGAGGAAGGCCGACTAAGACCTGGTGCAATACGTTTAAAGAAGATCTGGCAGAAATGGAAATTACCTGGAATAAGGCCAAAGGAATTGCGAAAGACCGTAGTAGATGGAGACAGCTCGTCGCCCGATATCCCGAAAGGAACAGGAGGAACTAAGTCTACGTAAGTCAATATCTTCTACCATAACGTTTAGGTCACTTCTTTTTTACTATTATCCTTGCATTTAAACAAACGCATTTATATCCTGATTCAGAACAGTTTTCCAGGCTGCTGTTTGCTGATTTATTTCTGCTGTTGTTATCTATGCCTCCAGTTTTAGGCTTCTATGTGTCCCCCCCTGCGAATCTAGTTTAAATAGATGCAGCCTGTCCCACTCTCAACAGATTGCAGAAAACTGCTGTCCCCTTTCCACTTAGATGGAGGCAATATCTCATGTACATATCTTCCCTCCCAACAAAGTATACCCATAAATCTACGAATCCCACCCCTCTTCTTTACACATCTGCTCAACTAGTGCGTTGATCGCCATCCTCTTGCAGTTTCTATATGTTGGCCCCCTTCGTCCCATTACTGGCAACATTCCTGAGAGAATAATCTGTTCGACTCTTGTCTTCTTTAACTTCCTCACTAACTGCCTGTACTTCTGTACTATCCCGGTTGTTCCCTCCCTGTCAGCATTATTTGTCCCTACGTGTACTAGTATAGACCCTCCCTTGCCATGCCCCAATACCTTCTCTACCCTTTCAGTCACATGTTCTATCCTAGCCTCCGGCAAACAAACAACGACGCCCTCCCCTTCGCTTAGTGTCTTATCCGTCTTTCTCAGAATAGAGTCACCCATAAACACCCTCTCTTTTCTCAATGCCCCCTCAATCACTGCCTCAGAGTAATTCCTTCTACGGTTTACGTTTGTCTTGTTGTAGTCTTGTTCCCCTGTCTTCTGCTTTCCTGTCACAATCATGTCTGTTCCATTCTTTTCTGACGCTGTTTCTCTTGTCACCTTTCCTCCTATCGTCGTCCATTCCAACTTTTCTTCTGTCACATTTACTCTCAATTCCTTTCTTCCCGTCATATTTCCTCCCATTGCATTTCCGTCTCTTCTCTCCCGTATCTTTTTCCCTCCTTCTCTACGGTCACTTTCTCCCATGTCACCTTTCCTGCCGTTGGTCCTCCAATTTCTTCCC
This sequence comes from Escarpia spicata, assembly GCA_963995525.1. NCBI lineage: Eukaryota > Metazoa > Annelida > Polychaeta > Sabellida > Siboglinidae > Escarpia > Escarpia spicata. Next base: position 66,883,361 of record OZ023208.1, on the reverse strand, counting down.
CTCCGATCACTTTCCCTCCCCTCAGTCTCCTTTCCTCGGTCTTCTTGCCACTACTCTGCTCCTTCAGTCTCACAGTATTCCCAACTCTCTCCCTGTCGTCTCTCTTCATTCCATCTGTCTCCTTGCTGTCTCATCTTCATCCCCTTCACAATATCTACCAACCTAGCTACCACCTTCTCCAGACATTCCACCTTCCAACATCCCACGCACTGAAAGGTAAATCCCTCTTCCTTGGTCTCTGCCCATGACTTCTCACAGCCGGATAGGGCAAAATCCACCCAACTGTGGCAGTGGCAGATTGACATGTTTATTTCGGTTATAGTTTTTGGTTATAGTCACAGCTGACTATCTATCCTATCAGAAATGCTAACGTTACCAGTAGAGACCTAAGTTAAATACAATCAATTATTTACTCTAGACTGCCTTATTTATTTAGGTTATACCGCGCCCTAGCGAATAGGTGGGACACTAGATACATAAACTTAGTTCGCCCGGTTATCGCAAATGCTTAATTTTAACAACAAAGCTACGTAATAAAAATGTCTAGCAGGTACTGGCTTAGACAGATATTATCTTATGTAAGTAGATTTATATTTGTTACGTTATCACCTATAAAAGGCTATACATTATTCCACATAATGAGGTTTATTAAATAATGTTTACAAACTTATTGTAGGCTAACTTACCCTATCATCACTCACTAGACTAAAATGTTCTAAAATACTGCTACTCAATATATGTTTACTGCAACTTTATGAATGATATGAAGGCAAGAATAATACTTATCAATCAGTAATTCCACTTGTTTATTAACTTTTCTGCACCACCAATTTCTACGATCTATCTCCGCCAAATATAGCCTCGAGCTTGCACGCAACCAGCCACGGAAGACGCTGCAACACCGGCCAGAGTTGTGCTTGCATGGAGCCAATGTGAGCGGTGTTGTAGCCATACCTCTCTTTGGATCCGGTGGCAATTTAGCGGCCGAACTGATTATTACCTTCTTCCTTGGCTGGTTGCGTGGAGGCTTTGTTGTCGTGGGCGTAATAGTACTTGGCGAAGGTGTCATCTCTACTTCATACTCTAATTGCTCAACTACCGTAGCGGCATTGTCCCCGTCGACTGTACCTCGTCGACTGGGCGGTAGAGGTTCTCTTGGAGGGTGGGTCGTCCTTCCTTCTCCCAAGTCTAGGAATTACGTGAGCAATTTTCTGTTGATGTTTCTGCCGTGGCCGCCATGTCATGTGCGTCAGCAGTCGTCTACCGTGTGGCTGACGAAGTTCCTTCCACCTAATGTTTCGAGTCGTTTCACGAAGGATGGGCTGTGTTCACATTTCCATTAGAAAATGTCATATTGCAGATCTTCCGCTCGATCATTCCAAGTGGTGTAATTTGTCTGGAAGATCTTTGCGATCCTATTTAACTCCGTCGTATTGCGAGCAGCGAAAATGGCGTCGCCGGCAGCCGGCATATCGTAATGTACCGCCTTGGCCCACATCAATGCGTGGAACCCGGATGGGGAGTCTGCGCTGTTGACGGCATTCTGAAAGCAAACCTCACAAACGAATTCATTGCTAGCAGGGTCGTTCTATCGTCTGGTGTCCAAATTGGAGAGAACAAATTGTGTTTGTTTGTTTGTTTGTTTGTTTTGGGTGCCGCCCGATGTTGCTGCAACATCACTTTGGATGGTCCTGCCTTCGAATAGCCAACCCTACTGGGTTGAGTGTTTGGTTTAAACGCGGCGACGCTACTCGCATTTGGCAGTCGAGACCTGACTTGGGGTGAAGTGACATCAACACCCCGACATTTTGGACCCGAACGTTCTTACCGTTAGAGTTTGTAAAAACAAGGGTTTGGGTTTTACTCATCGCCCTAGCGCCGGAATGGCTTGCATTGGTGTATTCATCGACTTGAAAACAGCTTTTGATACAGTAGATCATGAATTGCTATGTGAATTTTTTTTATGGTATCAGAGGTGGGCTCGTAATTGGACAGGTAGTTATCAAATCGATCCCAGTTTGTTTGCTATGATGGATATAATTCTAACTTGTTAAATATATAATGTGGAGTCCCACAAGGCTCAATATTAGGACCTAAATTCTTTAATCTGTATGTTACATTTCCAGACTTATAAAGTATATACTGTTTGCCGACGACACTAATTTATTTTGTGCAAGCAAATATATCAATCAACTTGTTACAACGATATCCACTGTTCTTGACAAAATGTGTAATTGGTTTGCTGTAAACAAATTATCCCTAAATGTTTCGAAAACAAGTTACATATTGTTTGGTAATTATACTTTGAATACACATGTTGATATAGCAATCAATGGTATAAATATTGACAGAGTAAGAGTGACTAAATTTCTTGGGGTATTAATAGATGAGAAATTGAATTGGAAAGATCATATAGTAAATGTTAAATCTAAACTCTCAAGAGTACTGCCATATTGTATAAGTGAAGTCAGCTGATAGACTCGCAGTCTGTGCATATCCTGTACTGTTCATTGTTTTTACCATACATTAATTACTGTCCTGAAATGTGGGGAAACACGTATCCCTCCAATATCAATTCTATTGTCATGCTCCAAAAGAGAGCAATGAGATTGTTATATGGTGCAGGTCGTCTTGACCACACAAACTGTCTATTTTATAGGTCGCAAACACTGACATTTTTAGATCTTGTAATATTAAAAACAGCTATTTTCATGTTCAAGGCATACCACTGCATGTTAATAATAATAATAAGATAACTTCTATTGCGCCTAAATCCTTGGAAACCAAGCTCAGAGGCGCATCAAAACAAAAGGGTTGGTCAATCTCAAAATCCATAAGTAGTTTTCCAGTTGTCAACAGATGGGTCAAGGAGCTACAACTAATAAACAAAAAACATTTTGCAAAAAGAGATATTCCAGTAACAACACGATTAAAAAATCAACTGATAAGATGTTGTGTTACCTTAAATGTTAGAGCCATGTCTCTTTGTGTATTTGGCATAAATCTATGCAATTTTCAGGATGTTAAACTTACTAACATTAAAACAGTGAGATCATTCAGACACATGTACAAGAAAACAATTATAAATGAATATGTATAGTTTGTATTAATTATTGAAACTGATTCTGAAATATCAGAATCATATGTATTTTTTAATTATATTTTTACATTGTGTACTTTGTACATTTTATAATTTCTCTAGTGTGATTTACAATAACATATAGTTAGGGGATACATTAACTACAAGGGTTTAACTTCTTGTGTATTCCTAACAACATTACGTATAATATATTATATGTCACAACAAAATCATGTTGAGGCGATTACAACCTATACTGTCTGTTTGGATGTTTGTTTAAATAAAACATATTGAATTGAATTGAATACCTTGGGCCTAATGATGTCTAACCTGGGCGTCAGTGACAATTTGAAATTTTCGACCGAAGTTATCCCGAACCCAACCAAGCACCGTGTGGCGGGCCATAGGTATCTCTTTCTTGGAGGCACGAGTGTTTCCAATGTCGAAAGGATTTAAGTTAGCGTAGTGAGGTAGTGGCTCTCTCTCTCTCTCTCTCTCTCTCTCTCTCTCTCTCTCTCTCTCTCTCTCTCTCTCTCTCTCTCTCTCTCTCTCTCTCTCTCTCTCTCTCTCTCTCTCTCTCTCTCTCTCTCTCTCTCTCTCTCTCTCTCTCTCTCTCTCTCTCTCTCTCTCTCTCTCTCTCTCTCTCTCTCTCTCTCTCTCTCTCTCTCTCTCTCTCTCTCTCTCTCTCTCTCTCTCTCTCTCTCTCTCTCTCTCTCTCTCTCTCTCTCTCTCTCTCTCTCTCTCTCTCTCTCTCTCTCTCTCTCTCTCTCTCTCTCTCTCTCTCTCTCTCTCTCTCTCTCTCTCTCTCTCTCTCTCTCTCTCTCTCTCTCTCTCTCTCTCTCTCTCTCTCTCTCTCTCTCTCTCTCTCTCTCTCTCTCTCATGATCGATATATGATGGATCATCTGTATCAACTGGAATAGTATTTTAATCCAGTTGCCACCAGCGTCATCATCTACCTTATTCCGAAAGTTCTTGTAGCGGCGATTATAAGCCATACTATGATTTTCAATGTTCAGTTTCTCTCTCAGTTTGCCGACCGGTTTCGACTGCATAATTTTCTATCAAGGTAATTTTAATTCATAACGACGAGTTAACTTTTGCAATTATATACGATCTCAAAACTCATTCAAGATGGTGATAGGTTAACGCCGTTCAGCAAATCAGTGACAGGTGAATTCGACGTAAGTCTTGGTGTCTCCTGTGTTGCCCCGACTCAATTTGTCATAATTGTAGTGTAGTTGTGCCAAGTTTGAAAAGAAAGCGTTTGTGCTAATTTAAATGTCAGCTGGTTGGAATAACCCATCGATGAAGATCTATTCTCAGAAAAGGATGCATACATTTAAATGGTAAGTCAAGTCAAGTAAGTCATATTTAAATGCCATTCTGCCACGGCCCCTATGGCTACAATCTATACCTGGAGGCCACGTTGTGCCAGTGCATCAACCAATGATATTAAATCCATATTGTACGAGTTGAACGTGCTTTCCAATTGGAAACGAGAAAATAGCATGCCCGCTAAGAGATTTACGCTGACGAGGCGACTCTATTATGCCGTGCACAACCTTTGCCTTGCAGTAACCTGTTATATTGTGGTCTGTACCGAGGAATCACCTGGGCTTCGCCGTTCATTCTGCTGGTTTGTAGTCTACATATCAGCAATACTCCTTTCCTATCAAGCAAGAGTCTTAGCTATTGACATGGTGACAGCGGTGTGATTGGCAACCCATCACTGGGCGTAGACCACAGAATACTGGCGTACAGTTTGGCCCAGTCATTGAATCGCAAGTGAATGCGGTTTGACTCAAATGTATATCAAACCCCACGTAAGTCGGGGTGTCACTCTGACACCACCCTGATAGCCATAACAAAACACCGAGGCACATTGTGTCGTTTACGCTCAACATTGGGAGTTATTTCAGTTTCAGTTTCAGTATGATACCTGGCACAACATATTTTGTAGATGGTTTTAGCTATGGTTCATTCGCACTCTTTATTTGTATGTTCTTATACTCAAGACGGGTTAGAGATATAGACCACCACTCAGAGAGACCACACCATCTTGTGCTTCACCTGGCTCATACACCATATACAAGGGACCGACGACGTTCAGCAGCTCTTCCGAAATCCACTGGCAATATGGGTAAACGACGTTGTCCAAGTTTCAAAACGGTCGAAGTTAGATCCGTTCTCTCTCGATTGATAGTCCTATTCTCTAATCATTGGACCATTCACGAGGTTACCGGTGTTTGGCCGTTACGTATTGACGTCATGAATGGCATAGCGTCGTAGTCCGATGGACGTCGTTCGAAATCGTTCCCGATGGACGTCGTTCGAAATCGTTCATCATGTATTCGCTGTTTAGCACAGCAGTGACATTGGCTTTGCTTTCTTGTGAGTACTGTAATGTGGATTTATAACGAACGCTAGTACATGCGGATATTATCGTTAACATGGCGAATAATAAGATTGCCTAATAACGATTTATGCCGAAGATTTAGGAAAAGTTCCGATTATGAAGTAAGATCGATTTAAGATTTACGCGAGGTAATGACATCACAAGACAACGCAGCTGTGTACTTCATGCGTTATTATTGTGTGCGCGTGTTTGTGTGCGCGCGTGTGTGCATTTGTATGTTCGTGCGTGCGTGCGTAACATATTTTCATGAACATTAATCAGGATATAACACAAATATGTTTAATGTAGCAAATATACGGTGTTTAATAATAATATTGAATGGTGGTTGTAAAGGCAAAACACAACTATGACATGATGCTAGCCCGACTGCATGAACGACCTAAGTCAAATGCACATCGTGTTCGGTACTACCTAATTAATACCACAAGTACGTCGTAACACGTCACACTAATTATTGACACACTGAATGTCATGAAAGTCTGAATCCATTACGTAATATAATTAATATAATAATCAAATCTGTTTTAATTAACTAGATTTTATCTCATATATCACCAACAAACGAACAATTACTCACCGTCGTACTCCTGATCACCACAAGGTATAATGTTACCCAAGAGTCAAGATTGTGTTAGGGCACACAACAACGCAATAAAAAAAAAAAACTAACGAATAACAAGAAAACATAGAGTAATAATGCCACATTCACCTTAGCCTAGCTTATGCGTTAAGACCTTTACGTTCCACAAACGGTGTTGTTTTTGCCTCATTATGCGTAAACACGACATTGACATCTATCCAGCATAGAAGCAGTATACGACAACCCGAACAGTGTTACCCCCTACATTCACTCTGTTTGTCATGATTGCATAGAACCAGTGTACGACAACCCGAACAGTGTTACCCCCTACATTCACTCTGTTTGTCATGATTGCATAGAACCAGTGTACGACAACCCGAACAGTGTTACCCCCTACATTCACTCTGTTTGTCATGGTTGCATAGAAGCAGTGTACGACAACCCGAGCAGTGTTACCCCCTACATTCACTCTGTTTGTCATGGTTGCATAGAAGCAGTGTACGACAACCCGAGCAGTGTTACCCCCTACATTCACTCTGTTTGTCATGGTTGCATAGAAGCAGTGTACGACAACCCGAGCAGTGTTACCCCCTACATTCACTCTGTTTGTCATGGTTGCATAGAAGCAGTGTACGACAAACCGATCAGTGTTACCCCCTACATTCACTCTGTTTGTCATGGTTGCATAGAAGCAGTGTACGACAACCCGAGCAGTGTTACCCCGTACATTCACTCTGTTTGTCATGGTTGCATAGAAGCAGTGTACGACAAACCGATCAGTGTCACCCCCTACATTCACTCTGTTTGTCATGGTTGCATAGAAGCAGTGTACGACAACCCGAGCAGTGTTACCCCCTACATTCACTCTGTTTGTCATGGTTGCATAGAAGCAGTGTACGACAACCCGAACAGTGTTACCCCCTACATTCACTCTGTTTGTCATGGTTGCATAGAAGCAGTGTACGACAACCCGAACAGTGTTACCCCCTACATTCACTCTGTTTGTCATGGTTGCATAGAAGCAGTGTACGACAACCCGAGCAGTGTTACCCCCTACATTCACTCTGTTTGTCATGGTTGCATAGAAGCAGTGTACGACAACCCAAGCAGTGTTACCCCCTACATTCACTCTGTTTGTCATGGTTGCATAGAAGCAGTGTACGACAAACCGATCAGTGTTACCCCCTACATTCACTCTGTTTGTCATGGTTGCATAGAAGCAGTGTACGACAAACCGATCAGTGTTACCCCTACATTCACTCTGTTTGTCATGGTTGCATAGAAGCAGTGTACGACAACCCGAGCAGTGTTACCCCCTACATTCACTCTGTTTGTCATGGTTGCATAGAAGCAGTGTACGACAAACCGATCAGTGTTACCCCATACATTCACTCTGTTTGTCATGGTTGCATAGAAGCAGTGTACGACAACCCGAGCAGTGTTACCCCCTACATTCACTATGTTTGTCATGGTTGCATAGAAGCAGTGTACGACAACCCGAACAGTGTTACCCCCTACATTCACTCTGTTTGTCATGGTTGCATAGAAGCAGTGTACGACAACCCGAACAGTGTTACCCCCTACATTCACTCTGTTTGTCATGGTTGCGTAGAACCAGTGTACGACAACCCGAACAGTGTTACCCCCTACATTCACTCTGTTTGCCATGGTTGCGTGGAAGCAGTGTACGACAACCCGAACAGTGTTACCCCCTACATTCACTCTGTTTGCCATGGTTGCATAGAACCAGTGTACGACAACCCGAACAGTGTTACCCCCTACATTCACTCTGTTTGTCATGGTTGCGTAGAACCAGTGTACGACAACCCGAACAGTGTTACCCCCTACATTCACTCTGTTTGCCATGGTTGCGTAGAACCTTAAATTGCACCCCTCACTGAGGCTCGCAAAAACACACGGCGGCCGAATCAAATTCATATTAGGTGGCCGGAGGAGCTTCAGCACGACTGCGTCGGATCATTACATCGGAAGACGAGGGAGGGGGTGCTGTTGAAGATTCAGCACTGCTCTGCCGTCTCCCTCCGCCGTCTTGCTGTCGGGTCAGAAGACGGAATGGGAGCGATGGTGCTGTTGGAAATTGTTTACGACGACATTCGTAATTTCAGAACACACATACACATATATAGGGTGAGGCACCTAATGGGGGCACGTCACTCTAGCGCAGGAATAGCGCGGTCAAATTCCGAAGGTCTAGGGGGCACGTGCCCCGGAGGCCCCATGAACTAGCATATATATATATATATCTAATATATATTATGTATATATATACAAAAAAGGGCCTAACAATATGAACAAATTGGTATAACTCTGGAGAGGCAGGTGGCCAGGATTTTCCAATTTACCCGTTTTTATTTTTAATCCCTGTCATGCTCTTCAAAAAGCCCGTTACACAAACATTGGTCATTGGCTTCCGAAAGTGGTGTATATGAAAGGGGCTGAGGCTGTTCGAAAACCTCCAAGTGCACCATCTGTTGAGGTTCCCCACAAATCTCTAATTGCACCCCCGGAGGGAGGGAGGGAGGGAGGGAGGGAGGGAGGGAGGGAGGGAGGGAGGGAGGGAGAGAGAGAGAGAGCGAGAGAGAGAGAGACAGGCAGGCAGGCAGGCAGGCAGGCAGGCAGGCAGGCAAACAGACCAGACAGACAGACAGACAGACAGACGGACATACATACATACATACATACATACATACATACATACATACATACATACATACATAGACAGACAGATAGATAGACAGACAAACAGACAGACAGACAGATGAAACAGAGAGTATAAAAAGACAGACAGAGCAGAGAGACAGACAGACAGTAGATACTATGATGTTTATTATGCATGTAGACGACCCACTGACGCGTGCAACTGGTTGACATATTCAAATGGCGACTCGAGGAGACATTATTAGACAACAAATACGGTTTACTTACAGGCGATTGTCGCACGCTGGTGGTGAAGACTTACCATGCTGCCGCCTCGTCTCCGGAAATGATGGACTTGGCGGTCGACCGAACTGACAGTGTACCGACACGTCACACACGGCAAACTAACACAAGCAAGTATTCACACGTGTAGCGGTGTATTGTAGAGATGCCTCAATGAATGATTGCTAAACCATATGTTTTTGTCCCCGGTGTATATTAGGAACATCTAGGTTTCTCCATATCCTCGCTACTCTTCGGCGTGACTGTTTAATCGATTCGCGTTATTTGTTTCAGCCTGCGTTGACATAGTCACAACTACTCGAAACCAGGGTCTCACTATAGTGACGCCTCTCCCAGGCACATACACGGAAGAACATTGCCGAGATTTTTGTATAGACGATGCTCTTTGTAGTGCTGGTCAATACAGAACCAGTGAAAACAAATGCTTCTATAGCAGAAGACCCGCGTCATCCATCCACGTGAGATCGAGGAGTGGATATGTTCATTTCAAGATTGAATTTAGGTGTCCAGGTACGTGACTTTGCAAATTGTTATTATATATATATATAAATGTTTTGTTAATTGTCTCATGACATTGTCCTATATTGTAACAAATATATATGGAGCTAATGTGTCACCCTACAAAACACCGTCCTTGATGTCAAAGAATGTGAATGACGATCAACGCACTAGTTGAGCAGATGTGTGAAGAAGAGGGGGTGGGATACCTTCCTTTGTGGACATTTCTCCTGTACTGCTTTTTACTATTCCTTTGTGATTTTACTTTGGTGGTAAAATGTATCTGGTTGTGATCACTACTCCCCAGTGGCTCACATATCTTGACATTGTCAACTAATTCATTCTGTGAAGACAAAACTATGTCTAACACATTCTCACCCCTGGTTGGTTCTAGCACATGTTGAGAAAGGAAAGTATCTTGAACTAAAACTAAAAACTTGTGGTCCTCACTCCCCATACTCTGTAGAGATATCCATTGTATATGCCCGTGGTTAAAATCCCCCATAATAATACAGTCCCGTTTCCTTACTTCCCTTATAGCGTTTTGTATTTTGTCATTCGTTTCTATGCTTATGTTTGGACTTCGATAAACTAACCTAACTGTTAACGTTAAATGTCCTGTAACTATGTTACACCAAACAGCTTCTTCGCAATCTGCTTCTCTTTCTAATTTAATTTCATAAGCCTGGATAGATTATTTAATATATAAAATAACTCCACCTCCCTTTCTTCCTATTCTATCTTTCCTAAACATTACATATCCTGTCAGTCCCAATTCGGCATCTGATATATCAGTGTTGGTCCAGGATTCGGTTATACCTATTATGTGAGGGTCAATATCTTCTACCATAACGTTTAGTTCATTTCGTTTGTTTACTATACTCCTTGCATTTAAACAAACACATTTATATCCAGCTTCAGAAGAGTTTTCCGGGCTGTTCTTTGCTGATTTATTTGTGCTGTCTTTATCTATGCCTCCAGTTTCAGGCTTTTATGTGAGTCCCCCCTGCGAATCTAGTTTAAATAGATGCAACCTGTCCCACTGTCAACAGATCGCAGCAGGTTCTCTGAGAAAACTGCTGCCCCCTTTCCACTAAGATGGAGGCCACCTCTCATGTACATATCTTCCCTCCCAACAAAGTATCCCCATAAATCTGTGAATCCCACCCCCTCTTCTTCACACATTTGCTCAACTAGTGCGTTGAACGTCATCCTCTTGCAGTTTCTATACGTTGCCCCCCTTCCTCCCACCACTGGAAAAATTCCTGACAGAATAATCTGTTCAATTCTTGTCTTCTTTAGCTTCCTCACTAAATGTCTATACTTCTGTAATATCCCAGTTGTTCCCTCCCTGTCTGCATTATTAGTTCCCACATGTACCAGTATAGACCCTCCCTTGCCATGTCCCAATACCTTCTCTACCCTGTCAGTCACATGTTCAATCCTAGCCCCCGGTAGACAAACAACGACGTCCTTCCCCTCGCTCTGGGTCTTGTCCGTCTTTCTCATAATGGAGTCGCCCATAAACACCCTCTCTTTCCTCATTGCCCCCTCAATCACTGCCTTAGAATAGCTCCTTCTTCGGTTTGCATCTGTCTGGTTGTTGTCTTTCCCCCCTGTTGTCTTCTCTCCTGTCACATTCTCTTCCGATCCATTCTTTCCTGTCGCTGTTTCTCTTGTTACCTTACCTCCTGTCATCGTCCCTTTTATTCTCTTCTATCACATTTGCTCTCACTTCCTTTCGTCCCTTCATCTTTCCTCCCATCTCATTTTCTTCTCTCCTCTCCCGTCCTATCTTCCCTCCCTCCTTCTCTACGGTCACTTTCTCCCCTGTCACCTTGTCACGCTTGTCACGTTTTCTGGCGTCGATTTTCCAATTTCTTCCCCTCCAATCACCTTCCCTCCTCTCAATCTCCATTTCAAATTTTTCTTGCCACTGCAATTCTCCTTCAGTCTTGCAGTATTCTCACCTCTCTCCCTGTCGTCTCTCTCCATTCGACCTGTCTCCTTGCTAATTCCCATCTCCATTCCCTTCACAATATCTGTCTACCTAAGTATCTCCTTCTGCAGACACTCCACCTTCCAACACCCAATGCACAAGGTGAAGCCTTCCTCCATGGTTTCTGCCCATGACTTCCCAAAGCCGGACAATGCAAAATCTAGCCAGATGTGGCAGTGATCGCACACCAAGTGTCGCTTTGCCTTGACTTGCCGCTTGCAATGCGCCATGTCCCTATCATAATTGATTTAATAACTTAACTAACTTAGTCTTTATAAAGACTGTTTCCTGTGTACTACAGCACACTTTATGTTACAGATTTCAATTACACAGCCGACTATTTATCGTATCACGAACGGTAACATTACAGTAGTGACCTAATTTAAATACAATCAATTACGTTACGTTAGGCTGCTTTATTTATTTAGGTTACGCCGCCCGACTATCGCCCTTTCTTAATTTTAACAACAATGCTACCTAATCAAAATATCTAGCAAGTACTGGCTTACACAGATATTATCTTATGTAAGTAGTTTGATGGTTGTTACTTTATCTCCTATATATTCTACCACATAATCAGGTTTGTTCAATCTTGTTTACAACTTATCGAAGGCTAAGTCACCTTATTATCACTCACTATACTAAGGTGTTCTAAAATACTTTAACTAACTAACTTTAAGCACAGCTGCTACTCAATATATGTTTAATGCAACTTTATGAATGATATTAAGGCAAGAATAATACTTATCAATCAGTAATTCCACTTGTTTATCAACTTTTCTGCATCACCAATTTCTACGATCTATCTATCTATTTGTTACACTTAGTAAACACACGTGATACTATCTCAGGAAGAACAGGTGACACGTGGTTGCTTATAGAGAAGCTAACAAGTATGCATTTTTTTTACACGGGTTTCTTGTTTAGTTCACTACAAGTGCGCACACAGAGATGCCTGCATGAACGGCGCGACCTGCATCGACTTATCAGGACAGAAAGGCATACAGTGCACATGCGCAGTCGGATGGAGGAGCTTTCGTTGTGAACGTAAGTGCACTGATGACCTTTGTTTCGTGGTTCCAATACGGCTAATTTCAGAAGGATTTAAACAACTGAATCGCATAGGGCATTGAAAAATTCGTCGTTTTTTACATGTTAAATATGCGTGGCTTCGTTACAGAAAAGATCAGTTGCCTAGACATGCATTGTCAAAACGGAGCGACTTGCACCAACACAACGACGGGATACGATTGCGCCTGTCCGCTGTCTCACATTGGCACACACTGCGAACGTAAGTGGCTTTTGATATGACATCACAATTAGAATTGTGAATGAACAGCTTCAGTAATGATTTCCAGCGACATGCACATCACGCGCGCGCGTGCGCGTGCATACACACACGCACACATACAGGGGCTGTATACTGATTATTGACACACGCCCCACAATTGTATTAAGAACCATGATGAAATAATAAATATATTTCAAATAATACTTTATATCCTATATATATATATATATACATATATATATATATACAGTGTATATATATATATGTGTGTGTGTGTGTGTGTGTGTGTGTATATATATATATATATATATATATATATATATATATGTATATACAGTGTATATTTATTAGTAAGCTGTTTACGGCAACAAAAATGAACATTTCGAAGACAAAAATGATGCTAGAAAACAACACGCCAATATATATCACGACGCAGATATAGAACGTAGAAAGCTTCGTCTACTTGGGACAGCGTTAGAGCACCAGGGACAAAAACAAGACAAGGAGATTCAAAGAAGAATCACGGTCGGCTGGACAGCATTCGCCAAACACCGCGACTTATTCAATGGTAGCTTTGGAACCTGGTTGAAGAGACAAGTTAGTCCTGGTGTTGACCAGTGAAGCGTGCATTGGGGTCCGCACGATGTATTATTGCATTTTTGTGATCTTCCAACCCTCTAGGTCAATAACCCGAGTGATGCCACGCAGGCTTCCCTGAGCGTTTTTGTATAAACCTGTTAATATGCAAATTAGTTATCGACTTAAAAATATATACTACTTTTCGGAATGTCTCGAATTGGAAATGTCCAAACAATCAAATAATGTGATCAAACGCATGTTTCCATGGTGTCTGGTTATAATTACATCAGTGAACAAATTATAACATGCAAATTTGTCGAATGAATATGCAAATTAACTATGACCAATATAACCTCCACCAGTTTGATTTGTTTCCTCAGTAGGCGAGCGGTAGGCACTACACAACGAACCGACTTAAATGCCCCATTCCCTGTACAAACATGCAAATGGGATATAATTTGAAAGCCCTAGATATCTCCATCACAACGAGGCCTGTCGAAGAACTGCTAAATGGTGCAATCAGCGTGACTTCAAGGTCAAACAAGGTCACCGTCAAATGATAATTTGTTGAACTTGTGCGCTTCAGTATCTACTTTCTTTAATAAATAATGGAACCCAGTATAGTCAGTGTGGAGCTAAGGTCCATGCGTAATGCGTAAAAGGATGAATATTCGAACTTTCGCAATAGAGCGAATGTCACAAATTTACAATTACTCTGTATATATTTCATTTCTATGGTTACATCAGAAACAACGTGAAAACAATTTCGTCCCGTTAAAATGATATATGAATTGGAGGTGACAGTTGATGGAGTGTGTGTGGAGCGACGATCAAACAGTGTCACCAAGTGAGAAATGTTCAAAATTATATCTACGTTTCCTTCCTACTCTTGGTCATGCTATAAACCTTTGGAAAGCCCACCATCGCCCCGTAAATACAGGATACTACGGGGAGCTGTCAAATGGTGTATAAGTGTTGAGTGAAGGTCAGGCAAGGTCACCACCAAATGATGAATGTTCAAAACTGCGCTATTCCGCAGACGTTGTACTATTACAATGTTTGCATATCTACTTTGTCCGCCTACACTAGACCATGTTATACACTTATGCGTATTGTATCCCCGTTAAAATGATTGGCGTGGAATTGTAAAGTGGTGGTCTAACTGTGGAGTGAAGGTTGAACAAGGTCACCGTCAAAAGATGCATTTTCCAAATTGTGCATTTCCGCAGATCGTAGGCCAGCCAACGTGTGACGTTATACTTTTAACTGCATCTTTTGCATCACCCATGTGATGAGAAAATAGATGTGGGTGGATGCCACCCTCATTTTTTTATTTTAATGTCATTTTGAGGGTCACAAACTCAAACTTGTGTCAAAATAACTGTATTAATTAACTGATATATTGTTGTGCACATGACGGCCTCTTCACGTCCCATGACCACCCACAGCCATCTGGAGTGGGCGTCTGCAGATGAACCAGTGGACTGGTCAATTAAGTAAAAGTTTGGTATGCTATGCTATCTGAATACTGCTCCAGCGCATCCTGGGTTGATGGAATATTTTATTCCTTTGGCAGAATATCTCTCTCATTGCCTCGATAACGGAGACCACCCACGCTGCAACTCTAGTCACAAAGGACAATGGGGATGCGTTCCAGGAGTTCATTGAATTATCGCGAATACATATCCAAATGGATGTATGAATGCTGTTGCGTGCCTGGTTCCTAATGGTTATACTGGATCTATCATGTCATAGTTGCATCTACTGGCTACAGATGAGGTGTCTGAAGTGTCTAACACTCCTTTCAACCTGGATAGTGGAGCTTTGCAACCTTGAGAGAAATGCATTGCGATGGAAATATTTCAAGTTTATTAGCACCTTGTTGTCCCATGTTGCCTTCCCCAGAGTCCTGTTATCACGATTCTTTCTTGTGGATTATTTGATCCTGCTGGCGATGTACGTATCCCGGGCGACGGCAATATTGTTGGAGTTAACGAAGTGCCTCATGATATAAGGAACAATAACAGCCTCTGCACTCATCAAACGTCGTCATGTTGGTTGATGCATCTTTTCACGGTGACCTTCTTCAACCTTCATTTTCAGCTTTAACTCCACGATTACACCACCACTTTTCAACTCCATGCCATGCCTCATTTTGATGGGGATACAATACACATAGGTGTATAACGTGGCCTCGTGTAAGCGGACACAAAGTAGATATGCAAACATTGTAATTATACAACGTTTGCGGAATGGCGCAATTTTATTCATCACTTGATGGTGACCTTGCTTGACCTTCACTCCACACTTACTGCACCAGTTGATACTCCTCATGGTATGCCGTATTTACGGGGAGATAGTAGGCTTTCCAAAGGTATGTAATATGGCCATGAGTAGGAAGGTAACATAGATATAAGCCTCCATTGGTAATGTATAACGTTTGCGGGAAGGCGTAATTTCGAACATGTATCACTTGACGCTGATAATGTTTGATTGTCGCTCCACACACACTGCAACAACTGACACCTTCAAGTAACATCTCATTTTGACGGGACGAAATTGGTCTACATGATATATGGTGTGTCCATAGAACTGAAGGAGTTGTAGAGTTATTGTAACTCTATGACGTTCGCGGTATTGCAAACGTTCGAATATGCATCATCAGGGTGACCTTGTTGAACATTTGCTCCACACTAATTAACATGGGTAACAGCTTTGACGGGGAGACAATAAACGTTCCCAAAATATATGATATGACCATTTTATCAGTAAAGAAAGTAAATATGTAATTTTAATACGTTTGCGGAAGCGCACAATTTCGATTTTTTTAAATTTAACGGATGGTGATCTTGTTCTACCTTGGAGTCACGCTTACTGCATCACTTGACAGTTCTGCGACAGGCATCGTTGTGATGAGGATATCTAGGGCTTTCACAAGATATACCATGTGGGTGTTTGTAGGGGGCATTTAAGTCAGTCCGTTAGGTAGTGCATACCGCTCGACTACTGAAGAGATATAAACGAAAATCGTGAGATTATATTGGTCAGATCTAATTTGCATATTCATGCGACACATTTGCATACTACCATTTGGTCACTGACGCAGTCGTAACCAGACACCCTGAAACATGTAACCAGATACCCTGAAACATGTAACCAGATACCCTGAAACATGTAACCAGACACCCTGAAACATGTAACCAGATACCCTGAAACATGTAACCAGATACCCTGAAACATATAACCAGACACCCTGAAACATGTAACCAGATACCCTGAAACATGTAACCAGATACCCTGAAACATGGGTTTGGACACATAATTTAGATTGTTTGGATGTTTACAATTCGAGATATTCAGAAAAGTAGTATATATTTTAATGACGATAACTAATTTGCATATTGATGGTTTATATAAAAACGCTCAAGGATGCCTGTGTGGCATCACTCGGATTATTGACCTAGAGGGTTAGAAGGTCACAAGATGCAAAGAAAAATATCGGGCAGACCCCAATGCATGGTACACCTTCAAAGGGGCGTTTGACTGCCGGACTAAGTCTACAATTCATGGGTAGTTTCAACGATGACATATTGCGGGGAAACATGGACAAAAGAACAAGCTAGCAGCCGCACAAAAAAATGGAAAGAAGTATGTTAAACATCACATATCGGGAGAGAAAACCAACAAGATTTAACAAGATTGCCACCCAGAAAATTAATTCTAGGTGGCAGGTGGACAAGGAAGCCCTTTGGCTTATCGAGAGTCCGACCCTTTTATCTATGTGTATCCCGCCCTTCTGAGGTAGGTGTCGATTTTATTTTTAAACATATTCACGCTACTAGCACCCACACAATCAGCAAATAATCTGTTCCATTTATTTACAGTCCTTTGTGAAAATGAGAACTTTCTTATATCTAATCTACACTGCTCCTTTGCTAATGTAACTTCATGTCCTCTATTCCCTCTATCTTTCTTAACTGAGACAAAAATATTTCTATCAATATTTTCAGAACCATTTATTATTTTTAACACTTCTATCTGATCTCCTCTCAATCTCCTGGTCTCTAGTGTTGTTAATCCACATTCTTTTAGGCGAATTTCATAATTAAGATCCCTCAATTTTTGTATAATTTTAGTCGCTCTCCTCTGTACTCTTTCTAGCATATATATGTCCTTCTTGCGATATGGCATCCACGCGTGTATACAATATTCTAAATGAGGCCTCACTATTGTTTTATACAGCGGTATTATTAGTTATTTTTCCTTATACTCTACAGTTC
>OZ023208.1:66853177-66858177 GCA_963995525.1 Escarpia spicata | reverse complement strand
GCGTCAAAGTGCATGGAAAGTCAGGCGATCAAGCTTTGTACCGACTACACAGAAACAAGGTAGACCGTCTAAGCAAATCCTTGATAAAAAAAGATACCACAACAAACAGATCAATGGATTAAAATCCTAAAATCCACGCAATTGGTGGAAGGGCAAGTAAGAACTGCTTAGATGCAACACAGCAGCAGTGACACCCCTTTACTTCACCTTGCCAATCAAGTGTGTGACGGTAGTCTTCAGGAACTCAGCCAAAGGATAAATTGCTTCTTTAAGTCAGTGTGTGACCACCTACCTTCCCTGACAATGACAGTGTTCAGCTTGAAATGCTACATGTAACCGCCGAATATGTCATCTCGGTTGAGGAGGTAGAAAAATACCTTCGCAAACAGTTGCTGCAATCTACAACATCTCACTTCGAGAGGGGCTTGTTCCACGTATCTGGCGTTTTACGTATGTCAATCCACTCCCCAAAAAAGCAAACACCAGAGCATACTATCGAGACGGATCTTAGACCTATTTCCTTAACTTTTGTAGTCTGCAAAGTAATGGAAGCGTTCATAGTGAAATGGGTCTGGAGCGTTGTACTACATATAGTTGACCCGAACCAATACGGCTCCATTAAGCAGTCATCCACGACACATGCTCTCATCGACCAACTGTATCAGTGTGACACAAGCACATATGTATTCAAGCAGTTTGCTAGGATACCATTACTTGACTTCACTAAGGCATTTGACTTAATCAAACACAACATTCTACTTCAAAAACTTGCAAATTTTTGTTTTCTAAATGTCCTAAAGAAATGGATTGACAGTTTCCTTACCGATAGGACACAACAAGTCAAGCAGTGTAACACAGCATTCAACTGGAATCACATCCATGGAGGAGTTCCTCAAGGCACAAAACAAGGCCCCGTACTCATGATAAACGATCTGCAAACAGCGTGTGATTCTTACCAATACGTTGACGACACATGAATTGTTTACACTGGGTCACAGTCCCGCGCGCCAAACATCCAGGAAGCAGCCGATGTAGCGTACAGATGACATGAAAATCAACCAACGTAAGACAAAAGAGCTTATTATTGATTCTTCTAAAACAAGGACAAATTTCCAATCCTTAGAATCAACGTAACTGAAACTCAGCGAGTGACCGAAGCAAAGGTGCTTGACATCACTATCACCAGCAGCCTGACATGTGACGTACATGTTGGTGAAACCATACGAAAAGCAGACCAGAGGCTGTTTCTACTGCTCCAACTCAAACGGTCAAGTATTCCCGTAGAAGACCTAACGGTATACATGACAGTTGTTCGGCCCACGTACGCTGGAATACGCCTGCCCTGCGTGGTCGACCTCACTCACCCTGGGTCTGCAGTGACGTGGAGCGATTGCAAAGACGTGCCATGAACACGCCCTATATCGAGGCATTAGCAAATGCGCAGTTGGTTACACTGAAAGAGAGTTGCACACCGTTGTGTGGACATTTCTTCACACAAATCGAACAACCGCAGCACAAACTCCTTCCAACAGCAAGGGTTATGACTCATAACACACGGTGTTGTATACGCTACCTCATAACCAAAGTGAAAACAAACAATGCCAAGAGCTGTTGTTAACTGGTGTCTCTTTAATCAACAGACTTTATCTGCGCTCAGTGACTTTCCGAACACTACAATACTATACTATGTGTATATCTATGTATATATGAATGTATGTATTTATGCATACATGTATCTGCTTATATTTATGTGTGCATAAACAGTTAGGTGTGTGTATAATTATGTATATAATTGTTTGTATATGCATATATAATTAATGTATGTATATCTTTTGAATGATTTTTTTAAAATCACGATCGCAAGGACATAAATTATTATTGTTGTGCTTGATCTAGTATTAATTCTTATAAATAAGATTAACGTTTTCTGCTATTTGTTATCGGCAACAGGGCTCAAAAACTGCTCGGACGATCCATGTAACAATCACGGCTCGTGCATTGACAAGACGATTGGCGTGAGGTGCATCTGTGCGCAGGCCTACACAGGCCAATATTGCGAAAGTACGTAGATTATCGTAGCGCGTACCACAATAACGTACGTCTCTTGTACCAGCTCCAGATGACTCCCAAAATTCTACAATGTAAAAAGCGACGTCGTTTTCTTTAGTATGTGTACAGTTTTGTGTGTCAGTATGAATTATTTCTACTTCGATTTGTGGAAACCAGAGTGTGTACGCTAGTATGTTTGCGTATGTGGTTGAATGCTTGTATGCGTAGTTTTGCCTTTACCTATTTCCATGGAACAGTACGTGTGCCGACATCACATGTCAAAACAATGGCACGTGTGTACCAGCGACAGAGGGCGGTGTTGAATGCAAATGTGTGCCTGGCTTCGTTGGAGACAAATGTGAAGCATGTACGTGTCAAATCGTTAACCGAGTGTAGGTATATCCATTATTTGTGAAACCTCCTGCACCTACTTCAGACTAGTGCTTCTCAACCAGCGTGTGGCGGCATACCAGTGTGCCGCGACCACCCCCTAGTGGACCGCGGCATCTCTGTTAATTACAATAACAAGTAAGAATGCTACTATTATATTGCATTAATGTATCAAGCTACATTCGTAGACCCTCTATTCTAAATGTCACCTCTTCATAATCATGATCAGCGATAGAAATAAGCCAGAATATTTACTTGTCCGCCGGACAAGTAAGTTTTGAAATCTACTTGTCCGTAAAACCGTAAAAGTCTGTCTTATTTTTATGACAACAACACAATGTTCCTGCTGTTTTGTTGCATGTACATCTGAGTGACTTGTGATTAATGACACAATTTGATTTAATCTGTAAATTTTTGCATCAATTTGTTATTGAAGACGCCATTTAACCAGGAACATGACCAATACAAAGCCAGGAGATGTTGTCAAAAAATCAAAATAAACTATATAGACCTAATATGACAATTTTTTTTCAACCTCTATGAACTTCAATATTAACATAGTTCTGTATTTTACAAACGAGAGATAATATTCAATTGATCATCAGCAAACAAACATAATTTTCCTAAATGTTATATTACCATTTCAATGATGATAAAACGGTTTTAACGGTGCCCGAATTACATTTACCAGGCGGAATATAATTTATAGATTTAGTTACAACTTACGTCGTAACGTAGTTGGCGGAAGCCGACATGTCAACGGCGGTTGGCGCACCGTCCCCAGCCGCGCGTCTTGCATAATTCGGTTTCAAAAACTCGCAATTTATGGTTAATATAAATGTTACATAGATACAACAACATTTCTGAAATGTCATTAATATTCCGTTTATCAACCAGCACTATAGATTTACTCGAGAGCCAGTTACAAGTTTTAAAAATTGTTACCGATCTGGATCGGCTAACGACAGTTCGATGACTTGGTCTTGGAAGACTGCCGAGTCCGCGTGGATTAGGCGTAATAATGGGTAAAACTTTGTATATACTTATTCAAATAACACGGAAGCGATACAAAGTCTACTATTTTCAAAGTTCATCAAATATGATCCGTGCGCGGAAGCAAGTTGTACGTCGGCTAAACTGAACGATTTACGATTGTGTGAAATACAGCCTCGATCAACGATGGCTGATGCGGAGTCTGTCCTACGCGTATGACAGAGCTAGGTTGGTGCGCTCAGCGGATGACCCTGTTAACGCAGGCACTAAACTCGGTCGAACACTGACGTACAACACACTGGCGGCGGAACGACAAGACGCCGACACACCAACAAAATTGCAACGCGCGATTGCTAGCGAACTTCATTTACGTTTGAATTTTGAAAATAAGACGGACAGAGATGTGTGTGTGTTTTTTGGTCACCCGCATCCACCATTAGTCCCACTTATCATTTTATTTCTTTTTGGTGTACTAGGAACTAGGACGTGGCTTACTTGACATGTTTAAACGGATGAGTAACACACATCCTAAACAGAAACTGCTGAATGTGATAGCAGAACATCTAGGCGTGCGTCACGACAAGTTTCAGCATTATTTCTAGTTGACCAGCACTGAACCGTATGACTGGGTTCGTGATCCTTTCGCCTCATCTGCAATGGTTTCTGATGGGGAGCTCTCTCTCTCTCTCTCTCTCTCTCTCTCTCTCTCTCTCTCTCTCTCTCTCTCTCTCTCTCTCTCTCTCTCTCTCTCTCTCTCTCTCTCTCTCTCTCTCTCTCTCTCTCTCTCTCTCTCTCTCTCTCTCTCTCTCTCTCTCTCTCTCTCTCTCTCTCTCTCTCTCTCTCTCTCTCTCTCTCTCTCTCTCTCTCTCTCTCTCTCTCTCTCTCTCTCTCTCTCTCTCTCTCTCTCTCTCTCTCTCTCTCTCTCTCTCTCTCTCTCTCTCTCTCTCTCTCTCTCTCTCTCTCTCTTCTCTCTCTCTCTCTCTCTCTCTCTCTCTCTCTCTCTCTCTCTCTCTCTCTCTCTCTCTCTCTCTCTCTCTCTCTCTCTCTCTCTCTCTCTCTCTCTCTCTCTCTCTCTCTCTCTCTCTCTTCTCTCTCTCTCTCTCTCTCTCTCTCTCTCTCTCTCTCTCTCTCTCTCTCTCTCTCTCTCTCTCTCTCTCTCTCTCTCTCTCTCTCTCTCTTCTCTCTCTCTCTCTCTCTCTCTCTCTCTCTCTCTCTCTCTCTCTCTCTCTCTCCTCTCTCCCTCTCTCCCTCTCTCCCTCTCTCCCTCTCTCCCTCTCTCCCTCTCTCCCTCTCTCCCTCTCTCCCTCTCTCCCTCTCTCCCTCCCTCCCTCCCTCCCTCCCTCCCTCCCTCCCTCCCCTCCCTCCCTCCCTCCCCTCCCTCCCTCCCTCCCTCCCTCCCCTCCCTCCCTCCCTCCCTCCCTCCCTCCCTGCGTGGACGGAGCTTCATCCTGCCTCACCACGTACTTCTTCTAGCGTTTGTCTACTGCCCAAATTGTTCGATTTGGTTGATATCCAGTGCGCTGTTGTTTCACCTGGAGCCCAGACATTTCATTGAGTTCATGTGCCTG
>OZ023208.1:66518047-66852977 GCA_963995525.1 Escarpia spicata | reverse complement strand
GTATTGTTCACAAACACGTTCATTTCAACGTTTAACTTCTTTGTTGAAAAAGTGGAAAACGGCAGAGACCGTTTTTCTTCTCACTGAGTTTCAGTCGCCATTGTTTCAGGATGGTGGAGAGGATGTTCATGTCTCATGTGAGGCCAGTCTCAACCTGGGACCATTGCCTGTGCCTCGTTAAGATTACGAGGTCGTCCGCAGATCCGTACTTCTTTGAAATTGTTTCAGGCAGATCGTAGGTGTAGATATTGAAGAGAAGTGTTGCTAGGACAGAACCATTCTTTAGTCGTCTGAGTCTGCAACGCTGTTCGTCACTGGTTTTCATGCAGTACAAAGCTTCGGTTGAAGATCATTTGCATCATGAAGCTAACCGTTTGTCTGATAGCACTGTGTCATAGGTAGCTGTCAAGTCGACGAATATGGCACCAGCTTTTTCGTTGGCTTGGAAGCTGTCTTCTATGTGTTGTGTTAGTAGAGTCGTTTGATCTGTTGTCGAACTTCCGCGTGTCTTAGGCAGTCTTAGGCAGTCTTAGGCGGTTTATTCCAGACAACCCAAACTTGGGCTAACGCAGGAGTTTTATGGTGCTTGTTTGTGCGCATGTGTTGTGGGTAGGTTGTTTGTTTATTTTATAGGCACTTTAGATGATTGGGTGTGGTGAAAGGGAGGTTCATGATTGATGTTAGAAATGCCATGGGTTTCTCTAGTTCAGTAAATTGTGGTGGGATCATATTCCAGATTCGAACTGCTCGGGAGTAGAAAATAAACACTGCTGCATTTATGCGGCACCCAGGGGCTACGTAGTGGCCACATTTGTTGACTGTGTTAGTAAGCCTGGTGGGGGTGTGGTGTTGATTATGTTATTTAATATTTTGTAAAATGTCGTGGTTTGTTTAATAATGCGTCGTCGTTCAAGAGTTGGCCAACCAAGGGTGGATATTAGGTCTGCTGAGTTTGTTTGGCGTCTGTGATCATTGTTGACAAATCTGGCAGCACAGTGTTGTACTCTTTCAAGGTGTTTAATTTGGGTGGGTGGCAGTATGTGGATTCCAGATAGGAGAGGCATACTCGAGTTTTGGTCGGATTAGCATGTTATAGGCTGTTTGTTTTACCTCGGTTTGCATGGTCCGTGGGTTCGTTTGATCATGCCTAGGACTTTTGAATATTTGGAAGCTATGTCAGTGATATGGTTTGCCCAGGTTTGTTTAGAATCTGATTTTACTCGAACGTATGGGTGGCTAGAGACGGTAGAGAGTGGCATGCCAAAGAGTGAATATGAATGTAGTCTGTGTTTGGTTTTGTTTGTTATTGGGAGATGCACACATTTAGATATGCTAAATACCATTTTCCACTTGTCAGACCATGTTTGGAGTTTGATCAGGTCAGATTGGAGAATTTCGTGGTCGGTTTCGGATGTGATTTTGCGAGGTATAATGATGTCGTCTGCAAAGAGACGTATAGGATATTGGACATGTCGTTTATGTAGAGTAAACATTGGACAGATCCTAGGACTGAGCCCTGTGGTACACCAGATGTAACATCTATTCTATCCGACAGGGCTCCATGACTGAGACTCTTTGTTTGTGATTGGATAGAAAAGATTTGATCCAGTTTTGTGTGTTTCCAGTTATTCCATAGAAAGCTAATTTGGATAGGAAGCGTTTATGGGGGACTTTGTCGAAGGCTTTGGCAAAATCAAGTACGATGGCATTTATTTGTGTCTTATTGTTCATAGCAGTCATCCATTCATGGACTGTCTCGGTGAGTTGGGATTCACAAGACAGACCTGGTTGGAATCCATGTTGGAAATGAAGGATGATGTTGTGTTTGTGTAAGTGTTTCCCCATATTGCTTAGAATGATGTGCTCCATAACTTTGCAGAGGATGCATGTTAGCGAAATTAGTCTATAATTAGCGGAGTTTGATTTGTGTTTTTGTGTGTGTGTTGTTGTTACAAGTGCTTGGAGCCAGTCACCTGGGAGTTTGCAAGTGTTGTATGACTGCTGGAAAATGTGTGTGATGATGGGGGCAATTTCCACTGCAGTCTCTTTAAGGACTCTGGCTGGGAGTTCGTCGGAGCCTGTAGCTTTATTTTGGTTTAGGTTTTTCAGTTGCTTAATTACTCCATCTATCCCGATTTCGAGGAAGGGGATATCAGGATAGATGGATGAAGCTAGTTGGGGGATCGGGTAGATTTCTTGAGTAAACACGGAACTGAATTGGTTGTTAAGTGTATTTGCTTTGTCATGATCGTTTATGACTGGTTGGTCGTTTGCTTGCAGTGTAGGGATGCCAATGTATTCTCGTTTGTTTGCTTTAAAGAATGACCATAATTGTTTGGGGTTTGTTTTAGGCTGTCTCCACTGTGATTGGTTAGATAGTATGAGTAGGATTTGGTTGCAGCTTTGGTGGCTTGTTTTCGGAGTTGCCTAAACCTTTCCCAGTCGCTATTACGTCCAGTTTGTTTTGCTTTGTTATGGCTTTTGTTACGTTTTCTTTGCATTCTTATTATTTCACGTGTTATCCAGGGCAGGTGGGTTTTTGCTTTGGTTTTGCGGCTGGGAATATTACTGTTGACTAATGAAGTAAAATTATTCCGGAAAAAGTTCCAGTTTGTGTTGATATCTCTTGAGTTTGGGTTCGTGTCAAAGTATGTTGTTGTTAGTTATTTTATGTCGTCTTTAAGTTTATTCCAGTTTGCAGATTTATATTGGAACAGTTTGTGTGGTGGTTTACTGTTACGGACTGAATTTAGATTTACGTTAAAAGTCACAGCTTCATGATCACTCATGCCGGTGTACCGGTCTGGAAGGAGGTTCCGGTCTGAGAGTAAGTTCCGGTTCCGTTGTGTGTATTGCGCATGCGATTGTACATGTCAAAGGTTAGCGCCTACTTTCGGCCGGCAGCTGTATGGTCTGGAAGGAGTTTCCGGTCAGAGAGTAAGTTCTGGTTCCGTTTTGCGTACACACAGTACATGTCAAAGTTTAGCGCTTATTTTTTGCCAGCTTAACACGGCGTTTGCCGAAGCTATGCGTCACCCAATTCTATTATAGTTTACGTTAATGATACAGTTACTTTTGTAATTGTTAGTATACATAACAAAACCTAATAATTAGCATAACTTCTAATTATTTGCCAAACTATTTTTTTTTATTTTGATGTCATTGTCTCCGAGCGTTGACGTTGTGTATCTTACGACTTCGTCACACAGAGCTGCAGTTTTCAGCGCTGTTTATACGCACAGCGGGTTTTGTTTTAAACACAAATCTCCGCATTTTAAATGACACGGCACATACTTATCTCCGTCAGTTTGGCATGTATGAAGGTGAAATTGTTTGTGTAATCTGTCAGGCCTATTGGGGGTGGTATGTAGATTTAGATTTTTTTTAATTCGTCGGGGGTACCAATTTATAAATGACATATCTCTGTTAATTTGAAATGTATGAAGCTGAAATTGTGTGTGTGTGTGATCCAGCGTGTCCATTGGAGTAGTTTGTATATGTAGGTTTTTTTCTCGAAATTCATCCTGGGAGTGGAGGTCTCGGGGGAGGTCACAATTTTAAAATGACACTTATCTCAGTCATTTTGTCATGTATGGAATTTAACTTTTGTGTTTGATATAGCAGGCTAATTGGGATAGTTTGTAAATCTAGATATTTAAAAAAAAAAAAATGTGGGGGTCACAATTTAAAAATGGCACTTATCTGCACCAGTCATGCCTGTATGGGGCAAACAATTTTATGCGATCTAGCGGACCCATTGAGATGGTTCGTAGTTTTATATTTTTTTCTAAATTTGTCCGGGGTGGCGGTCTGGGGTCACAATTTTTAAATGGCACTTATCTCCATCAGTTTTGGAAATATGGGGCTGACATTTTGTTTGCAGTCTAGAAGTCCCATTGAGGCACTTAAAAATTCGTAGAGGGTGGGGATCTTGGGGTCACCATTTCCAAACAGTTTTTCCCAATGCAACTTCGGGTAACTCAACAATTCTTTAATAATACATTTATGGAAATGGGTCATGCATTCACGACTTACATAAGTAAACATTTAATATCATGTCAAGTTGAAAAATTATGTGTGACATAACATTTCAAATAGTACTATTAAATAAAATATAAAATACAAAAAATTAGTTATTTACATTTACACAGATCAATTAATGTGCAATTTACATCTAATGACAGCAGGCCTATGAATATCACCTGAGGCATAAAATTTACTTAGAATCATGCATGCATATTATGCATGTGGGTAGTTTTCATCTTAGACAGCTTGAACCTGGAGCACCAAACTTTTAGGAATTAATATACGACCTCCACAACAGGACGTCATATCCTTTTCAAGATACTCCATATATTTATATATGGGAGAGATCACCAGTACATATCATCTACATAGATTTTCAGAAAGTTTTCAACAGGAAATGGTATAATTAACTGGATAGAAAATTGGCTGATTGACAGAAGACAATGGATAGTAGTTGATGGGGAAGATTCAAACTGGAATTCAGTTTTGAGTGGGGTACCACAGGAATCAGTACTGGGACCTATATTATTAAGAAAGTTCAAATTTTCACAAAAGACTGTAAATGAATAGAGCAGATTAGCTGCTGATTGTGTGGGTGTTAGCTGAGTGAATATGTGTAAATAAAATCGACACACCTCAGAAGGGCGGGATGCAAAAGGGTTGAGCTCTCAATAAGCCAAAAGGCTTCCTTGTCCACCTGCCATCTAGAGTTAATTCTCTGGGTGGCAATCTTGTTAAATATATGTATTACAGTATATATATTTAACAAGATTGCCACCCAGAGAATTAACTCTAGATGGCAGGTGGACAAGGAAGGTATGGGGTAAATCAGTTGTTTGGATCTTTTTTCAATGGACTATATCTGATGCTTCAACTGTTGCATCATTGAAAGTCGTTCTAATTAAATATCAACATAATCATACTTGCAGATGCAATGTATCGGTCAATAAGCCCATGCCAGGGGTAATTGTGCAGAAAGGTTTGTTCATTTACCTGGCGGATTTGAACCACTAACAGATGCCGAGACATTAGCATATACTCTTAATTTAAAATAAACAGTGTTAAAAAGGAAACCAATGTTTCAAGTTTCAATAAAAAAAATACAAACATACAACTTAATAAGGGCCATTTACCAAATTTGCAGTTGTTGCAAAATAGTATTGTTCACTTGTTACAATTAATCAGTAAAGCTTACTACATAACTGATGGATGAAATGACCAACACAAGTTACCTGATGCTGCCATAGCCTAGGGCAGTAGGGGTCTACATTATAGTGATAAGGGCCAGAGCAGACTATGTAGAGAATGTCACAATTCACCTGAAACAATTTAGCACTACAAAGTCTACCAAGTCAGTATGATACAATTAATTAGTAAATTCCTTACTGTCATGTAACAGTATTCCCACACACTGTGGATAGGCTTGTGTGTCACTGTGGCTACTTCTAAAAAAGAAAATATCACTTTATTCATACACAAATACAGTGTGTAACAATAATAATGTAATTACCTGTGCTAAATGCAATACTGATAGCGAGTGATTGTCGATGATTTATTAATCTATTTCATTAATTAATTGCACTATATATGGTCAAATACATTGGTATTTAGGTTGGTGTACATTTTAGTGGTAGGCCCCTAGGCTAGGCCTATACATTTTTAGGTAAAACGATTGTTTAACAGCGTTAATAATTTCAGCTGAAAGAATATTCACAAAATAGAATAACTGATTTCAAGTAGCACTTATCGTGGGGGCCAGTGTATTAAAGTTTGGCTCCCATGGGCAAGGAATGTAAATTTTATGTGACACAAACTAGCAGTACATTTGGTCATCTAAGAGTAAGACTGAAGCCATTTGACATCTCAGGTTGAGTGCAATTTTTATTTATATTTACCAAAAAATAGCCACCAACCTGTAATGCCTGTCATGGGTGTCTGTTTTGTCAAAGGAATATTTATTTCTGGTTCAGGAAATCAAGAGGTACAACCCACAGAAAGATAAGAGTAATAACCATTCTATGTAATAAACGGTGGGCCTGCAAAGCAGCTGTGTTAATAGCCACGTCCTTGCGTCCAACCATCGTTTCATTATTATACTTCTTTCACAAACATAGGCCCATATTCTGACACCTATATCATTTAAGAGACCCATATTAATAGACTGGCTTATGGCATACTATACTATACGATAGGCTACAGACTATTAGCCTGGCCCTGGGGCTGGACAGCCTACTCACCGTCTACTTGATACTTGCCATGCTGCGTAGATTTCAAGACAGCATTGCGCATTCGCTTCTCACACACCAAGTGTTTTTGGTGACTAGGTAATGCCTTATGCAAGCCATGTACCGTCGGTACTCATCTCCAAGTCTCTGTCGCTGCATCACAGCTATTTTCTCAACAAAAGATATGTCAACTGATACTAACTAAATGCCTGTAGACAGTGCAGTCACTCGCAGATGTACGATCCTGTTCAGCACCTTGGGGGGGGGGGGGGGGGGGGGCAAATAGGTAGGTGGAGTAACGGTCGCTAAAGCAAACGAAACTTGATTAATTGTGTAACTCAGTCGCCGAGTGCGTCGAGCAAGGGTCAAAGTTGATCGGTCGCCTGAGGTCATGTTGCTCACCGTTGGTCGAATTTGATGTACTGCGCATGCGCGAGCATGCGCAATACGCAAAACGGAACCGGAAGTTACTTTCAGACCGGAACCTCCTTCCAGACCGATACACCGGGAACGGTGTGAGTGTTAGCAATTATCGATGTATTTGATGTCAGTATGAGGTCAAGGATATTGCCGGAATCAACTCGTGTGGGATCGTTGACCATGTTTTGTAATCCAAATTCTCTCATTATTTCTAGTAGTTTGTTATGCTTGCTGGCAGTTCTGTTATCAGCGGTTTGCTGCTTGCCCCAGTTAATACCAGGAAGGTTGAAGTCACCTGCTATAACTACATTAGGGGAAGTTTTTTGTTATCTGTACAGTTTTGTCAGGGATTCGTGGAGAGCTTCAAAGGATTGGAGGTGGATTGGCTGGGGGGTCGGTAGTAGGATGCAAAGTATATTAATTTGTTTCGTGTGAAATAGATTTTTGTCCATACTATTTCACAGCTTGAATTTAGATTTGAAAGTGGTTGTGCTACAATGTCATCGCGGAAGGCTATGAGAACTTCACCACCATGGGCGTTTCTGTCCTTTCGGATGGCGTTATAGTTAAGTGGTAGGAACGAATAGGTAGGGTAGTTTTCATCTATTTGGGTTTCCACTAGGAATATGATGTCAGGATTATTTGACTGAATAATTGTTTTTAATTGGGTTGTCTTTGCGATGATTTTGACGCTGTTGGTGTTGATCAGAATTCCGCTAAGTGTGTTGCGGTTTTTTTACGACGTTCAGAGGTTGATGCATTTTGAGAGTTCGATCCAATGGTTGGATCCCAGGTTTGGGATGTACGACTCGTGTTTGTTTGAGAGATCTGTGTGTGGGGGTCAAAGTTTTGGTTATTTTGGTCTGTGTCACAAAGGCTGTTATATCGGTTGTAAGAACATTATAATAAAAAATGGTCTTGGAAGAAGGAATGACTGTAGTTAGGATGGTCGCATTTCATGCAGTGCCAAGAACAGGAACTTTTACAGAGAAGATGATATTGATCTGGACTTATGTCACAACATTTAATGTGTACCCATTGGTTGCACCGGTCGCAGCAGACTGCTCGGTGATTTGAAGCAACAGGCTTTTTGCAAAATCCACAGGGGTGTCTGACTGGGCCGGGGTTTGTTTGGATGTCCCCACAGAGGATTAGTAGGACAAGATAACATGTTTTGTGTCCCGATGTAGGGATTGCATAAGCCAGTTTGGTGTGGTACTTGTTACGGGAGTCTCTGGTGAAAGCTAGTGCCAGTCTAATACTTGTGTCAGTCCAACAAGACCTGTCATATGGTAACAGACCATTTTGATCATCCGTGAATTGGGTATGTTCCAGGTGTATCGGGAATTTGGGTATGAATGCAATAAAGATACTACATTTTGTAATCAGAACTACCACTGGTGTGCCCATTTTGGGTGGCACCATCGTAAGAGCAGCTTTTCTTGTACAGTTATGTTAATACAGTAAAAAAACAAGAGCTTATATTCCACTATAGATGTGAATATTTATTTTTATGATTAAGTTATATATCATAGCTAATATAAAATCACAGTAGTTGTAAGATCACAGTAGATATAAATGACAGTAGTGAAATTTGCCAGTTAGTATACATTTTATTGTATTGTATGTTGTGTTTACTGTTGATTTCTTGTTTGTTACCGACAGCCTACAATCCGGATTTGTAATAGTATAATATGTAAGCTTTATGTGAATGTACTGATTTGTGGGTTGTTTTAGGGTCGATTTGGTTTTGGCGCGTTTTATGTAAGTTGTTTACAGATTCGCCATCTTGTTTTGAACTGGTTGTTATGGAAGATAAACCTTTGTCAAATCGTGTCTTAGGCTGATTTGATCGCAGATATAACCATGGGATTATATTCTGGTATATCTAAAATAGTACCTCGCACAGTTATCAGCAATAAAAGCGTTTAGAAATCGTAAAAATTATCGATAATAGCGGAGCGGGAAAATCGGAATTGACTACACCTGACGCATGCGCGTGTGAAACCAGCTTGCTCTTTTGGTGGTTGCGGGTCGATGATTGGCTCGATGCGTCCATATAGGAGTCTTTGGGGGATCTTATAGGGGAAGCAGAGCAGAGATATTTGCCTATAGCTCTTGGCGTCATTCTTAGGTTTTTTAAGCTTTGGGATAGCCAGTACAGCCGCTCGTCTCCGTAGCTTTGGGATAGCCACTACAGCCGCTCGTCTCCATAGCTTTGGGATAGCCACTACACCCGCTCGTCTCCATAGCTTTGGGATAGCCACTACAGCCGCTCGTCTCCATAGCTTTGGGATAGCCACTACACCCGCTCGTCTCCATAGCTTTTGGATAGCCACTACAGCCGCTCGTCTCCATAGCTTTGGGATAGCCACTACACCCGCTCGTCTCCATAGCTTTGGGATAGCCACTACACCCGCTCGTCTCCATAGCTATTGGATAGCCAGTACAGCCGCTCGTCTCCATAGCTTTGGGATAGCCACTACAGCCGCTCGTCTCCGTAGCTTTGGGATAGCCACTACAGCCGCTCGTCTCCATAGCTTTGGGATAGCCACTACAGCCGCTCGTCTCCGTAGCTTTGGGATAGCCACTACAGCCGCTCGTCTCCATAGCTTTGGGATAGCCACTACAGCCGCTCGTCTCCATAGCTTTGGGATAGCCACTACACCCGCTCGTCTCCATAGCTTTGGGATAGCCAGTACAGCCGCTCGTCTCCGTAGCTTTGGGATAGCCACTACAGCCGCTCGTCTTCATAGCTTTGGGATAGCCACTACACCCGCTCGTCTCCATAGCTTTGGGATAGCCACTACAGCCGCTCGTCTCCATAGCTTTGGGATAGCCACTACACCCGCTCGTCTCCATAGCTTTGGGATAGCCACTACAGCCGCTCGTCTCCATAGCTTTGGGATAGCCACTACACCCGCTCGTCTCCATAGCTTTGGGATAGCCACTACAGCCGCTCGTCTCCGTAGCTTTGGGATAGCCACTACAGCCGCTCGTCTCCATAGCTTTGGGATAGCCACTACACCCGCTCGTCTCCATAGCTTTGGGATAGCCAGTACAGCCGCTCGTCTCCGTAGCTTTGGGATAGCCACTACAGCCGCTCGTCTCCATAGCTTTGGGATAGCCACTACACCCGCTCGTCTCCATAGCTTTGGGATAGCCACTACAGCCGCTCGTCTCCATAGCTTTGGGATAGCCACTACACCCGCTCGTCTCCATAGCTTTGGGATAGCCACTACACCCGCTCGTCTCCATAGCTATTGGATAGCCAGTACAGCCGCTCGTCTCCATAGCTTTGGGATAGCCACTACAGCCGCTCGTCTCCGTAGCTTTGGGATAGCCACTACAGCCGCTCGTCTCCATAGCTTTGGGATAGCCACTACAGCCGCTCGTCTCCATAGCTTTGGGATAGCCACTACAGCCGCTAGTCTCCATAGCTTTAGTATCCTGTTTCGAATCATGCACGTTGACAAGAATATTCTTAGCCAGGTGGTAGCCTTACTTCCAACGTTAATGATGAACTCTGGGTATAGGCCATCAGGTCCGCCGGCCTTTCCGCTTTTCGTTTGAGTGCTTTTGTCAATTCTTCTCGAGTGAAGGCCCCTGGCAGATTCATGTCGGCACTTGCTGCTTTCTGTAATGCAGTTACACCCATGTGCACTTTTCTTGTGAAGTTGCAGTCCTTGTTTGGTTATTTTCCATTATGCATGAGTTGCGACGCGCTGCAGAATGGAACTGATGTACTACTACACTTTCATGGTCGGTCTCATGAAGCATAACTGCATGGAGAGAGCTTCATGTTGCCCCTCCACCTACTAATACACTTTTATTGTCGGTTTTATGTGCAAAACCGGTTAGGTTTGGG
The DNA here is from genome assembly GCA_963995525.1 of Escarpia spicata. NCBI lineage: Eukaryota > Metazoa > Annelida > Polychaeta > Sabellida > Siboglinidae > Escarpia > Escarpia spicata. The sequence continues at coordinate 66,842,438 of OZ023208.1, read as the reverse complement.
ATTAGGTTTAGATTTAGTGTGTGTGTGTGTGTGTGTGTGTGTGTGTGTGTGTGTGTGTGTGTGTGTGTGTGTGTGTGTGTGTGTGTGTGTGTGTGTGTGTGTGTGTGTGTGTGTGTGTGTGTGTGTGTGTGTGTGTGTGTGTGTGTGTGTGTGTGTGTGTGTGTGTGTGTGTGTGTGTGTGTGTGTGTGTTTGTGTGTTTGTTTGTGTGTGTCTGTGTGTATTTGTTTGTTTGTTTGTGTATGTGTGTATTTGTTTGTTTGTTTGTGTATGTGTGTTTGTTTGTTTGTTTGCTTATGGGTGTGTGTGTGCACGCTCGTATGTTTGTGTGTGTGATTGTACGTGTGTATGCAAGGTGATGCTTTACCTATTTCTAGGGATCATGAATTGTTTTGAATGTAAATGTGCGCCTGGCTTCAGCGGAGACAAGTGTGAAAGTACGTGCGTAGTCCGGAATCAGTTGTGGGTGTGCCATTCATCGTGCACCCGTTTTATGCAATATGTGATATGTTGATGTGGTAATGTGACGATCACAACTATTTTTGTGTGTGTCGGAATATGTAATGTTATTATTATTATTAGTATGCGTACCTGCCGTATACAAAGCACGAGCATTCGTTAGTTACCATATGTGAACAAACGTTACATAGAATCGGTTAATGATGGAAGTTTAACTTTGGCAATGCTAGTGGCTAGCCAGTCGGATATCAGCCTGCTTTTTGCTCACGCATGACATATCATGTGAAGCTGTTTGTGTGGAGCGGCGTTCAAACAGGGTCACCGTCAGTTGATGAATGTTAGAAATTGCGCCATCCCGCAAGCTTTACGAAATCGTAATGGTTGTGGAGCTGCTTTACCTACTTACTGATGACCATTTCATATACCATTGGGAAGCTTTCTGTCTTCCCGGTACAATGAGGTATAACGTGTAGCTATTAAATGGAGCATTATGTGTGTAGTGAATGTCAAACAAGGTCACATGATGATTGTTCAAAATTGCACCATTCAACAATCGTTGTAGGCCTAGGTTTATAATGGTTGCGTATCTATTTGCCTACACGAACAATGCCTCTTCATATACCATTGTAAACCTTATTTTATCCTCGTCAAAATGAGGCATGACACGGAGCTATCAACTGGTGCTGTAAGTGTGGAGCCAAGGTTGAACAAGGTCACCGTCAAATGATGAATTTTCGGAATTGTGTTATTCTACAAATGTTAAGACACATTGTTCTAACAGTTGCTTTGATGTCAAACGATGAAAAGTATAATTATTTAAGTTTTTTAATATTAATATATATATATATATATGTTCGCGATATTTTTAAATTGCACATTCTACGAAGCACAATAAATACGAGCTGATCCACATGCGATAACAAATCTCGCAATCGGGGGCTAGTTGTCTCCTATTTGTGCTCGAGTTAGTCTTGGGTTGGTAAGTTTTATTTTGACTAATCTTAATCTAATTAACAAGTCTTATAATGAAACGGTTATTTCAACAACGTAATTGTTGAATAAATCAACCTTTATCGTTTGGATAAAGTGAGCGATAATAGCAATGCAGCTAAGTGTGAAGAATTGGAACAAACGCATCTTTGTTGAATACGTGACATCCTTGCTATAAATCTATCATAAATGTACAGACACATTTAATAATGGTAAACTATCATCTAATTTAAGTATATTGTAGTGCGAATTCCTTTTCAATCAATTGTACGCCACGTTAGTCTTCATTCAATAAAAGGAGGCAGAGTGCCTGACATTACCAGTTTTATTTCAACAGGGCTGAACATTTGGAATGGAATCTAGCCCCATCAAGCTAACGAGAAAGAGAAGACGTCTCTCAATTAACTTCTCAAAATGCGTCATTTGTCAGGAATTTTTGAACAATGTAAAACTGTCAACACCAAGGAGTACTGGGCAGAAATCATTGTTGGGTGCAGCGAAAACAAGAATAGATGGCCTGTATCAGCGCTTAATAGATGCATTTCCTAGCTTTGAAGATATGCCACAGATATTAAACCACAGGAATTCTTCAAAACGTACACGAGCAAGTCAAATTTGAATCACACTAGGCTATTGTCTTAGTGGGAGTATTCATCATCCTCATTGTACACCTTTTTATATTATAATTTGTCGTATTATTATTGGATGTACAGTCTGGATAAATAAATCCACTTCTGTTATGTTCTGTATTGTCCAAACAAGAAACACCAAATGTCACTGATTCTCAACAATCAGTATCACGTATACCTAGTGTGGCAACGAGAAAGGGACTGGTTCGACAGATTGATCTGTCTGCATTGTGTGTTCGAAGAAATCACACATAAAAGACAAAAAGTTGCACACAATTGAAACATTTGAACGGGCAGTAAACCTGAAGAAGGCTGCATGACAAAGACTACAATATCGGAGGAGGACTTGATAGTTAAGGATGCCGTGTACCACTCAACATGTCTTCCATCCTACCTGAGTAACACAAATCTTAAGGCAAAGACACCATCGTCAACTGTTACAACACAGTGTCCTTATGACACTGCATTCTACAGTTTGATTCAAGAGATAGTTTCAATGGGATCTGGAGCGACATGGGCACAGAGAAAACAGTCATCAAAGATGCGAGAATTGTGACCAAGCATGCTGTTAACAACATCACCAATCCGTTCGAGCCTGAATCTCACCCAGATGTACACATCAACTTATCCACGGGGCTGCATGCAACACTGGATGTGCAACATTCGCTCCTCAACATCGTAGGTACCGGGGAGGAGAAGCTGGTGAGATGTGTGCATGGAGCACTTGAATCAGGTGAAACACGCAGCTTCTACAGCTCCACCAGCAAGTCAGGCCTGAAAACATTTGCTGACATGGCGGAAAAAGACAAATTTCAAGTGTGGCAAGGGAGGTGTAACAGCAGCTATTAGTCCAGAGAGTGTGTTCCGCAGAGCCCTGTCGTTGGCGAGGTGCAGAGAGGAAATTTCTATGGTCACCGTTCTCGACCACTCGATAGGGCTAGTGCCGATGACCATTTTGCATGCTGGTGGTACAATGCGGAAAACTAACAAAGCGGGCCATCAACTAGAAGCTCAAGGCGAGACAGTATCTGAACTATCACAAAGCACCACTGCAACCACAGTGTATATTAGGGATGTTATGGCTGTCATTCAAATGATGGCGGGGCCAATTCAATTCATTTGATGCATTAGCGGTAGTATACTTCAGGCAACTTCTGACAGGATGTCAGAGAGCTGACACAGTTGTGGAAGTGTTTGATAGATAGACGGCAACTCTGTGAAAATGCTGATCGCCGCAAGGATGGGAGAGAAAGAATAGCAAACTTGTAGCTGTCTTCTTCAAAGGTTCAAAGGCGTCAGAGCTCCTGGAAGGACTCATCTATTCCTGCTCAAGTAGAAGTCTCTGCACAATCAATTGTTCATGCAGTCAGAACAGTTTGTGCACATGTCATGGGAATAAACACTGTGGAAACCCATGTTCGACTGGCGACCAAAACGTTCTACGTGAAGATGACGACGATGACAGTGAATAGAAAGGTGGGTAGAAGGTTTCTGGTAGCCTCAGCAAATTGACTCACCAATCCTTTGCAATCCTTTGTGATGATTGAATATTTTGCCGATACAGCAAAAAGAAAATTGCTCGATCTTCAAGGTATTGTAAAACATAAATGGTAACTACATCGATGTTGACCGTTCAACGTCCGCTTCACACAATTGTAGCTCTATTAAACAGTCCCATGTAATACCTCATTTTGACGGCGATACAATAAGTTTTCCAATGGTATATGACCAAACATTGTAATTGTATAATGTTTATGGAATGGCGCAATTTTAAATATTAATAAGTTGATGGTGACCTTGTTTGACCTTCACTACACGCGTACTGCATCACTTGATTGTTCCACTTTATAACTCCTTTTCACGGGGAGAAATTATGCTTTCCAGTGGTATATGACATGGCCATGAGTATGTAGGTGACGTAGATATACGCAACCAATGAAATTGTGTAACGTTTGCGGAATAGCGCAATTTCTCAAATTCATCAATTGACGGTGACCCTGTTAGAACGCCGCTCCACACAAACTTCTTCACCTCACAGCGCCAAGTCATAACATACACGGGGAGAAATTGTCCTTTTATACAGAGTATGATTTGTCCGTAGTCATTGTAGCTAAGAGAATAAAGACAATGAAGGATAATAAAACACCTGGAGTAGATTCCAACCCAACTACAGTTGGAAACTGTAGTACAAATTGGCATACGCTTTTAAGAACTTGAACTTGTTATTGAAAAAGGGAGCGGTTCTTTTTGAAACACAACATGCACGTATACACACGCAGCAGTTTATCAGTATATTTATTTTTGTAACTCATATTGGTTGTCATGGCATCTCTAAGTGATAGAAGGGTCATAATACGTAAGTCGATTATATGAATTTGTATGTAATGGTGGCGAAATAAAATTTTGTTTTCAGAACCAGACAACTCATCTTCTGGCAGTTCTGATATAATCGTGCCACTGGTGGTGATAGCAATCGTGGCGCTTTTGGGATTCATTGGTGTCTCACTTGTAGTGTGTCTGTAAGAACCTTTCATCACATTTCATACACTCATATATATATATATATATACACTGTATATAATATAATATAATATAATATAATATAATATAATATATATATATATATATATATACATATATACATATATACATATATATTTGCAACAATATTGTTCTGTCTGTCATGACTCCATCTCATCACCCCCTTTGTCATGATTCCATCCAATATATATATATATATAAATATATATTGGATGGAGTCATGACAGACAGAACAACGTATATATATATATTTATATACATATATATATATATACGTCTATAATTATTACATATATATATATGTGTGTGTGTGTATATATATAATAATTATAGACGTAGGGCAAAATTATAACGTCATGCTTGAACTTCAACATACCTTCCTAGACAGAGATAGGACACCTCTAGCAAATGTAGAGGTAAAAAATAAATATACATACGTGCATACGTACACACGTACATACATATATACTACATACATTCATACATATATATACACATACATACATATACACATACACACACGCATGCACGCACACACGCACACACACACACACACACACACACACACACATATATATATATATATATATAGATTATGTATATATATATATACAAACGATCCATACATACACTCACGCACGCACGCACGCACGCACACACGCATGCATATAAATGTATATGGTATACAAATATTATGCCTAGGTTGCGTACAATGAAGAAGTGGTTACTCTTACCACGTGTCTACAGCGACGATCTTATTTGTCTACTAGACGCAGACGCAAGCTGGAACGCAGACAGTCGGAAGAACGTCAACAACTACTGAAGGTGCAAGAGGATGATGACTCTATGGTCTCTTGGGTCTCTAGTTTCTTTTAATTACATTGTTTCCCGATTAAATAAAGCCACAAACTGTTTTGGTGTATGTCTTTTATATTGAATTTGCATACTTATTTTGTTTGATTTGAACTTATTTAAATTTGTTTGATTTTAAGTGTGTGTGTGTGTGTGTGTGTGTGTGTGTGTGTGTGTGTGTGTGTGTGTGTGTGTGTGTGCGAGCGCACGCATACGCGTACGTACGGACGCACGTACGTACTAAGTAACCAAATAACTCACAAAAGTAGTCAGTCATAGAAGAAAGTTATTGTTTTATAGTTTTGTCAGCATTTCAGTGTGAGTGTAGTTAACAGGTCAACCAGCATACATATATTCAGTAATGTGTCCGGTGAAGTATCGTACCAGTACCCATGTCTCTAGTCCCTGTCTCAACAAACTCCTGTGGTGCTAGCATAAACCGGAAACGGCGAAAATCCTCATTGGGCATGCGCAGTTACAACATGTCAGCTAGAAAACGCCACTGGTGGGGAAATGGGATAGTAACAATTCCCAGAGCGGCCCTAGCAATGGCTTCGTGAACTAGAAAGCGCCACTGGTGGGGAAATGGGGTAGTAGCAATTTCATGAAATGCTGTTTCGTGAAAATAGATTCAGCGCCCCGGTGGATAATTGTGGGACACCCAGTTGTTACAAGCGTCTGTTTGTTGAACTATAGGGCGCACCTAGTGGTGTGATGGGGTGTTTCTTTTAAAATTCCACCAAACATACATGCAACACATTATTCCCATAATACACTGCGTCAGTCCTTTCCCAGAGGTTATCCTGATGGAAACATAATGTGACTGAAGCTTTCCTAATGGACACACCGGTAACAATGTCACGTAGTATCACCTACATTCCTATAACATGCTGGTCAGTAGCTGTGTCTCAATCCTAGTTTTAGTTTTAACAAATTTGGAATGCTGTAAATTGATTGCCTACAAAAAACATTCATACACATATTTAGGATAACAACCCAGGTAGACAACCTTGAACACAATTACTGGAAAAAAGTTATTAGCCCCTAAAGACGCCCGTCCAAACCCACAACGAACTAGCGTTGTAACATTTTCCGTTTAGATATTTTGCCATTTTTTGAGCGATAACACCGGTTTGTTTACGCTCGAAAATGAACAGGTTCGTATCACAAAAATGTCAAAAAATAATGTCAGCAGTACGTGGATGTTTACAATCTTCTTAAATAGGAAGACTTAGCACACGAGACTGAGGTTCTAGCAAGCAGATGTGTTGTTGCGTGTCCTAAGTTTGTGCATCATCCAATTAAGATGTTTTGAACCCGTGCCCACCTCGATTTCGTCGTTACAACTACATTTTGGCTAAATATAATACCTCGGTGCATTCATTCAGTAATTCCACATAATTTCAGGCATATAATGTAAAAAAAATATTTACATCTAATAGCACGTTTGAGGCCCAAATAGCGCACCGGTGTGTGCGAAACGCTTCAATCTATTACAATAAACACAACGCATTAAACGTGTAAACTTCATTGGGCTATTTTTAGATTTATTTGGTGATCAATTACATTACGAATTGTAGTCTCTCCTGACATGCTACTAGAGAAAACCTACAATGCAGATGCCAAGGAAGAGAGTGGCCCAGACGGCATCACCCTAAAGGTTGCTGCTCGGACCAAGTTAGTCTGTCACTGCCACTGTGTCAGCACAACTCAAGTCGATGCTGCATCTGAACTCAGCCAATCCACACCATGAATGTGGTCAAACGCGTGTGGCCAGGGATGCAGAAACGGCCCTTAACGTTGTGGCAGCCGTAGAAACAATCCCGTTCATGACAACACACACCGGTCTTATCAATATATCAAGCGGACAACGCGCAGTGCAAGAAGTGGAGGGTTATCTGACCAATGTAAAAGAACTTTGTATCAAGGCAATGTCTGATTCGATATCAGGTGAACAGAAGAAGACAACCGTAGTCAGACTGAAGACATTTCACACACAGAACGTGAAGCCCAAGAACTAAAAAGACCAGCCTGCCGCTCTAGGGAAAAGCGACGAAGTTGTTGCCCTCCTGCGGATGACCCAGATCATTGTTAGTGGTGGCGAAGTCGACATTGTCGACTTCATTGGCAAACATGAATGCAGCAAGATTCCCCAGTGAATGTTCAATGGAGACGGAACTATGAGGTATGCAGGTTCAAAGGCTAGCCTTGTTAAGACTCTGAAAGAAGAAAACAGTGCTCCTGGTCTACCAAAGGAGATGCGGAAGACGGCAGTGGTGGTGGATGCCATGTATGTTGTTCGCCGTTGGTCATTCAACAAAGACGAACCATTTGGAGCCATTACAACATGCTACAAGAGGACTTTTACTCAAGATGTACCTGCTGGTACAAGTACCATACACTTCTGCTGTGACCGGTACAATGCCCCAAAGCCTAAAGTCATCCATGCAGCCACACAGATATGCCAGGTCACGACCAGCAAGGTTTGAGGTCAGCGAGCAGTGCAGAGCTCCTGATCCGCAGGAGTTCTTCTCTGTGAAGGCCAACAAGAACAGCCAGCACCAACGATGGGTTTTACGCGACTGTACCTGGGTGGCGGTATCAAGGAAGAAACCAAGAGCGTGTTGGTTACGCAATGTTCAGTTACAGATGTGCCGGACCTGGAGTCAACTCAACAGGAGACAGACACCAGAGTAATTCTTCACACCATGTATAGTGTCCGGAATGAAAGTGTCAACAGAGTCATTATCCACGCCAATGACACAAACATCATTGTCATGTGCGTCTATTACGCTTGCACGCTGTTGAATGATCTGCCAGAACTGTGTGTTCGAACTGCACCAGATAGCTATCTACCGATCCATGAGATTCGTGTTTTGCTCTTGGACCCGCGCAATGCCATGCACTTCTCTTCCTGCAGAGCTTTAGTGGGCGAGACGCAACCAGCTATTCATATTTCACTGGTAAGAAGATGTGGATGACCCGCAGCAAGGCAACGGACATATCTACACTTGATAACTTTGGCCAAAAGATGACGATCATATAACAGCAGACGTGATCAACCGGGCAAGGGACCTCACGATCGCTGTGTACACCAACAAAGACGATGCGTTCGAAGGATCGGATCGAGTTAACAAGTTACTGAACAACAAATCAACGCTGTTGAAATTACTTCCACCAACAGAACATGCATTTCTTCTGCATTTGAAACGTACAGCTTTGGTGACAATGATATACAAGAGTGCTCATGTCAGCAAGCCCGTCCTCCCTCCGTATGAAGAGGATGGATGGGTTCTGGATAACGGCAAGCTTGTTCCAATGACATCCACACAATGACCACATTCTGCGGCTGCACCAAAGGATGCAGCAGGAACTGCTCATGTGCCAAGAAATACATTGCCTGTTATACTAGTTGTCGCTGCCAGGGATCGGACAAAAAGTGCAGCCGTGCGATGTATGCAGCAAGGTTTGACAGCAGCGACAGCAGCGAATCAGAGAGTGACAATTAACAGAAACTGGCAGTACTTCTAATACTGAACTGTTAACTTTCAAGCAAGTAGGCTTATGCACAACCTACCTTCAAACATGTGGACATAGATAACTACTGTTCTGTTAAATTTGGTTTTGCCGAGCAACGATAAGTACTTTCAAGAGAGAAATCGATCCCCGTTTGGGTATGCGTGAGAAATGGTTGTTTACGCTCTACCTGACATAGTGATAACAAGATTGGCTTATGTTGTGTTAATTTGGAGGTAAATGTTTTCAGACTACTCATAAACTAGTGCTACCTAATGCAATGTTATTTAATATGTTAAAGTCAATAAAAAAAACTTTGAACACAGCGATTTTCCATTATTTTGCTTGACGGTTGTGTGTAGGGGGTAGGGGAAGGAAATCGCCTACATTTTGATTTAAGGGTCATGGATTCTAATACCTTTCATTCCTCTGTAAAGTAGATTCATGTGAGAAACTAATTTAGTGCACATGGGTCATATGGGACTCATTGTAACAAACATGTGTGAATTACATTTGAAAAGTACCAAAAAATAACATGGAAAGCAGTGCATTTTGAACCACTGTTTCTTATCTGGCCAAATCGAATTAATTTTCATTTGGCACAATTTAGCTGCACTGACTTAACTGGTACATGAACAGATTGCAAGAACGTCACCATACCTTCAGAGGAAGTGTAAATAACACATTTGATGTTATTAGCATAATGGGGCATGTTGTTTAACTGCTGTTTACGTGTTTCCAGTAACTTTTGTTCAAGGTTGTCCACCTAGGTTACGATCCTAGATATATGTAGATGTCCTTTTTGGGGGCAAACCTTTTACAGGATTCCATGTCTACTTTCATTTAAAAAAAACTGCATTTGGCCCCTGGGTATATCCTGGCGGATTCCTTAGCGGTCAGAATGTGACTGAAGCATTCCTAATGGCCGAAGATATTGGGTCTTAACTGATTTCACGTATTTTCACCCACGCGTCATGCATTCCAAACACTGGGGAGTAGTGATCACAACCAGATACATTTTACCATCAAAATCAGAAAGGAATAGTAAAAAGCTGTATAGGAGAAATTTCCACAAAGAGAGGTATAAGGACATGAGGAAATATTTAACAAAGACTGGAATAACACACTGAAAAATAAGACGGCAACAGAATGCTGGAATATATTAAAGAGTGAAATTAAGTGCATAGTCGATCAATTTGTACCCTTAAAAAAACAAGGGAAACGGTCCAAAAAGAAACATTTATCGAAAGAAGCCATTAGAAAAATTAAGTATAAACAAATGATGTGGAAGTCATATATATGTACTGGAAATTATGAAGACTACAACAGTTATAAAGAAGCACTTAACCAAGCTACAGCTGAAATTGGAAATTCAAAGAGAAGCTATGAACAACAATTAGCTAGTAATATAAAACATGACAGCAAGAGTTTGTATGCGTATGTTCGAAGCAAACAGAAAGTTCAAGATAAGGTCGATCCTCTAGAAGATAGTGCTGGAAATATAATATCAGAGGGATTCTTAATGGCAGAAGACCTGAATGAGTACTTTAGTTCAGTGTTTACCAGAGAAGATATTAGTTCACTGCCAGTACCAAAGGCTAAGTTCAAGGGGGCAGATTCAGACTATTTACGACAATTAATTGTAACCCCGGAAATGGTAGCTAAGAAAATAAGGGCTATGAAGGATAATAAATCACCTGGAGTGGATGGGATTCCGCCCAAACTACTATTGATAATTGTAGAACAAATTAGCGTACTGCTTGCAACAGTTTTCAATTCGTCATTAGAAGAGGGAGTGGTTCCTTTATAATTGAAATAGGCAAACATTATACCGTTATTTAAAAAAGGTTCGAGAAACAATATAGACCTATAGACCAGTGAGTTTAACATCAGTGATTTGAAAATTATTAGAAAGACTAATTAAAGATCACATGGTGGATTTTCTTGTTAAACAAAACTTGTTAATCCCATCTCAACATGGTTTTTTTTAAAGCGAGGTCATGCTTAACAAATATGTTATGTTTTTTGGAAGACATCACTAAGTGGGTAGATGAGGGATCACCAGTAGATATCGTCTACTTAAATTACCACATCAAATATTACTGCTTAAACAAAAGGCTTGTTCCTCTATGATCACTAGTGTTTGTATTACGTCGGAATGTTGTACAATAACTCGTTCTGACGCTCGTTTCGACCCAAAAGCTATACTTGTAAACATGCTCTGAATGCATGGAAAGGGTCGGCCTGATGCGAGTTGGAGTCATAAGTGACGTCACATCTCGGCATCCCGAAAAGCTCGCCAAAAATATGCATATTCGAAAATGTCCGGATGCACAGCATAAAATGTGGAATTTCTAATTCATTGAATTTGTTATATTTTTTTGGCTTGGTGGACGTGGAAATAGATAGCAGGATGTAATTTAACAAGAATTCAAGCAATATATGTTTTTATTCCCTTTAAGTGTTAGTAATGATATGTATTCGTACGGTTAAACGCTGTGTGTAATTACCGTTTCGCCACTCTATAAAGTTATATGAACTCATTTATTTTTGCCCCCCTCAGAACCCAACTTGACTACGTTTCGTGAGAAATGACCAAATATGCGTGGCTACGTTACAGAAAAGATCAGTTGCCTAGACATGCATTGCCAAAACGGAGCGACTTGCATCAATACAACGACTGGATACGATTGCGCCTGTCCGCTACCTCACATTGACACACACACTGCGAACGTAAGTGGCTTTTGACACGGCATTACATTTAGAATTCTCACGCGCGCGCGGCCACATACACACGCACGCACGCACACACACGCAAACAGATACACACACATACACACACACACATTCATACACACGGGCGCACGCATGCCCATGCACACGCATTCGCAGACACACAAGCTCCCCAATTGCATTAAGATCCATAACAAAATAATGGATATATTTCAAATAATAGTTTATAACCTATATATATATATATATATATACACACACACACACACACACACACACACACACACACACACACACACACACACACACACACACACACACACACACACACACACACACACACACACACACACACACACATTCATAAAAGCAGCATAGGCAGAATGCTCCAGCATGAGAGATAAACATAAAAAATAATGCTCTCAAAATCACAAAAAATATGTTTATATTTTTGATGCAAATAATTCTACATATCAAATGTGACGCGAATGTTGCTGAAAAGTTTGTCTGTCCGATTGGTGAATCAGGAACCGCCGTCAGCTTAACGGGGAACTGTTTCCTGACCTCCGCTAAGTCTAGTTGACTCATCGAATTTTATGTAGTAGGCCTACTTAGGATGATGACGTTGAAGACGAGTAGTTGTCTTCTTGGGCTCCATCTATCCAATATTAAAACTATCAGATCCAAGGATAAAAATTCTACAGTCTAAAATGTGCCGTTGTTATCTTGAACGTGTATGGCACAAATCACGTTCGTCTTTGCCAAAGCAAAGTCGAACGATTACACTAATATGGTCGCAAATAACACTGGTAGTGCCATGTCAGCAATGGAACGGCTTAAACGGAATTGCATCTTTACTTGCAACGTTTGAACCTACCAAAGTTGACGAAGTGTGGAAATAATAATTTAATTCTCAAATAAACCCTGTAGTCTCGATTCTTTCCCGTGCGTGTACTTGTGCATGCCTGTGTGTGCACGTGCGTGCGTGCGTGCGTGCGTGCGTGCGTGCGAACATGTGTGCCGGTCTTTAGCCTTTGGCTATGTTGCTGTACAGTTTTGTGTGTCATTGTGGAATTATTTCAACTTCGATTTGTGGAAACCCGTGTGTGTACGCTTGTATATTTGTATGTGTGGTTGAATGTGTGTATGCATGTTTTTTTCTGTGGATATTTCCAGAGAGCATGACATGCACGTCGTTCCTCTACATTTTGTAATGTCCCTCGTCATTCCGAATATTTGACACGATTGTTGGTGTTAAGTTTGTATGTCCCATTAGTGAATCAGGAACCGCCGTCCGCTTAACGAGAATACATTTCCTGACCTCCGCTATACTCTACTGCAGATAAACATACTCAGATTGATAGGCAGATAGACTAACAGACGTGGAGATTGAAAGATGCACGAACGCATTCATGCACGCACGCAAGCACGCACGAACGCACGGACTAACTGACTGACGGACGGACTGACGGACGGACGGACGGACGGACTGACTGACGGACGGACGGATAGGCAATCTTCGCGTAGCGAAATGGCGTACCTCGTCCGTGCGAGAGCCGGTAAGTGAAATAATCGAGTTGACTCAACCTAGACCTACAGCGGTGTCGGTAGAACTTCTCTCATCCGATGTGTTCACCTATTCTGTAGCACTTAGGACGACGACGAGTAGCGTCTTCTAAGGCCCCATCTGTCCAATGTTGTCAAAACATGATATCTTAACTAGTAAGTGGTTTTTCGAATTCGAAAATTCGCCATCGCATATATGCCCATCGCAGTGGTTCCTGCAATTGACTAGGGAGTTACTTTACACGCTTCTGCCATTCATAATGCATTTAAAGTTGCTTAACTGTGTGCACCTGTTGTTTGACACGTTTGTGTTTTGGCAGAATTAGCCGCACTGTGGTCTTTCGTATTTGTATAATTTTAAACATGCGTGGCTGCATTGCAGAAGAGATCAGTTGCCTAGACATGCATTGCCAAAACGGAGCGACTTGCACCAACACAACGACTGACTAGATACGATTGCGCCTGACCGCTGTCTCACATTGGCACACACTGCGAACGTAAGTGGTTTTTGACAGTGGTTTAGAATGTTCGAAGAGTAGCTTATTAATGAATTCCAACTACATGCGCAACAAGCGCGTGCATTTGCACTACCTTACGCATGCGACCGCACCGCACCTAACCAACGAACCAACTACCCGTTCACTCATGCACCCCAACCAAATACCATCCACCCACCTAACCACCCATGAACCCAACCACCCGCCCACCCATCACCCAACCACCCACCAATCCACCACCCACCCATCCACCCATTGACTCATGCCCGCCCGCCAGCCCGCAAGCCCGCAAGCCCGCAAGCCTGCCAACACGCATAGTGTTTGGTCACGGTGTCTTAATGGAATTATTATTATTGTTCTTGTATTCTTTTTGTTTAATAAGTCGTTACTTTAACTTTATGGTATTTGTTATCGGCAACAACAGGGCTCCAAAAATGCTCCGACGGTCCATGTAAAATAACGGTTGGTGCTTTGACAAGACGACTAGCGTGACGTGCACCTGTACGAAAGATGTCGTAGACCAATTCTGCGAATGTTTAAACACAAAGATTGAGAACAGCTAGCAGCAGACAGAACCAACTGGAGAGCGACTACAAGGCGAGCAGCGCAGGACTTTTAACATTCCAGAAGAGAAACAGATGAGGAGAAACGTGCGCGAAGAAAGAATCTGCAGCTCAGGCAACATCAGGCCAACTATACATGTGTCCAACCTGCTCCAGAGCCTGCAAGTCCAGAATACGTCTTTGCAGCCACCAGAAAGCGTGCCGCCGTCCCCAGGGACAAAGACTTCCTTACTGATCTTTGGATGCGAAGAATCTGCCATCACCATCATCATCCATACATCTACGTATGTCGCCTTTGTGTAGGCATGAAATGCTATGACGTAACAAACCGTTAGACTTTGATCACGTGGACAATGTAGCGGCAGCTTAGCACTGCAGTAACTCGGTCATTACTTCCTGGTGAGTATTTTGATTTATATTTGTTGATTAATATTTGCATGCTAATGGTGCATGCAATAGTGCATGCTAATGTTACAGTTAATGTGAGTTTATAATAAGATTACATTATGCACTGAAATATTCACTAAGAGTTAAGTTTTTTTTATTCATTTTGGTACAGCGTAATATTGTGTGTGTGTGTGTGTGTGTGTGTGTGTGTGTGTGTGTGTGTGTGTGTGTGTGTGTGTGTGTGTGTGTGTGTGTGTGTGTGTGTGTGTGTGTGTGTGTGTGTGTGTGTGTGTGTGTGTGTGTGTGTGTGTGTGTGTGTGTGTGTGTGTGTGTGTGTGTGTGTGTGTGTGTGTGTGTGTGTGTGTGTGTGTGTGTGTGTGTGTGTGTGTGTGTGTGTGTGTGTGTGTGTGTGTGTGTGTGTGTGTGTGTGTGTGTGTGTGTGTGTGTGTGTGTGTGTGTGTGTGTGTGTGAGTGTACGTATGTGTGCGTGTGTTCGGCTGTGCGTGCGTGCGTGTGATGGGGCGAGAGCACGCGAGTGTGCGCGTGCGTGTCTGCGCGCGAAATGTTTTTTCACTTGAGTATTTATAGGGATCATGACGTGTGCCGATATCACGTGTCAAAACAAAGGCACGTGTGTAGAAGCGACAGAAGGCGGGGTTGAATGTAGATGTGCGCCTGGCTTCATCGGAGACACAAATGTGAATTACGTACGTTTTAACTTTGTGATCAAGTGTTAGAATGCATTTTGAGTTTAGTCTGGGATTCACGGAGGGAGGTATACCTTGTTTTTATGATATAATGTTCGTTTTTTTATTGATTATGAATGGTTTTTAGGCGCTGAGTCCAAATCTGACGGCAATCAGACGATACACCTTGAGCATTTTTTTTTATTGAAAAATCAAAATGATCAATAAAACACGTACAAGCCGTCAACATAAAACAGTAATTACATTAGCCCTGATGTTAGTGAAATATGTCACTTGACACATATCTAATTAATAGTAAGTTATGGAGTAGCTCAAACAGAATAATTTGTCTGGTTTAATCAGTTTTGTGAGTTATTGAAGCACGGTCGTTCGTGCATTAAATGCAACTAGCTTACACGGGAGCAGTCATTTCTATTGAGTCTGGCGTTCTGCAACAGTTTCTCAGTTTGTCTTGAATTTCAACCTTTTCCATTTTATATATTTTGCTAAACTTTTAATATGGTCATCTCTGGTCTTTTATGAGTTCCAAACAGTTTTGCTTCTTTAAATCAAAGCTATCTTGAGGTCAGTATTTAGGAAAACCTATTCAATATTCATGCTCCTCCTTTATCTATATTGGTAGATTTCTTTGAGTTATATATCTTTGTCAGAATAACTACGTCCGTAATAAAGAAACCGGCCAAGGAACATCCAGCCATGTATATGCACGGTTGCGCACGAGTCGCTCGGATACGTCATTCTTCAGAGGGGTGTCGGCTTTCTGTTAGTTGTAGTTATTTTTGTTATTTTGAATACTATTAATTTAGTTCTGTTTTCTCAAAAGTACAAAGTGATATATTTATGTTTGAATAAATGTTGTCACTCGCAGTACTGTGCAACTCGGATGAAACAACTGTATTGCCATCAAAGCTACATTCACTTCGTATTTTGGACTGAACCAATTTCTGCGGTAAACAATGGCTAGAATTTAAAAACGGTACAGTTAAAAAACTTATTTTCTAAAAATGCTCACCCCGGAATAAGTTGGTAACATACTGTTAGAAAGCAGGAATAAACGACTTTATATCGCAAAACAAGGTTCGAACTGGTTAAATATCGCAATCCGATCTGAAACTGTCTGCAGAGCTCCGGATTCGTACACCAATGACTGCTCCCTTCTGCGTCACTCGTCACTCGAGCGCTTGTATTTTTTGGCATTTTTCAAGTTTATGTAGACATTAATTAGTCATTATTTTGGCTAAAATATTTGTCTTGTTCTGTGTTCTCAGATGTGCTCGAATATGTTTTCATTGGAGCATATCTTGACGCTCGTGTTTGTGTGCAGCTACGATAAAACAACTGTGTTTCCAAAAAAAGCTATTCTCACTTCGTACTTTCGACTGTGCTGAGGACCTTCTGGCGATGACCTCCTGCTGGACAGCTTTACTTATCTGTACTTAGCATATTTAAAATGCAAATGTTACAAAATGCTCAATGTTTCGTGTATCGCGGCAGAAATATTTGATATTTGAAATCAGCAGATACAATACTGTTAGAATTAAGAAAACTACTTAATATATAAAAAACAATGTTCGGACCAGTTTTTTAATAGGGCTGACTCCCGGACTAGTTGTGAAGCCTAGTTTTGAATATGCATACGTTTACATCTGGCAAACATAAACAAGTACAAATTAATATGTTTAAACAAGCATCGACTTTAAAAAGTATATATGTTACAATATGTAAATAGGCTAAAATGAAAAACAATACATCGGTTATGAAAATGGTAAGAAACAACTAAATAAATATGTAAAAATAAGATATAAAATCACCTTTTTACAATATAGAATGACTTTGCCCAGCTAATGCACATGGGCCCTTTAACAATATTATAGTGACTTTGCTCAACTAATGCACATGGGCCCTTTAACAATATAGGGGACTTTGCCCAACTAATGCACATGGGCCCTTTAACAATATAGAGTGACTTTGCCCAACTAATGCACATGGGCCCTTTAACAATGTAGAGTGACTTTGCCCAACTAATGCACATGGGCCCTTTAACAATATAGGTTGACTTTGCCCAACTAATGCACATCGGCCCTTTAACAATATAGAGTGACTTTGCCCAACTAATGCACATTGGCCCTTTAACAATATAGAGTGACTTTGCCCAACTAATGCACATGGGCCCTTTAACAATATAGAGTGACTTTGTCCAACTAATGCACATGGGCCCTTTAACAATATAGAGTGACTTTGCCCAAATAATGCACATGGGCCCTTTAACAATATAGAGTGACTTTGCCCAATTAATACACATGAGCCCTTCAACACTATAGAGTGACCTTGCCCAACTAATGCACATGGGCCCTTTAACAATATAGAGTGACTTTGCCCAACTAATGCACATGAGCCCTTCAACAATATAGAGTGACTTTGCCTAACTAATGCACATGGGCCCTTTAACAATATAGAGGGACTTTGCCCAACTAATGCATATGGGCCCTTTAACAATATAGAGTGACTTTGCCCAACTAATGCACATGGGCCCTTTAACAATATAGTGACTTTGTCCAACTAATGCACATGGGCCCTTTAACAATAGAGTGACTTGCCCAACTAATGCACATGGGCCCTTTAACAATATAGAGTGACTTGCCCAACTAATGCACATGGGCCCTTTAACAATATAGAGTGACTTGCCCAACTAATGCACATGGGCCCTTTAACAATATAGAGTGACTTGCCCAACTAATGCACATGCAGAACTTGACACATCTTCGTAGTCCTTCAAATCATTGCCAATCATTACATCAAAATATTTTGCCTTTTCAACATATACCAGTTTGTTATTGTTCATATAAATAGATGGGCATTTCAGATGAAAGCCGCGTGGTTTGATGACCGCATGTATTATACATGTCGATTTTATAGGATTATAATATAATATCGTTGTCAAAACCAACACTGCACAAATAGTAAAAATGGGAGGGACGAGGGGCAGTAACACGTAAATCGTCTGCTAAACTATATGATTAGTACAGCGGTTGCATACATGACATCCTATACCTGATATGGAAAATATTGTCCAAGATTAACTTTTAATAGCAAGAATTAAACTTACATTTGAGCTATAGTTGAAACATGACACCAGTGCGTGATAAAGATCCGCTGCAGACGTGTCGAAACGTCGCACGTTTCAACTGTAGCTCCAATGTTAGTTTAATTCTTACAGGCATCCTATTCCTGATTTGTTTAACATATTACGTAAATCGTCGACATATACTGTGAGTAAATAGAGCGATAATGTGCCACTTTGTCGAACACAGTTTGACACATTAAAGAATTTCGAGGTCTGAGTAAAATGTAAACACATATATACAATGATCAGCAGAGTGGTCTTCTTGACTTCAAGCAGATTATCAGGTGTATGCAGGTAAGATTACATACGTTCAAGCAATATAATGTCAATGACCTTAGAAGCAGCTATAACCAGCGCTTTTGGTCAATAGTTACCAACATTATCTGTGTCATCAGACTGGTTTTACAATAAGGGTGTAAAAATAGTGTTCATACAGTTCATCGATTAAATGTCCATGTATTATGACACTGATGTAAACAATGGACAGTAATATAGTGATGCGAGTGTATGTATGTATGTATGTATGTATGTATGTATGTATGTATAAAGTATTCTGCATATCCACACGGTTTACCAAACTGCATCTTGACTGCAACATTGTACACCATCCTTGGCGTAGTGTGTATATCGCTGCCATTACACAGATTCCCAGTATGTTGTACATACTCTTTTACATTTTGCATACACATTTTATATTAGTGTGTAATACTTATCTTAATGACAATGCATACAGTCGGTACAGCTATGTATATAGCGTTGCTAGGCCTGCCTTAGTGGTGGGTTGCATTTTGAGTCTTCAGTCGACACTGTGCAAATCACTAAATACGTCGAAGTACATTTTTGTTATGTAAAATAACCGTTGACATGACAATAGTAGGATAACAACAACAACTCAAACCAGTTCTCCGTTTAAAGTTAAAAGGAAACATAACCATAACGGTACAGTGGATAGGTTAAACACGCAACATACATGTGTATTTGAAAACATGAAAAAGATTTAAAAAACTGTTCGAAAAATTAGACAGCACAACGTCTAGGTTTGTGTAATAACAACTGCTTTGCATATAGAGGTGTTGGCTTTGATTGATGTTTTAATTCTGCGCCCCTTCACAGTATCCAATAACCCAATAGAAACACGAATAACGAAACAAAAACGGTATAATGCTCTCCCATTTTAACAAATTAATGCATAGGTGAGTATAACACACAGTGAACACGTGTGTGTGCAAATAGTAAATATACTGCTAAATTGCTGTGTTCGTGTATGTGCGTGTGTGTGTGCGCGCGCGCGTGAGTGCAGGCATGCGTGTATGCGTTCGTTGTGTTTTTTATTTATCTAATATCAATATATACATCTGCATGAGAAAAAAACAAATTGTACATACATCGACATTATGAATCGACACGTCCTCTATCTAAACGTGCCAGTAGCGATGTACGTAACAAATTTAATTTGTTTCCAGAAACAGACGAAAGGTTATCATCACTGGAATCAAGCACAACATATTT
Source organism: Escarpia spicata (assembly GCA_963995525.1). Classification (NCBI taxonomy): domain Eukaryota; kingdom Metazoa; phylum Annelida; class Polychaeta; order Sabellida; family Siboglinidae; genus Escarpia; species Escarpia spicata. The sequence continues at coordinate 66,822,367 of OZ023208.1, read as the reverse complement.
CTTCATACCGCTGGTGATGCTTGGGCTGCTAGCGGTGGCGCTCGGCTGTTTCATGTTCATATTGCATCGGTAAAGCTTTGATTATACATATTTCGCACTCAAGCACGCCCGCGCGCACGCACACAAACACATACACACAAACACAGACATTCACACACACACACACACACACACACACACACACACACACACACACACACACACACACACACACACACACACACACACACACACACACACACACACACACACACACACACACACACACACACACACACACACACACAAAAACACACACATACCATCACACACACACGCACACGCACCCTTCCACACACACGCACGAACGCACGCACACACACACGCACACACATACTTTGATTACACATATCTCGCACACAAACACACGCGCGCATACACACACACAGACACACACACACACACCACACATACACACCACACACACACACATATTCAAGCATGCATGCCTGCACGCATGCACACACACACATACACGCTTATATCCATCCACGTATGTAACCATACACGCATGTATATATGCATGCATGCATAATACAAACATTTAGTATGTTCCTTACAACGACGAAGTCTACGGTAAGAGTGATATTGGTCGACAGAAACCGAAAGATGGAGGCTGCAGGGCTGAAGGAGATAGAGCGGCAAGGATGGGAGGATGAGCCGGGGCAGGAACTCGTTTGGATCGAAAATAGTGTTAGTTTCTTTTAATTGTATAATTACTTTAAATGTGTTATACTACACACCACAAACACACACACCACACGCACACACACCCACACACCTACACACACAAACACCAAACACACATACACACACACCACACGCACACACACACATACACACACACACTCACACACACACACACACACACACACACACACACACACACACACACACACACACACACACACACACACACACACCACGAACACCAAACACACATACACACACACCCCGCCACACACACACACATACACACACACACACACCACGAACACCACACGCACACCACACACACACACACAAGCTTCTTCCAGGTCTATAAATCTCACAGCATGGCCTGTCCCTTTTCGACCAGATGCTTGAAGGCGACCATCTCATCCGCTCTGTCTCTTCCTCTTCTGATGTCCAGTTGTTCTTCCCATATTCATCCTCCACGCGCACTCAAATTAAGAAATCTCGTGCCTGGCGCGTGTGTTCGTTCAGTGCTTACGTGCGCGTGTGCTGTGTGCTCCTGTATGCGTCGCAGATGAGCAGATGAAAGTTGATGAGTGGACTTTGTTCATTTGGTCGATAGGAGCCGAAGAAAGCGGAGGAGGAACAACAAGAACAGTTGCGAGATGAGGAAGAGAGGATAGATGATGATGAGGAAGATGAGGAGGAAGAGCAGGAGGAAGAGCAGAAGAAGGAGAAGTCGGAGGAGTAGTGCCAGTAGGTGGAGTTGGAGCAAGAAGAACAGGACACTTTATTCTATATTGGTAGATTTCTTTTTTGAATTATACCTTTATTAGAATAAATATATCCGTAATAAAGAAAACGGCTGAGGAACACCCAGATACACGAACGCACGCACGCACGCACACACACACACACACATACACACACACAAACGAACGAACGAACAGGACGACTTCGGTTGTGCACAGGAAAACAACACCACCATGTTCATCGCATGTTTTAATGGAATGGTACCATAATGCCAATTAAACTCGAGTTCCGAGTTCCGTGACAGCAGTAGGCGCTCAGTGGGACCATGTAAGAAATAGGCCTTGTTTCAAAGATGATTTATGCAAGTATATATACATAAAAAAAAATGATATAACTTGTTCAATTGTTTGCAGGAAGCAAACAATGAAAACTGCAAGAAGAAACAAACAAACGAAAACGAGACTACTTATTCTTAGCAATACAATTGATGACCAAAAGTCGGACCATTGGTTAAACAAACATGACAAGGTGTTCATGCGCAAGAACAATACGTATATCCATACGCCTTGCACGGGACTACACTGGACCCAGCGGAATGACTTGCAGAACCAACTGCATGAAATGTTCGACGTAAACCGAGCAATAAATACAGCTGTTTCATGATGCGTTGGCGTTAACAAACGTCCAGCAATTTGGTTGTAAAATAAAATAAAACATAAAAACTGAGGGTAAACATTTTCGCTTTTCTTCTTTTGTGGTTTAATATATAATATGTGTGTGTGTATGTGTGTGTGTGTGTGTGTGTGTGTGTGTGTGTGTGTGTGTGTGTGTGTGTGTGTGTGTGTGTGTGTGTGTGTGTGTGTGTGTGTGTGTGTGTGTGTGTGTGTGTGTGTGTGTGTGTGTGTGTGTGTCCGTGGAGTGTGTGTGTGCGAATGTGTGTGGTGTGTGTGTGTGTGTGTGTGTGTGTGTGTGTGTGTGTGTGTGTGTGTGTGTGTGTGTGTGTGTGTGTGTGTGTGTGTGTGTGTGTGTGTGTGTGTGTGTGTGTGTGTGTGTGTGTGTGTGTGTGTGTGTGTGTGTGTGTGATGTATATGTGTGTGTGTGTGTGTGTGGTCTGTCCGGGTGTGTGTGAGCGTGTATCTGTGTGTATGTATGTGTGCGTGTGTCTATATATGTGTGTGTATGAGTATGAATATGTATATAGGTATGTATCTGTGTGCGTCTCTCTTTCTCTATGTCTGTGTTTGTGTGTGTGCGTTTTTATGTGTGAGTGTCTGTGTGTGCGTCTGTATCTGTGTGTGGGTATGTGTGTGGGTATTTGTGTGGGTATGTGTGTGGTTATGTGTGTGTCTGTGTGTGTGTCTGTCTGTCTGTCTGTGTATGTGTGTGTGTGTGTGTGTGTGTGTGTGTGTGTGTGTGTGTGTGTGTGTGTGTGTGTGTGTGTGTGTGTGTGTGTGTGTGTGTGTGTGAGTGTTTGTGTCTGTGTGTGTGTGGGTATCTGTGTGTGTCTGTGTGTTAGTCTATGTGTGTGTGTCTGTGTGTGTTTTTAATTAAATGTGTGTGTGTGTGTGTGTGTTTGTGTGTGTGTGTGTGTGTATGTGTGTGTGTGTGTGTGTGTGTGTGTGTGTGTGTGTGTGTGTGTGTGTGTGTGTGTGTGTGTGTGTGTGTGTGTGTGTGTGTGTGTGTGTGTGTGTGTGTGTGTGTGTGTGTGTGTGTGTGTGTGTGTGTGTGTGTGTGTGTGTGTGTGTGTGTGTGTGTGTGTGTGTGTGCTTGACGGTGTGTATGTGTCTGTGCACTTGAAAATACCGTTTTCGTGTGATGTGTGAATATTTTTTCGAGCACTTTGACATGGGACATGTTGGTCCCGTGAATACTGAATGTACTGCTGCATTAAACAAGACAAAACATCAAATGGGAATGAATTTTCACACGCATAAACTAACTGGCATTTTCTTGTAACTTACGTGACGGAGACAAAAGGGTAAGAAACATTCCCCTTTTTGGGTAATCTAGTTACGTGTGTAGCTTTGTAACATGCAGGACATCTATTTTGGGTAAAACCACACCAAGGATCCATCCGCCATTACTCTCCGAAAGAATGCACTTGAAAATATCGTTTTTGGTGTGATGTGTGAATTTGTTTCGAGCACTTTGACATGGGACATGTTGGTTCCGTGAATACTGAATGTACTACTGCGTTAGACAAGATAAAACATCAATTGGGAAAGAATATTTACACGCGTAACCTACCTGGCATTTTCTTGTAACTTTCATGACGGAGACAAAAGTGTAACAAACATTCCCCTTTGTGGTTAATCTAGTGATGTGTGTAGCTTGATATATGTCTAGCTTTCGTGAAGATTTGTAGATGCAGGGCATAAGACCACATTAAGGATCCATCCGCCATTACTCTTCAAAAAAGTGCACTTGAAAATACCGTTTTGTTGTGATGTGTTAACATTTTTCGAGCACTTTGACATGGGACAGGTTGGTCCCGTGAATACTGAATGAGTATTGGCCTGTATACGGCAAGGAATGTTGCAAGTGCGGCAGAGAAAATCACTTTGCCACAGAATGTGTGTAGAAATCATACCAGAAGACAGTGAGACCAGTGGGCGAGTTTGACGACGAGGAAGCTGTATATAAACTAGAGGTGTTAACAGCACAGCCCGCTCCAGACAGGCTTGTTACACTTAACCTGCGAAACTCCAGATTCAACTTTATGAAGTTTCAGCTTGACGCGGGGTAGAATGTAACGTAATCCCTGTACACCTATACAAACAATCCACTGGATACGTTACGCTGAGTAACGTGACGCCAAGCAACGACACTGTCATAGCATTTGGAGGCACAAAATTGAGCCTAAGTGGACGAGTTCTGTTCCCGGTATCACGTGGGGAGAAACGATGCACACGGCGTTTAGTGGAGCAGATTTGTGTAAATAACAAGAAGAATTGTGTGTTTTGTGGTAAAAGCACCAAAATTTGTGTATATGATGTTAAGGGGGTAGTAAATGATTTAAGATATAGTGCCAAGCTGAATTGTTTCCGTGACGCCCGATTCTAAATATCTATTAATTGTCCTATCTCCGTGAATAGTTAACATAAAAACATAAATAAAGTGTCTTTATATGTTTTCAGACATGCCAAATCCAATGGCGTCATAAATTCGTTAAAAATGCATATATTTTAAGATAGGGCACAGATTAATGATAAAATTCAAGATGGCCGCCACCTGAATTGTGAATATATACCAAATGTCATATCTTCCCAACCAGTTGACATAAAACCATGGTTGAAGTGTCCTTGTATATTTTTTTCGGACAAAATAAACTCTTTTGTACATGTCATATTGAAACAACACTTAGTTGGAGTCATTGTGGTTGCAGTTACCACTGCAACGGCATAGTGATGTGCATTTCAGAGCAGCCCTGACACGCTTGCATTGTCCTGTGCACCCTTTCTGGCATCCACAGCGTAGCAACTCGGAACATGACGCCGCTGCTTCTGGGAGTAATGTCCACAGTGGTTCCTATCCTTGTGTGGCACTCTTACGCCTTCCGCAGGTCTTTGGAGAAGGAAGTTCTGGAGTACGGACATGTGCCTGTACCCACACATGTCCACCTTGGTATATAGCCCTTTTTGTGTGTTGCAACAGTGCTGCTCCTGTAGCTGGTATGGCGTCGATAGACCTGGCTTTGGTACTGAAGATAAGTTTTCTGGCAGAGTCAACACTAGAATATGTGCAGGTTCGGTCATAGAGTAGCACAACGTAGGACTCTAGCACAGACATGCAGTCTTCACTGAAGCTCGATGGATGTGTAGACAAGGTAGAGAATACTGGGGTGACTTCATTGAAAGATTTCCAGATGTCGAAAGCAGTCTTTTTTGCCCTGCCTGCATATGATGACAGCGTTTCGCGTTTCTGTAAAGGCATGGAACATGGGGAGTGCGCGTGCCTTCTCACCACCCAGTGTTGTGGCGATGTCATGAGCAGGAATGTACCTCAGGTGTTTGCCTGTGCCAAATGCGACCCATAGTTCCGTGTTCTCAAGGAGTACGCAACCTGATTCTCCGATACCTCCTGTTTGCTGCATCGCCTGCATTAAGGAGCATTCGTGTGTTGGCCTATACATGCGTACATGGATCTAAGGATGAGACGTCCCGATGAACTCTGGTGCAAAGTACAGGCCCAAAATCAATCATGCCATACTGGTAGCTTACCTGGTGTGCCAAGAAGTGGAATAGTTTAGTTGTCTTCCAGTCTTAAAAACTCTTGCCAATTTCCTGGGATTGTGTTGGATGCTGCAACTCTCCTTCGAACACCCTGTCCTCGCTTCTCTCGCGCCGTGGACTTCAGACTCCCTTCCAGGCACACATCCCAAATGATGTCAATTCTTGTCGCGTTTCTCAGCTGCGCTTTGACGTAAGGAAAAAACACCTACACCTGTGTGACATATTCTTTGAATGTTTTGACACAGATTGGCTCCAACATGTTGATGATTGCAGCACCATCCAATATGATGACATCAACTGATGGGGCATCTCTACACGATGTGCAGAACTTTTCCAGACATTCAACAAGACCTCCTTAACAAATGTGACTTGCACAGACTCAGTATACCCATGGTGCTTGAAATTGCTTGTATCAGTGTACTCAGTGCTGCGATCCATGCAACTGATCTCAAATTCCTGAATGACCCTCGCCAATTTAGGTCCTGTCACCATCCAGCACAATAGGGCTCTTTGATTTTGTAACAAACCGACTACCCCACCATCTCCTTTCACGACCTTGTTGTTTTGTTCGTGTGCAGGGTCGATAGCTATCGCTGAGAATGGACGTTTTGGATTGTGCACAACAAAGCCTCCTTGAGCGAACTGGCTTGCTACGTTAGGGTGTCGTTCATGCAACGTCATCATGTCACGAATGTGAATCGGCACCCATCGAGAATAGTGAGTGTGGTCCAGTGCGAAAAAACCATGGTGTCAACACTGCCAGGACAGCGACATAGAGCGAGAAAGGGAATCACGTAGAGACCTCACATACACCAAGACGAGGAGCTCCAGCTGCATGACGATAAACCATGTCAGAAAAAAATATACAAGGACACCTCAACCAAGGTTTTATGTAAACTGGTTGGGGAAATGTGACATTTGGTAGATATTCACAATTCAGGTGGCGGCCATCTTGAATGTTCCCATTAACCTGTGCCCTATCTTAAAATATATTCATTTTTTCAATGAACTGACGACGCCACTGAATTTGGCATGTCTGACAACATATAAAAAGACACTTTATTTATGTTTTCATATTAACTATTCACGAATATAGGACAATTAATAGATATTTAAATTCGGGCGGCGGCCATTTTGGATTTTCCCACGTTACGGGCGTCACGGAAACAATTCAGCTTGGCACTATATCTTAAATCATTTAGTACCCACTTACCATCATAGACACCAATTTTTGTACTTTTACCACAAAACCCACAATTATTTCACATATCTGCCCCACTAGTTGTACCTTGGCGGAAGCTAACGTTTGCCCATTGCTGGGAAGAAGGGGCTGCGTTGGCATGCAGCTCATCAAAGTGCTTGACTCTGATAACGTCAATCGTACTGGCACAGTGTTGGCTGTCTGGGAGGCAGACAAGCCACTGACTAAAGAGCAGTTAGTGTCGAAGTTCCCAAAGGTGTTTGCGGATGGCAAGCTGGACGGAGAATATCACATCCGCCTGGATACCAGCGTGGATCATGTGCAGCACGCACCGAGACGTGTGCCGGTGGCGCTGAGATCAAACCTACATACTACACTGGACGACATGGTAGAACAGGATGTGCTTGCTCCTGTGACACAACCAACTCCATGGATGTCGTCAATGGTGGTTGTGCCGAAGAAGAATGGGAAGTATCGGATTTGCCTTGATCCAAAGGACTTGAACGCTGCTGTTCAGAGAGAGCACTACCCACTTCCCACGATCAAAAACACCGCGACACGACTGCATGGCGTCAAGGTCTTCACCATACTAGATTCTAGCGGATTCTGGCGCATTTACTTAGTTGACGAGTCGTCCCTACTAAAAAATTTCAACACACCATTCGGAGAGTATCTTTGGAAAAGGATGCCGTTTTGAATCAATAGTGCACCAGAAGTGTTCCAGAAGAAAATTAAAGAACTGATCGAGGGTCTCTCGGAAGTTGAAGTGGTGGCTGATGACATTGCAATGATTAGCTATGGCTCAGCTATGGATGTTGGAATCATGGATCACTAGCAGAACCTAATCAGGTTCCTTGATCGCTGTGAAGAGAGGTTTGTAAGACTGAATACGGAGAATTTTCAGCTGCACCAGACGGAAGCACCGTTCATAGGAAATGTGGCCTCAGGCGAACGTCTGAAAATACACTCAAACAAAGTGCGTGCCATTGTTGAGATGCCAGAGCCGGAAGATGTAACGGCAGTGCCGCAACTGATTGGCGTGGTGCATTACCTAATGAAGTTCGTTCCGAGGTTGACCGAGATCAAGGGACCTATGCGAGAACTAGGTCGCCAGGACACAGACTGGACGTGAGAACAAGCGCAGAAGAAAGCGTTCAAGCAGATCAAGGATGCGATCTACAGTGCTCCAGTATTTAGATACTACAGTCTGGAAGACGAAGTCACATTACAGTGTGACGCTTCGCAGTCTGGCTTTGGTGCAGCATTGATGCAGCTGGGAAAACCTGAAACTTGTCCAAAACCAGCTGGATCTTCTATGTGTCTATTGCGGGGCTCCGCTCCAACGTGGAGTACACACACCTCGTCGAAGCCAGAGGTCCCAAGAAAGGTTCGAGCGGTGGTTCGTTTTCGGAGCGGGTTCGTGAACATATGATTAGACCGAATCACCCCCAAAAGAAGATCGTATCTGCAGGTTTTAATTCTGCGCAAATTTCACTGAAACGCAAAAAGTTATTGTAGATTGCTATGCAGCTAGTATAGCGGGAGAACGGGAGTGGGTATGAGGGTTAATCCGAATCCCCAAAACATGTATCATATTTACCAGTTTTAAATGTGTGGAAATTTTACTGAAAAGGTAAAAGTAATTAGGGTAAGGTCGGGCATTGTGAGCATAGTTTTGTTTTCGGCCAATATTTTGCTAAATATATATCCGAATTGCTCCATTTAAGGTGCATGGTGTCGACCTTTACAAACTCTTTCTGGAAACTGCTTTGGTTTCGCTTTATGTTTTAATAAAATAATACAGCATGGAAATAAGTAATTCAAAGTGTTCATATTACCCGAAGCGTCGGGCAATATGTGCATGCTTCTCAACTGTGTGTATGACTCATGTTTAATAATTATAAGATATACGATGGCTATTACTATGACCATTTAGTATTACTTAATAATACACGGAAACTTATCCATTATATATCTTAACTAGAAGATTAACAGTACTGTAAAATGGAACGTCTTAAAACTAGAAAATGCCTAAAACAACCATGGCATGTGAAAGTGTCATCGTCAATGAATCCGGATTCCTCGGCGCATTATTCATTAAATTACTGGATAATACATTGAAACGTATCACAAAAATTCATAATGTATTTATAGGGCCTAGATCTATGATCTGTGGAAGATTAACGGTATTGTAAGACATTGAACGTAGCCTAGGCCTATGAATGGTAACTAGAAAATGTATAAAACAACCCTGGCATGTGAATGTGTCATCGTCGAGTATTCCAAATTCTTCGCTGCATGATTCGTGGAACCATTCACCACATGGTTTGCACTGGACCCAGTCTTCATTTCACTTGTGATCTGATGCGTCCCCAAAATCGACGCCACACTTATAACATGGGGTTTTAAGCCGAAGTTCCTTAACAGGTAGTTTCTTCACACGAACACGTTTGGTCTTCGGTGGCTTCTTTTCAGTTTTGGAAGCGCTCCGAGGACTAGGCCCAGTTGCCATCAGACTCTGCTTGTTCGGCGAACTCGTGATAATTTCGGTGTGAGCTACTTTTCGTCTCTTGTTGGCGCCTACAGCCATCTTAGGCCTGGGAACGGTTGGTGAACAATTAATCAGTCGTTAAAACGATAGGCCTTCACCATCTGGATCGCAGTTCTCGCGTGTATCAGCGGAAACGTGCACATCCGCCTCAACGCTGCAAACAGTTCCAAATTCAATTAGTTGGCTTGAAAGTGTGATTTATGTTAGGCCCTAATGGTACTTAGGCTACTTCTTATTTCATAGTAGTAGGCAACTGTTATTGTTATCGTCATTATTATTTGTTGACGTCACCGCCGTCGTCTTCATCGTTATTATGAAATAGGCATAACCGCCATAAGCTTACAATGTTAACTTTATTTTTACCAAAATACACAAATTATAGTAAAAGACATAGGGTACCTGATAACCTGGCAGAGACTAGGAAGATCGCGCACTGCTGTGAAGCTCGGAGCAACTGACGAGTCGCGCACTGCTGTGAAGCTAGGATCAACTGACGAGTCGCGCGCTGCTGTGAAGCTCGGAGCAACTGACGAGTCGCGCACTACTGTGAAGCTCGGAGCAACTGACGAGTCACGCGCTGCTGTGAAGCTCGGAGCAACTGATGAGTCGCGCGCTGCTGTGAAGCTCGGAGCAACTGACGAGTCGCGCACTGCTGTGAAGCTCGGAGCAACTGACGTGTCGCGCACTGGAGTGGGGTTCGGCTGAAGAAGGGGTAGATCAGCAGCGGGATTTGGCGTGTCCGTCACATCGGCTGCGGCAAAATCAGCATCCGAAAAGATGTGCGGGTTGAATGGGTTTATCCCACACTTCCGGAAGCCACTGATCGCGTTACTCACCGTAGCAGCTTTGATGTAAGCCGACCCAAAGAGAGCTGCTATTTGAAACTCTGTGATCGACCGGTCAGGGTGCTCGCGCAGCCATGTCTGCACTCCACTGTTGTAATTTACATTAACACTTTTGAACACGGTGCGTGCAGTGTGACGGCAGTGATATGGTTATGATGTTGTTTGTCTTGGCCTTGTCAATCAGTCGAACATTCTTCGTGTGGCTGTTGTGGCCATCTAGGATGAGCAACACCTTTAATGCTCGGTGGCTTGGCTGCATAACTTCAATGAAGTGGTCGATCCAGCATTCGAACAACTCAACGTTGATCCAACCACTTGTGTTTGCGTACCCAACAGTGCCAGGAGGCGACCCGTCACGCAGTTCCGGCTTCATGCGAACCCTGGGGAAGATCATCATCGGTGGGATGTATGCGCCGGTCGCCGAAACACAAGCGACAACTGTAACATTCTTTCCCCTCTCCGCACTGGTGATAGCCCCGATCCCTTCTTCCCTTCCTTCGCCAGCACTTTCCCTGGCATGTGGCAAATAGTGTAACCAGATTCGTCGAGGTTGAATATGTTGCCTTCGTGGATGACCCTCTTCCCATCCTCATCAAAGATGGTGGCCTGTAGAAGCTGCATATACCGATCAACCTTCGTTCTGTTAAAGCCGATGGCTCACTGAATCGACGTTGGCTCGGGGATTCGCGGACTGATGTCTGGATGCCGTTTTAAATAGCCTTTCAGCCAGTCCTTTCCAGCCCTTTGAGTTGTTTGGTTGAATTTATTTGTTATGTTCTTTGTTTCGCAGAATTTGAATACAAAGTGCCTCACATCATCTCGCGTCAAGCCGAAGAGTTTGGCCTCCATTTCAAATACGGTGGCTTTCAGCTCTGTTTCTTGATCTATGGAGAGTACCAGTTTGCGGCCGAGACACTTGTGGACGCCCTCACCCGCACGTTCCTTCTCTAGATGCCGTCTCAGGGTTTGTCGCGGTACATTGTTCGCTTGGCTAGCTGATTTATGTGACCGTTGATACATTAGTACGTCACGTACGGCCGACTGCATATCTAATAATGTCCATTTCACGCGTTCAACCTTCTTCTTCACATTAGGCATCTAATAAAAAAAGTGTGAGAGTTTTAAATGGATTCATATATATAGCAGCAGAAACAAATTGCTTCTGGGCAGTTTATAAATATAGCCTATAATAAAACAGAAAGAAACACCTCAAAAACTGGAAAACTTTATAAAAAAAAGTTTGCTGCTGCTATATGAACCCCTTTAAATATACCATATACTACGAATTACCATTGGATAACAATTACTATTGTTTTGAATATAATTGTAGCCTCAAATGATTGCAACGCAGACTGGCGGTAGGTAAACAAAGCCAATAGCATCTAGGCTAATATGAGCACCTTTCTCACCTGAAATGGGTTCGTTGGTGGTATGTCTCACTACCAAAAAAAAACCACCCGAATCCACCTATGGCAAAACCTCTTTTTCGGCTCAAATCCAAGATGGCCGACTTTATACAAGGTATAATATTCAAATGGACCCAATTTTGGAACTAAGCAACATAAAAACACGTTTGAGGTGCCATTTCCAACTAACTTTAGGATGTCCATTCGTTTTGTGACACTTTGGAGGTCGCTATAGGTCAAGTTTATGTGATAAGGTCAAGGACAAGACAACATTTTATAAAATAATCTGGAAATAAGCTGGATTCGGACCAAAGTGGCATAAATTTGCAACGAATAGATTGTAGAAGTGAAGTTACAAAAACATCTTTAGGTGTCATTGCAACCAAATTTACTATGCCTAATCATTTAAACCACTTCACGTTTCAATGCCAATATATGCATATTGTCTATTTACAATCCTGTATGATCCTAAATAAAATCCCGGTCATCATCATCCTGGCTCTCCACTTGTGTTACATTCATGCATGTGATGCCCTTGCACTGGCCACATGCTGGTGTGCACTGCAGACCATTCTTATGGCAGGTGGACGTTTTGTTATCGCAATGAACACCGCATTTGCATCGAATTATCTTGAGGAGTCGCTATGGTGCCGCAGGCTGAGACATTCTGATAGGCTCGAGACCACCAGAAGATGCTACCCAACCCCAAAGCTCAGGGGATACATCATTGCCACGCCATCCCTGCACCTGATGATAAGTCCGATGGTTATGGAAGGCGGCTGCATCATTCGTTGACGGAAGCTTCACTGGAGACTCGTATTGTGTAGAAGTAATTACTTTCAGCAGGAACTTCGCCATCCGTGCGAAGTTGAGGTTTAGTGATGCGTTGCACCCGTACATCACCACCAGGGCATCCTCTCCTGCCTTTTTGATGTCAACTTTCGAGGAAGAAATTCGTCTGAATATTCTGCGACAACAGCTGTTGGCGTTTTCGTCGCAGAAAGGCATGCCAACATACAGATTGTGTAGTTTGCATCCCCTTCTGCGTGTTGAACTGTGATATATGCTTTGACCATATGCTCTAAAAGGAGATAGATGAGGGCCTGCTTGTTTAATGTGTTAGCAAGGAAAGTTTTTCACTCGTGGTTAAACGCATTTCAGCGAAAACTGAGAATGAAGCACCTACGTTGTTCCCTGTCCTACAACGACGGGCTTCGTCCTTGGTGCTGGAGCCGTGATATCCGCCAAACACAACCAACGCGCGGCCATATCTGCTGCGTACATGCAGGATATACAGATCTCGGCATAGGTGGAGTGCTTGGACCATGAGAACTTGTGGAGCAATCATCCCCCAACAACAATAAACTGCAAGCGCTTGTCGAGCGTGGCTGAGATGATGCTTGCAGGGACAAGTTTCAGGGGATGGTGTATGAGCTCCGCGTAGTCCCCAGTCCGCGTGCGCATGTGATTGTAGAAGCGAGATGGGGGAAAGAGCACAACTCGTATTTGAAGAAGTCGGGCATAGGAATATCGACGATATCCGTAACAAGAAGACGCTGGTACAGACGCCGGGGATCTTGATTCGTTCCCTGGAAGCAGTTTTGACATGGACAACTGAGACTAGAGTCTTCACTTGATTCTTCTGGGAGAACTTGTACTCTGCCACAGAATGACCGACCATGGAAGTTAGGATCTTCTCTACGACACTTTGAGCATCGACAACTTTACTGCCTCATCTGCCTTCAACCATGTTAAGAGACTTACAAGCTTTTCTGAGGTTGTGTTGAATGGTTCCCGCTCAACAAACACCTGAAGCAGCTCCTGTATATCGGACACGTCACGTCGGATGCGTGAAGCTGCCAGGTCACGTCGGATGCGTGATGCTGCCAGCTAGGTCACGTCGGATGCGTGATGCTGCCAGGTCACGTCGGATGCGTGATGCTGCCAGGTCACGTCGGATGCGTGATGCTGCCAGGTCACGTCGGATGCGTGAAGCTGCCAGGTCACGTCGGATGCGTGATGCTGCCAGGTCACGTTGGGTGCGTGATGTTGCCAGGTCACGTTGCCCATCAGTTGCATTCGAAGAGAACCCCGCTATCTCGAAAGTGGACTGGCTTACTTCAGCACATACGGGTCTGGAGAGCAGGAAGAGAAGACGAGTACTCTCATTGAAGCCACGGCCGTGCGTTAGACCCCCAGTTGACTTAATGCCAGCCATCAGAACTTGCTCTATGAAGAAGATTCAGACGTATTTCAACTCATGATACATCATGCTGATGCCACAGATAAGAGTGATACGGTATATGGTCACATCGAAACAGACAGTATGCATCACTACATTGAAGAAGAATCTGGATCCAGCCCTCTCAGAAGCTCTGCTCTTTCTGCACGCTCTCAGTGGGTGTGATACCACGCCAAGGCCATATGGAATTGGCAAAGTGACCGTTCTCATGAAGTATGCAGCACTAACAAAGTTCACCTCCTTCTTCATGTCTCCATCTTCCTCGAAAGAGGACATCGAAAAGGCAGGAGAGGAGGCCCTGCTGTTGATGTACAGGTGCAACACATCACTAAGCCTCAACTCTGCACGTATGGCGAAGTTCCTGCTGAAGGTAGCTACTTCTACACAATACGTGTCTCCAGAGAAGCTTCCGCCAACGAATTATGCAGCCGCCTTCCTCAGCCATCGGACTTATCATCAGGTGCAGGGATGGCGTGGCAATGATATCTCTCCTGAGCTTTGGGGTTGGGTAGCATCTTCTGGTGGTCTCGAGCCTATCAGAATGTATCAGCCTGCGGCACCAGAGTGACTCCTCAAGATAAGTCGATGCAATTGCGGTGTTCACTGCGATCAAAAAAACGTGCACCTGCCGTCAGAATGGACTGCAGTGCACGCCAGCATGTGGCTAGTGCAAGGGTATCACATGCATGAATGTGACACAAGTGGAGAGCCAGGATGATGATGACCGGGATGTTGTTTAGGATCATACAGGATTATAAATAGACAATATGCATGTATTGACATTGAAACGTGACTTCGAACTATAATCACCTGTAAAATGTGGTTTAAATAATTAGGCGTAGTAAACGTGGTTGCAATGACACCTAAATATGTGTTTGTAACTTCACTTCGTTGCAAATCCATGCCACTTTGTTCCGAAACCAGCTTATTTCCAGATTATTTTAACCAAAATTTAGTTTTGACCATGACTTTATTGCATGACCTATAACGACCTCCAAAGTGTCACCAAACGAATTGACATCCTAAAGTTAGTTGGAAATAACACCTCAAACGTATGTTTATGTTGCTTAGTTCCAAAATTAGGTCTATTTGATTATTAGATCCTGTATAATGTCGGCCATCTTGGATTTGAGCCGAAAAAGAGGTTTTGCCATGGGTTGATTCGGGTGGGGTTTGTTTGGTGGTGAGACATGCCACCAACGAACCTATTTCAGGTGAGAAAGCTTTGTTAACAATTCTGTCCAACCTAAATCGTTCGTTGTTGAGACTATGACTCGATATACTACTGGCGTCCAAGCTCCAAAAGAGGAGCTTGGATATATACCTAGCATACACTATGATCGACCAAACCAAGGAACGAATTATGACAATGAGACAGGAGATAGAAGAAGAGTACACTGTGTTGTATAAAGTTGCTACTCGTTTAGTAACACGTCTTGGTACATCTATCTCAGCACCAGTAATACCATGATCGTCCCGGTAGATGCAGAGAGCCAACTCCCCTAGCACATCCCCACGGGAGCATTACCTTCATAATCTGACAATTCCGTTCTGTGACCACCTGTCTGCCGAATTCCACAATCGATTTAACCCAGAACGCAGGACAGGTATAGAGATTCTTGCTCTACTTCCCGGGATCATCACAGAGAGAGAACTGTACAAAATGTTGTGGACGGATTGATGATGTTCTGGGAGTCAGACATGCCAAACGTCTCTTCGCTGCGAGCAGAGGTGACGGAATGGCAGCGCTATTGGAGAACCACGAAGCCCACAGAGTCACCGTCCTCGCCTAACCTGGCTGAATGTCTCGAGCTTGCAATTGAAAACATATTCCCGAACATCCGCACCATGTTGGGGATTGGCTGCATTTTTCCTGTTGGAAGTTGTGAGGCAGAACGTTCATTCTCCTGCCTGCCATGGGTCAAAAACCTACCTAAGCAACAGGGTGGGAACTTGAGAAGGTCGGCTTTCTGGGCTCACTTTGATGAACATGAACCACAACATGGATATTGATCTGGGAACAAACGGAAAATGTTCCCAAGTTACATATTGTATCAATAATCAACGTGACTCAAATCAGGTGTGCAGATAGTATCATGTCCATCATGTTCCGGATGGCAGGTAGTCAACAGGCTTTGGCGATGCTCAAATGAGAAAATCAGCGAATAGTAGAGTTTGACTAATGATTAACATATCTGCTAATCGACAAACGTTTTTAAAACACAGCTGGTGTAAACAGAGTTTCTAGTATTTAGTTATTGCCAGGACAAAGAAACAGTCTATTAACTGGCTATATTCTATATATATTGTGGTTAGAATGTTATGGTCGTTTCTGGTCATTTAACTATAGTAATGTTTTTGTTTCAGAAAGTTATCGCTAAGCCGAATTCACTGGTATTTAACGTCCTAGGTTGACATGGAACCGACATTTATGTGATCTCCGAGTCACAAAGGATACATAGTGTTGAGAGCCAGGTTTAAAAACCAAATGTACCATGTCCATTCTGCTTCTTTAACTCAGAACTGTGGCATGAAATGCGGATGTGCAAATCATTACATTTACATCTTGGGTTCTGTGATTATCACTATCTGGAGAAACTATTAAACATAGTTTCCTTAGCAAAAGATACGCTAAACGATATAGAAAATGCGTGTAACACTTTTTAGTCAAATACATGTTAGTCTCTTTCTGTACAAAGAGATTGTAATTGAATTGTATATATTGTCGTACGAATAAATATGTATTATTACTACACTACCGTGCCTCTCTAATTTGCAGTAATGCCGATACAGAGTTAAGACAATTAGTTGTAGCATACTTTTTTTATTAAACAGTATTATCCTTGTTTTACGTTTTGTTTTAAAACGGGATATGGCCGAAGGACGTATTTCTCCCAATAATCCGTATTGCATACAGGACATTTGTATGATATACATACACACACACACACACACACACACACACACACACACACACACACACACACACACACACACACACACACACACACACACACACACACACACACACACACGCGCGCGCGTGCGTGTGTGTGTGTGTGTGTGTGTGTGTGTGTGTGTGTGTGTGTGTGTGTGTGTGTGTGTGTGTGTGTGTGTGTGTGTGTGTGTGTGTGTGTGTGTGTGTGTGTGTGTGTGTGTGTGTGTGTGTGTGTGTGTGTGTATATGTATATATATATATATCGGGGGAAGCCACTTTGTGTTTTGCACCCGGGCGCCGACAACTGTCACTACGCCACTGCTGACATTGTGGTAGCCGGAGAAGTCCCACTGAGACCAGTGTCTCTCTTACTGGCGTCTCTCAGGGTCATGTTCGGCCTTTCTGCTTTTCAGTCGTTTGAATGCCGTTGCTGTTTCTTCTTCAGGAGAGGTCCCTGACGGATTCAGGTGGGCACTTTCTGGTTTCTGTAATGTAGATATTTCCATGTGTACTTTTCTTGTGAAGTCGCGGTACAAATTTTGTGAGTTTCCATTCTACACGAGTTGCGATGCGATGGCACTAGCTATGTGGCGGTGGCTGTCGCACTCCCGCCGTAAAAGATCGCATGCACACAGCACTGATCTTGACCATACCGGTAGTCAAGCGTTTTTGGTAAAAGACACTTTGGCCATGAACAGTTGGGCAACAGACATTTTGGTAACAAGACATTTCGGTAACAGGGCATTTTGGTAATCAGACATTTCGGTAATAGGACATTTCGATAAAACTATTGAAAATAATCATAATTATTTGGTCATTTGTAAAGATATCCTTAGGTGTGTCTGTATTTAAATGTGTGCAGTTAACCACTGATTGCCTGTAGCTATTGAACAACCGATCTGACCTGCCCCTTCTAACACATGCACTTACCTAACTCATATATCCCCATGACTAACTGCTGTTGCCTGGGAAGCCATGTTCCCTTCCTCTGCTTTGAATGTTCATCAAATAAGCACTAACTAACACTATCTCTGACTGCTAGTGGGAAGCCAAGTCATGCACCTTGTCTGGAAAAGTGACCAGCCTAATTTCTAAATGGTTAATTATTAAGCTGATTGGCACCACTGACATGGCAGATTGAACAGGTTTTAACTCATTGATATATTTTATTACTTTACAGATTTACTTTATCATGTGTAATTAAGTTCAAGAAATCTTACAAAACACGTCATATGCATAATAATAATAAATTAACAAAAAGTATACTGTTTATTACAAAATATATATAATTATCTATGCAACACACCTTTAAAATTACCAAATAATTATGATTATTTTCAATAGTTTTACCGAAATGTCCTATTACCGAAATGTCCTGTTACCAAAATGTATGTTGCCCAATTGTCCATGGCCAAAATGTCCTTTACCTAAACGTCATGGATTCCATGCTACCACCTAGCAAACAGGCGAGCAAACAGCCCTTAAAACTACTGGCGCGACACCTATTGGTATTATTCGAAACAATAAACACACACACCTGGTTGCTAACGCAGTGTACGCTAAACAAAAAAATCCCATATTTTATTAGACAGTTGAAGAGAGACTAATCAAATAAATTAACTACGATTCCACTTGATTTGATATTCACCACATGCCTTTTGTATCCGCTTCCTTGGGTATGAACCAAATAGCATTTTGTTACAAACGGAAGTGCAACATGAATACAAATTTACGCGCTACGGTTATCCGGTTTAAAAGACGAGTAGCAGAAGAGGTGCTGAGTGAAAATTATTTATAATTAACATTTAAATACGATCGACATATCTTATTACAGCGGTTCGCATATAGCTGGTAAGCGCTTTGTTACGGCTTACTAGCATAGTGTTGTTGTGTGCAGTCAGTCTGCTTATGGAGTCGTTTTTGGTAGCAAGTACCACCACGGTCGCCTGGCCTATCCGAAGCGATGGCGGCATGATATTCGTGCATCCAAACAGATGTTGTGAAATTAATTGGTGACAGAATGATAACGTACGTACGCAACCGTACCATGTACGAAAAAAGTGCATGTAATAATTGCAATAACGACAGAATTGTTCTGACTGAATCATGCATGCATGGCACGACTTGGCACTGCCACTGAACTCGGAATGCACAGTACTGTCAGTAGTTGAGTTGATGTAATTGTAACCTATCGCCGGGTTTCGGCAACATTTATTTTTAGAAAAATATGACATGCTATGACATGAATATATATTTATATTTCGAATCGTAGAATTGTACTATGTCAACGTAGTTTTCATGAAATATGTATTAATAGTTGTGCAAATACACAAGAAACTGCCGGCGTAGGCGTAGCCGTGTTGTCGTTGACCTGTTTTTTTTCTCAACAAAGTTCGCGTCAGACACGTGCGCGCGTTTTGTCACGTAGCGTCTGTCGTACTCGCAGATGCTCAGTTTTGCAGCCAGCACAAATTGCAACTGAGTGTTAGAAGCGCACTTGTTGATATTCTGGAATTCTTTCGTATCTTTGGTCATAAAATTGTACGAACTAGTCATAGCCTTAGATTTCTACTGACATGCCGGACAGTAACAACATTACGGAACTACTTCTGTTCCTTGCCCTAGATGTGTAGTTTTCCTAGTTATTTCCAACACTCCGCAACGTTCTATTAACTGACTAGTCTGTATATATTGTGGGGTAATCTTTTACTTAACTGGCCTATATTATTAGGACCTTATGAAAACGATTTTACCTCCTTTTTTATATGCATGTGTTCGTAATTTAATTCTTAATCACTTCCAGTACAAAGAGGTCAAATATTAATTTTTAATTGTCTTTTAGAGCAATTTAATCCCGTCGAGTCGATGTAAACCCGGTGCCATACGCAATTGCGTGCTATACCGGGGCATGTACATTCGAATTGAGAGCATCCCGGGGGCATCAAAACCGCAAAGGCGACTTTCTTGCGATTTTGCGGACATGTCCCCAACCTCAAATCATATTAGATAAACATTTTAAATTATGATTTTTTATATAAATGGTTAAATAAACAAAATATTAATTCTCTCCGCTTTTTCGCAGACTTTCGCAAGACGTGCGGTGAAGTAAATTCCCATAAGAAACTTTACAAATAAGATTTAACCATTTATAAAAACAAAAATCATAATTAAAAATGCCCCCGGGATGCTCTCAATTCGAATGTACATGCCCCGGTGTAGCACCGGGTTTACATCGACTCGACGGGATTAAATTGCTCAAAACGACAATTAAAAAATTAATATCTGACCTCTTTGTACCGGAAGTGATTAAGAATTAAATTACGAACACATGCATATCAAAAAAAGGAGGTAAACCGTTTTCATAAGGTCCTAATAATATAGGCCAGTTAAGTAAAAGATTACCATATTGTGGTTACAATGTTATGATCTTATGAGGTCTCATTCAACTAGCCAGCCTTTTTCAGAACATTATCATCAAACATTATCATCAAGCCGACCTTTCAGTCCTCAATGTTGAGAGCCAGGTTTTTACACCAAATATACCATACCTGCCCGGTATGTCAGACGGATATGCTAACCACTACACTATCGCGCGCGCGCGCATGTAGTGAAAGTGATAACCCGTAGTTCTAAGTTACTGCCAATACTGGTTGTCAATATTTTCTCCAATCAAGTGGATCAAAAATTAAACCACTTATCTATGACATGGCTAACCAATTTTCACAATAGGTTATGTACAAAATATGATATCTTGAACATTATTTAGACAGCTCAGTTTTATAGGGTTATAATTACAAAATGCATCGGCTGATTAGTCTGAACTGAATGTGATGTCTGTTTGGGACATCATTTTTTTAATAATTATTTACAGGATCTTTACTTGTTTTCTATCGGCTGGACTCATTCTAATATATATTTCTAAAAACTAAACCAGACAAAGTATTATGCATGCCTTTTACACAACTTATACAGCAGCAGTTGGTTATTGCACCAAGCATCCCTATCGCAAATAATCTTGACGCAGTAACTTTGTTTTTCATTCTAGTGTAAAAATAAACTTTTAAAAGTGTTATCATGTCTTTGCTGACCATCGTGACAATAACAGGTTTTTGCCAGTAAAACAAAACTCGGCATTAATGGTTATTGCTTCAATATATTTCAGATCTCATATATATCATGGAGGCTTCAAGTGGCGGCCACATTGTGCCAAAAATTATGACCTTTCGGCCAACGATGGATGAATTTAAGGACTTCAGTCGGTATATTGAGTACATTGAAGATAATGGTGGTCACCGTGCTGGCATTTGCAAGGTAAATGTAGTACCTCTTTACTGAGTAGTGCTATTTTAAATTTAAGTTTGCAGGTTTAAAATGTTGCGATTCATTTTTTGTAGAACACTAGAAAAAAGTATTGACCTTAAAATGGCCTTGAGGTAGGTAGTATGGATTCAAAAAGTGATTTTTGACATTTTTTTTTCAAAGGACTTTCTTTGCTATTTATGTACTTTCATATCCTTACCTCAATATGCAGTTAGTATATTAGCTGAAAAAGTAATAAAAAGTGGCAATATTGAGGTTTCTTCGGATGGCTTTTGGCAGAATTTGGTTATAAAAATTACTTCATCATCGTTTTCTCGGAATACCATTTTTGCTGTGAGTACTTAAAGTTGCTGCGCCCTAGTAGAATAAATACTGGGTATAACTGCAAAACATTTTCGTGTGCTACTTTCGCTCGGTACCCCTTCACTCCCAGTGTATATATGATGATGTGTTACAGAATTGTTCATGCAGCCCTTTCTCTGTTTGTATAAAGTTACACCAACTATTGCGTAGGTTGGTAATGGGCAATCCAAATTTATTGCACAGACAATCTATACAGTGTATTTCGCATCCTGTGCACAGACAGGTACATAAATATTACTGATCTATGTACCGCATATGCTATGTACTACAATTTGTACATATATATATAATAATTTTCCATTCTAGCTAGTTAGTGACTGAAAAAACCCTTGAATGCTGTTAGACATATTTACAGCATACGAACTGTCACAGATTTACAATATATAATTCAAGGGAAAAGATACCTCTGTGCATACTGCACACCTTCTATATTACTAGCTAGCTTATTTACCGCAATTTGCTATATACAAAAGTGGGGGGCTCAAACCCCCTGGCCCCCATGTTCGCATGCGGTGGCCAAAACCCCCACTAAAGGGCTGCTGATGACTAATAAAACAAGCCAATTCTAATAAAATGTCTTTCCTTAGTTGATGGCCTCAACAGGAAAACCCATCGTCTGCTGATAGAAGCAAGTCGGACTCGTGTTAGGTTGTCCCGCTATGCCTGTCCCTCCCACAACGGAGGGATAGGCCATCTCACGACCCACCCTCCACCACGAGACGAACGAGGCACTACGAGACTGTCCCACCACACTTGTCCACTGCATTCTACGACTTGTAAAGTTCAAAGAGCTCAGCTAGCCTTGAAAGTTCGTCCCATTCAGTGTTCCAGCGCCGTCACATCCGGGGTTGCCGATTGTTGCAGATCTACCAGACTCGCCGTGCCATTGTGTAGCGACCAGGCGAACGTTTGATTGAATGGGTAGACTCGTCATGAAACACAATAGTTACATGAAGTCAGTTGTATGTTGAGTGGCTGGTACGTCTTATGTGGCTTGTTTGCTGGAGATTGATTCTACCCGGATATATTTTTGGTATGAGTTCGAATGCCAGCGACCCATAGCCTTAATTTGTTCTGATGAGAAACCTGCTTTTGCTGCCCACGTCGCAGCCCCTATTCTGAATGAGTGTGGTGAAATTTTCTTCCCAGCTAAGTCTGTGTTATCTAGCACTGCTTTAAGATAGTTAGCAAAAGCGGTCTTCTGCACCGGTAACTTATTGGCAGTGCGGAAAAGGGGCCCCTCATCCTGACCCCTGAGTTTGATATAGTCTAACCATCCTACGATATGGACACGCTGTCTTTCTCATGGGGAAGACGTCCAGGCTGAATGGACGGCCTGCACTGTGTTTGTATGACTGGGACACCAGGCGTAATTTTGAAAGTTTTATGCGACATTGGGTCACCGAAAGATTATGCGGGCTAGCTATTACCTCACCTATTCTTAGAAAACCAAAGAACATGAGGCTAAACATAGCCCGGAGCAAGACAACTGTGTAAGAAGAACATTGAGTCATTGGAACTGTTCTAATGATGAGAGACAGATCATTAGAGGAGACAGGCTGACGTTGGTCAACGTGCAGGCAAGCGTGTGCCACACCCTTAACCATCTTTACCACCAAGTAATCATTTGTTGGATCGGGGTAGCGACATACTTTGTGACGTTCAGAGATAGCCAATAAAAAAGTCCTAATTGTGCTGGGTGCTTTGCCTTCATTTTTGAGGTATTGAACAAATGCAATTACTGTGTTAGGGGAAGCTGGTAGATATTGCCTCTTTCTATCTAGTGTTTGTACAAAGGTTACAAACCTTGTCCAATTAGTCTCATAACGTTTTGCACTACTTGGTGCGAAAGCAGCGTCCATGGTAGTCAGGGCGCTGTGTGGCAGGGTAGCCAGTGAGTGGGAACAGGTGCTGGGTGGTCGTCCAGACTTGGCTGAACTCTGCGTGCACGGTCCACCTGCAACCGCGATATGAGATCGGCAACAACATTGATCTTTCCTGGGATGTGCTTAGCACGGAAACATATGTTATATGACAGGCATGCAACAATCAATTCTCGGAGCAAACACATCAGCTGTGGATCCCTGGCGGTTTGCCTGTTGATCACAGCCACCACTGCTGTATTGTCTGAAAAAAACAAGACCCGTTGATTAGTCCATACTGGCCCCCAGCTCCTGACGGCCAGTACTATTGGAAGGAGTTCTTTGATTGCAATGTGCTTGGAACTCCAAGACGAGGGAAACTGACCCTGTAACCACTTATCTCTCACAACAGCTCCGTAGGCAAAGCCGCTTGCATCTGTTGTGAGCTGCAACACATCTGATGACGTCCATTTGCTAGGTAGAAAAGACAAAGTGCCATTGAAAGTGTGCAGAAATTCAAGCCAAGCAGATATGTCTCTCCGGGCTTCAATTGTCAGGCGGATGCGGTGGTTTGGTCTCGTCTTGCACCTGGTTAAATTGATTATTCGTCTTAAAAAACATCTTCCAGGCGCGACTGCCCTGCAAGCGAAGGAAAGGGAGCTGACCATCAACTATACCTCTCGTAGGGTGGCTTTCTTTCTCCTGGCCATGTTTTTAAGCTTTTGACGGAGCGACTGTACTTTGTCCAAGGGTAAAGCGAGTGTTTGATTGATAGTGTCAACCTCAATACCACAAAGTGTGACTACTGTGGAAGGTAACACCGTTTTTGTCTGCTTTATGGGTAGGTTAACCATCTCACTGAGCTAAAAAAAAAACGCGATAGACTATCATGACATTCACGGAATGTTTTACCAAAAAACACAAAATCGTCCAGAATATGACTCATGTTGGTGACATGAAATTTCTTCTGACAAATCCATTGTAATGCATCCGACAGGAGTTCAAATATTTGGCATGAATTACTGCACCCCATGGGAAGACACATGTCAAAATATCTTTTCCCCAGGAACTTGAAACCTAGTAACTTGTAATCGAAAGGCGAAACGGGTATTATTCGAAAGGCATCCTGCAGGTCGGCCTTGGCTATATATGCTCCCTTTCCCAGAGACACAAGTTGTTCAATACAATGGTCCAACATATGGAAAGTGGCGGCTGTGAATTCAGGAAGTATGTGAGAGTTAACCGAGTTGAACTTGGGGAAACTAAGGTCATGGATAAGCCGGAATTCACCCTCTACTTTCTTGGGGGTTAAACCCAAAGGAGAGTAAACCATGTTCGGGAAAGGGTCAGATGCAAAGGGCCCTGCAATTCTCTGTTTATCTTTCTCTTTATTTAGCTTCTGTTGTACTATGTCTAAGTTATCCCTGACCGACCTGTGATTCTCATAGTCATGTTTTGGTGGATCTGTTTAGATACTGGAAGGAATGCGAAAGCCATTGGTAAAACCTGCAACTAAGATGTCGGTTAGTTTCGTGTCATACCCCTGCAATAACAGAGACAAAACTTTAGCCTTTACCGGTGTCGGTAAAACATGCTTTTCGGTTGGCAAAAGTGTCGGGATACTTGCATTGTATGCACCTGCAACAAAATCAAACTGTTTTAGTGATGATAGAGTGGCTTTTGTTGTTGGTAGTCTTTGCCCTGCAGACGACTCGGCTGTGTCCGTCTTTCTTGCAGAAAGAGCATACATGTGAGAATTGACAATCACGTTTGTTACACTTTCCCCTGTTGAAGTAATAGCAAGGGCGGGTGGGACGGGTGCAGTCGCTCCTGCTAGCATAGTCACGAAAGGGCTGGGCCGTTGTAGATGCAGTTACTTTTGCTTTACAACTTGCTTTCACACTGGAGTACAGGGGCTAATTGAAAACGTCCCATGGGGCACCCGTCCTCTCCCTTCTGACACGGAAACGGTAGTCATATTCTATATATTTCTAACCACACTCTGGGTCCCTTCTGGGCATGCATAGTCAGGATGTGGTCCATATAAGTCATTAGTTGGCTACCCTCCTCTGGGAACTGTTCTGCCCTGATGGCTGCATATGTCATGAACAAGTGCAGCCATTCCCCTATCTGGTCAACTGGGATGACTGCCTGTTTCCTGTCTACGGAGGGGGAGGAGAGGTCTTCCTGGGGGTCCAGATCGTAATCTGTGCGCAGAATTCGTAGCGGGAAATATTCATTAGTGAGGATACGCTTTCTGAGCCTATCTGTCACCTCATCTCCCAGCTTAGCCCAACCCATGTCAAAAGCGGTAGTACCTGATCGGTGAGATGGACGTTTTGCTTTGGTGCGGATGCGCGACTATCTCAGTGGTTGGGTCATCATTGTCGGTGATGCTGGAGTCGGAATCAGCAGAATTGATGATTGGCTCAATGGATGGTGTACGTTTCCGATTTTGTCTCCTTTTTTCGGCCGCCCTGTTGATGATTGTTTTGACATGACCTGGAAGTGTTCAAAGCCACAGAATTTGGTAGTATCTACCTTATCATTTCAACTCGTGTACCGGATTCATTCATCAACAAACACTGTTTTTATAGTTTTTATTTATTTACTTTTTTGTTTTAATTTTTTTGTAATCTACATGCATACCTAATGTTACACACACTAACATTCCGGTATTCCGACTCAGGC
Organism: Escarpia spicata; assembly: GCA_963995525.1. Taxonomy (NCBI): domain Eukaryota; kingdom Metazoa; phylum Annelida; class Polychaeta; order Sabellida; family Siboglinidae; genus Escarpia; species Escarpia spicata. The sequence continues at coordinate 66,796,249 of OZ023208.1, read as the reverse complement.
TTGATTGCGAGTTCTCTCACCCATTGCATGTAGGTATGCGTCTCGCCTTCACAGCAGAGAACAGACCGGTTTTGTTTTCTTTATGTTTTTCCAGCCGCCATCTATATTATGTTACTCCCCGTAATTATTACTACAACTATTCGGCGCTACGCAAAGTCGCTTGTGTTACTGTATTGCCCGTGTATACAAACAACAGCCAGGACTGGGTAAACAAAGAACTGCGGTAAAACCAACATGGCCGACACGCACGTGAGCGCAGCCGGTTTACCGTTCATTCAAAATTACCGACTCCCCTCATGGCTGGGTATGAACATTTTATTTTAACGCTGCGACTATCGTTGTACGAAGCGAGAAATAGTAACGCTTCAAACCAGCTTCACTTAGGTGGACACCGTCATGACCATGCTCACATTTGGGACGGCCTTTTGGGCGCACAAGTGTTTTAATGTGGTGTTAAACAATTCGGCCTTTCTCTGGAAATCCGCAGTTCTAGCTTGAAATCGACCGGGACCCCTTGGGAGAACCGGACAAAATAACACCTTCCGAAGCGATTGAAATCCCTGCGTGCACTGTACCGCTAGCCTAACTAGGTCAGTCGCTAGCTTAATGGCGTCAGCTCCGCGTCGATCGATGTCGTTTTATACCGACATCGAAAATCAACAAAATGGGCCGCTATTCCGCTAGTTTTTCAAACAGACCGTTATTGACCAGCTTAGGGATGGTTGTGCCACCTCGTCCAGACAATTTAACCTGGGTGTGCCTAGGGTTGAATTTGAAATTCTCCCGGTTTGTTTTTACCATGAATTTGTGTAGCCTCGTAACATACGAATGGCCCTCATACAGCACCTGCTCCATATCGCTGGTACTCACCGCGTCGACGTTCAGTGGACGAGCTGGGGCGACGTTGATGTTACTTCGGGCAACGTGTGTTCTTCAAAGTCTTGAAATCAAAAATTTGTTGATAGTTGAAGACGAAGTGTTCTGTACGGCAATGCGAATCGAACTGAACGAGAACCACGATTCTCTGTTCCTACTGCAAACATTTTCCCGCGCACGCGCTGCTGGCCAATCACGTGCCGCTCAGGTGACACAGTTTAATTAGCATTCTGGGCCAACTTAATTAAGCGCTGGGGCGAATTAAAGGGGTGTGCAGTATTAGAGGGGAAACAGGTTGTTTTTACCACCTAGCTTATCCGCTAGGTGCTCGGTACGTTGTTACACAAAAAAGCTTTTCATCCTGAAGGCCAAAAATTAATTTGCACCACAGTGCCTAATGAGTATATCTACTGCATGAATTAAAATAAATCATAATATATTTAATGGTTTCTGAATTATAGGTGTTAATTATGTGAAAAAGTTACACAAAATAGTTTTTTTAAAGAGAAAAAATTTTGTTCACGTAAATAACACAACATATCTGATTTCTGTGATATTCATGCAGTAGATATGCACAACAGTAATCCCTGTGCTAAATTACAAGCTTGTAACTTGAACACGTTTTTGGTTAGAGTGCGGCAAAAAATACCTAATTTTCCCTATTATGGTGGCCATATTGGATATCTAATTTGCATAATTTATGCAAAACATGAAAAAAAACCTTAACTATGTTGGTATGTATCTGCATACCAAATATGGTTGATCTGTGTTGAAAACTAAAGATTTTTAGTGGAATCCATACTACCTACCTTAACAATTGAAGCAACAGATGTGTTCTTGCCAGCTTGCAAATATTTGGCAAGTTTTGCATGGGCATGTACTCGTTTTAACTCCCAAGTATTTGCCGAACCAGGTGATCCCGCCAAAGGAGTGGACTCCGCGACGCAGCAAGAACTACGACGATATAGACCTTGTCATCCCCGCACCCATCCAGCAGATGATCACAGGCTGTCAGGGCTTGTATCAGCAGTACAACATACAGAGGAAGCCCATACACGTGACTGACTTCAAGAAACTCGCCAACAGCGACAGGTATGTGGCAGGAGTAGAAGAGAGATGATCCAGTATTTCCTAATCACTGCTAGACTATGCAAACAAACATGCACTTGAAGTTTATTCTTATTTACTAAACCAATAGTCTTGCTCAGGAAATAAGTTTTGGCCACTGTCCAGTTGTAGCTTGTGTGATGATTTATTAACGTAATATTTCAGCTTATCACATTTTATTTACAATTGTATAGTTTTGAAAGTTAAATTTATTTAACATTCTACTTATTACATGGGTGTCCAACTAGAATTGGGGGACAAGTACTTGCATTTGGATCAAGTACTTGCACTTGTACTTAAGTGAATTTTTTCAGTAGTTGGACTTATATTTGTTTTTTTTAATGATATGTACTTGCCACAATATCAAGTACAGAACTTGAGTATTTAGAATACAAAATAACTCTTCTCTAGATACTGTATTGTCTGCTCGATGCAGACCATAGAATGTCCATTATATTATCTACAATTAGTACATTTTCAAAATAGTTAATAATTGGCACCTTGATACTATTATTAGCATTTACATTATGACTGAATTGTACTTGACTGAATGTACTTGTTTAGGAATTGTACTTGATAAGTTTATGTTACAAAGTACTTGACCATGTGTGTGCAGACATCATGAGCCTGTACACAGCAACATGGAGGAGCTGGAGCGCAAGTACTGGAAGAACATCACCTTCATCAACCCGCTGTACGGCGCGGACACGTCTGGCTCGCTGACCGACCCCGACCAGCCCTACTGGAACATCAACCACCTCGGCACCATCCTCGACTGTGTCAACGAGGACTATGGGGTGAAGATTGAGGGCGTCAACACCGCCTACCTGTATTTTGGCATGTGGAAGACAACGTTCGGGTGGCACACAGAGGACATGGATCTGTACAGTATCAACTACCTGCACTTTGGTGCTCCCAAGACGTGGTACTCTGTGCCCCCAGAGCACGGCCGGCGTCTTGAAAGGCTCGCTGCAGGTACAGATTGATTTGTAGCCATATTGGGACCATTAGTTGTATGTCATTGCCCTTATTTAGTGTCCGGTCATCAAGGTGAGCTGCCATTTTGGCTATACACAACAGAATGATGTGCATTGTCTACCATGCGACCCAAACGATGCAGCAGTATTTTGATGGATAGGCCACCTCTAAAACCTGACAGTAACATGCAATTTCTTCAGTTGACTGACCAAAGATGGGCAGCTAAAAAATTGTGGACTGTTTCCCTCATTTGATTGCAGAGGATGCTGACGTGCCTTGCAGTCATGTATAGCCCACCATGAGCTGTTGCTAGGATACAAGACCAGATGTCACATAATTGCTAATCGTCCCAATTGCGCCATTTGTATTTAAAGTACACAGCTATATGGGTCAGAACACAGTATTGGTACACAAAAATGGGACGTCAGACTTAAAAATTCAAATGCATAATTTTGATTCAAAATGCTTACATTCTGCAGGAGGAGATAACTGTACATAGCTGGGATAACATTCTTCACAGTCAAGAGATGACAACATGAAGTTAATCTCAAAGGTAGTTCGTAACATAGACACAAATTAAGGACAATATGACCATGAAATCCTGATTAAACTTAACTTGAGAACCAGCAAGATTCAAGTATTAGATATGCAGGAAATGTGTTCTATTCCATAAAAGTTTGGGGTTCTCTTAAGTAACGATACTTGATTTACTATGCTGGTCAAGGACGGTAGGTAACATGGACACAAATTTCAGTTTGGTGTGTGGTCACTACCAGAGGTAGATGGGAACTAGCTAGAAGCTAATGTAACCCAAGAGCCTTATAGCTAAATTAAATATCTGGCACGGTAAAATCCTGCTGCACCATACAGAGTTGTCTTAATGTATGAAAAGGCAGTACGTAACATGGACATTTTGATAAGAATTTTTTTAATATCCCCAATTTTGACAAAAAGATCAAAACAGACCTACTCTGCTGGAACCAATAGAAGTTGGAAGACTGTTGGAAGCAGCACTTATAATTAATTAAAGCACCACAAGTGTGTACCAGTACTGTGTTCTGACCCATATATGTGTGTGTATACAGTGACATTGCCTTGCAGTTACCCTAACCGGCTTTCACAAAATTCCCATTAGAACGTGATCAGAATGTTTTGTTTACAATTTGAACATTTCACGATCAAAATATTCAAATTGTGAAGTTGTGAACATTGTTCCAGGCTGATGAAACACATTTAGTCTGGCAGTTTACCGTCACTGTAATTATTCCAGTACTAGGATTGTATTAACCCATTAGACCCCGGCCAGTTACATTGGCACGTGTCCCTGTTCCCCAAGCTGCTGCCACAGATTTCTGGGTGCCTGCCGTTTTTAAGCTTTATCTTCAAAACTATTGATTTGCTATAATTGCAAGTTTTGTTTATTTTGATGTCCATTGAATTATCTTTAAAATGGTAAAACTGTGGTGTCAATTGGTTAAATATATGTTGTCATTTATAGATGACAAACATAGCAAATTAATATTCTGGACAACTATAGAGTGGAATATCATACATTTTATTGACATCAAATGCCGAAAAGCCAACTGACGGTGACCAAACTTGGGTAGTGAAACATAAACAAAACACAAGTCATTCATTTTATCGCTCATTCAGTTGCACGTCGAACGTAATGTCTACTTACCTTTAGTTCAGTGTTAAAATTGTCCTATATAAACGAAATTATAGCGCAAACTTCGTCATTAGTAAACAACTACGATCTCCAAGGCGCAGCCATTTTTGAAGGTCCACAGGTGGTGAACGTCTATCGCGAAAAAACTCAATTTTTGTCAATACAAGCACATGTCGAAAATACCCACGATTCATAGCTCAGATATCAAGGAATCGGCCAGTATTAGTCTCTTAAGTATCCGCAAGATGGTGCCACCACTAGAGGCTTTATCTCCACCGGGCGCTTTCTGGTGTTTTGGGGAGAAAACACCTGGGCGCTTTCGGATGCACCGAGTCTAATGGGTTAACCATTTCAGTACGACAGGCCGGTTTTCCGGCCGCACTGTCTGTGATGTTTCAGTACGACAGGCCGGTTTTCCGGCATTGACGATGTCTGCTATTCAAATCGTTTTTGTTCATAATAATCACTACATGGAGCCACTTGTTGTGTACGGTTGTCAAGGCGAATAAATTAGCTATACAGCAGTGGTCATTGTTTATTATCGCTCAATAATAGTTTATGGTGATTTTCTCGGTTTTTAATGATGGATTATCAAAATCTGCGGCGGCCACAATGGCGGACCGCATTACTTCAACTAGCGATTTACCACCGTATGTTTTGGACAGATTACTTGATAGTTTTATCGAAGAATCTTTGTTGGGTGTTTAACGATCAACATAATAACGATGTCAGTGAACTTAGTATACAACTGAGTTCAGCAACTGCAAAAACATTGAAATCTTGGCGGCCATCTTGGACTTTCCGAAAACACATAACATTCGTATTCATAAAATGCATTTTTGTTGCTCAAATCCTGACTTGAAGTGAGGTAGTCCATTATGTTGCATATTCACTGGGAATGCAGTATTCAGTGGTCACAGCTGATCAGGGCTGTAGTACTGAAATGGTTAAGACCATTACATGAAAAAAATGGCATTCTGCCTCATGAAAACTTGTAATTAAATACAAAAGTAATTGTAATCAGTTACACTAATTTTTCTAAGTAATCATACTCATACATTTAAAAGTAATCCATTACAGTTATGATCTAATCATCCTATTTTTATAACTACTGCTTGAAATACATCAACATTCTGTTTTGCAGGTTTCTTCCCAAGCACGGCCCAGACGTGTGCAGGCTTCATGCGCCACAAGATGACTGTTATCTCTCCCAGTGTGCTCAGGAAATATTCCATTCCCTATGATAAGGTACTGTAGCTATTCAGAGTTTTCTTATATCGATATCCTCACTAATTTTTTTCAAATAGCCACTTGGCAATGATTGCTTTTTCTTAGCTAAATTAATTTCCCAATAAATCGACAGTCTTATTTTATTTAGCCAAAATATAAAGTTGTTTAGCTAATGATTGAAGTGAGCATACAATAATGTTATAAGTTATACAAATATGTAATATTTTGACAGATGGAACGGATCTTTTTTATTTGGTGCTTATTTAAATAATATATATTTAATATCACTGAAACGACAAGATAATGTTATTTACAGTGGCATAACGTTTTTAAAAGTATTCCTTTATTTGACAAACTTATCGTTCGTGATTGAGCGATGATGCGTGCCAAAAATGTGCCAACGGCACTCCACGGCGGTACAGTTTTCGCAAAAACAGTAAGACGTGTTCGTCTTCACTGCATACATTGTACGAAGTTTCCATGATAAACCAAACAATTTCTTCATAAAAACATTGGGAATCCACATTCAGTATGGCCGCTATTTTGTAATAATTATGTTAATTATACACCAATTTAACAAAAATGTTGGCATTGAAATGAGCAATAATGAAACAAGATATGTTACCCTTTCTTATACCCTGTAAGTATACTCTAAACAATTAATGACATGACGTGAATTGCATTCCTCATGTGAAAATACCTATATATACAGAAATGAAGTAATTACCTCAATTAATGACTTATCTGTTGTGAAAACAATGACAGAAATTGTAAAATAGGGATACACCCTGGAAATACTGTGATCCTATTCTTTCTGTGCTCACGGTTCCAATGAAAAGGTGAAGGGGTCGTGCCAAAGAATGTAGTATGGATTTTTGCTGTCTTTCAACATTGTAACAAAATGTTTATAAAGCTGTATCAAACTTAAAGGGAAACATAAGGGAACTATTTGGTGTTAAGCACCTAAAGAGTTAATGCAAACTAACTATTTCCAACTGTAATCATATTTTTAACGTCGGTGGTTTACTGGTAATATTATCTCAAAGTGGAAAATTCTAATGAAATCTTCGATAACACGAAGGCAGCCATCTTACCAAAAGCAACCAATAAACGAGCAGCATTATTTTTATCACGGTGATCCCATGACGAAGGCAATGACAGCATTGCCAATGATTGGCAAAGCTGCCATTGTTGACTGGACCTGGTGCAGTTGTCACACATGTTACGGCGTACGCTTCGTTGCACTTTGTTGTGGTTGGTTTGAAGTAAAAACGTGATTTTGCAATATGCCATGCTGTTCGGCATACGGGTGTAACAATATGTATGTGAAAAACAAAGAGCTGTCTTGGTTCCATTTCCTGTTGGATATACCAGAACTAAAAAAGTGGATTCATAAGACATAACTGCGGACGGGCTGGCTGGAAGCCCTCGAAGAACAGTTCTCTGTGTTCGGCACATTTCGAAGAAACGTGTTTCGAAGTGGATATGTTTCATCAGTTGATGGGATAAGACCCGTCGAAACATCGGCGACGTCGAGTTTTGAAGATCGGAGCAGTACCGACGATAATTAGTTTCAGACAACAGGCACAGCCGTCGAAACGCCGCACAATCTCGAGCGCGCTGCCAAGGCAAGAAGGTTAGTATTGAGTATTCAGTACCTAAATGATAATCTTGTACCATATGACACTACAGGGTCTGACGTTATATACGTAATTATATTGTTTATAAACGTCCGGCATTAGCTAACTTTCTAGAAGGTAAATGATGCATAATCCTGACAGACTTAGGTCTTAGCCTCGGAGGAATACATGTCTTCCACCAGGAATTTGACAGTTATTATTATTTTTACTTGGTCTTACTTTGACTGGTATCACGGCCGCGTGAACAAAGGCATAGATATGCTGGAAATAATCTAGAACTACATGACACACTGAAGTAGTAGAAGAAAGCCGACGACTAGCAAAAAGTTTATGGCAATCAATTCGCGTGAGCGATAATATAGCACTTTGATTAACGTCACCGGGCAGAAAATACTGGATTTGTCGCTGTGACCTCTTCAGAAGTTCAGAAAGTTTTGTAATAACATTTCAAGGCAGAATGTGTTTGTGTGTTAAATACATTCTGTTGAACATTTGTATTATAAAAATCACTGACTGATGACCATTCCCATTTGACAATGTGAATGCCATTGGCATTGCCATTGGTATTGATAAGGGTTCCAACACCAAGATTGCTAAATGATGTATGTATGAGTATAAATCAAATAATCATCAGATGACTGAATGACTACGAAGGGTATAGTCTTCTTTGTTCAAATAACTAACTACCCATCAATCAGCAGCAGGGCAATGCTTGATAATCAGATCCCATTACATAACAGTGACAATGTTTTTATTTCATTAAAAGTGAATGACAATTCTACCGGTATATTTGGAGTGATAGTTAACAATTTAATAACTTGAATTTGTTTTACAAACTTCCGTAGGCTCCAGATGCACATGTGTCTTGTTATAGTTAGAGGAAAGAAAGTAACGGACACAGTGTAACGGTATAAAAAGTAACACAATTTTATATATTATAAAAGTATATTTGTGTTGAAATAAAGTGTGTGAGGTAAATCTTTGAACTTTTTATTTGGTGTCTGAGTTGTCTCGTAATTTATTTAAATGCCAGTGAATAAGTGTCACTTTTATTATGTTGAAATTCAGTCAATATATATACATTAAAATGTGTTATGTTTTGTATTCGCAAATTCACCACCTGTTTCTAATTTTAACAAATCATTAAAACTAATTACTTTGAAAGCCTAATCTGCAATACAGGTAATTAGCTCATCCATCACTTGAGATGCAACAAAGATCAAACCCTTCAAACCCACTTCTCCATAAACCATTTGGTAGGCAGGTACCAATTGCAATTACCAGTCAGGTTTTAGGCTGGTAATAAAACTGGTGTAAATAGAGAATTTAGGGACTGAAAGAGCAGATAGGAGAAATGATGAACAAAGGAAACCAACCTGGGTTATGTAAAGGGGCAGTACAGAAGGGTTTTTCACCCTTTGTGTGTGTACTGGGACTGTTACTATTTATAAATGTAAATTTCTATAAGAAATCATTGTAAATGCAGTAAACCTCGCCTATGTCGGATTCACCTAAGTCGGATCTTCGCTCAACTCGGACAGAATTCCGAGGAACGGTTGATTTGTAATGAATTTCCCATAAAACAAAATCTTTGTGTAAGTCGGATCTTTGCCTAACTCGGAATAACTGAGTCAGTCCATTTGATCCGAGATAATGTGTTTTTCCTCGCCTAAGTCGAATCGCAGTATTCAACAAAATCACTTGGTAAGCTATAACCTTAGAGATCCGTGCCAAAATGAAGCATAAAACTGTTTTAATACTGTATGATGTTGTATGTTGCTTGTGGACATCAACATTTATAGAGTTACAGTGTTATTTACAGTTACCTAAGGGCTTTTAGAGGGTTGCCTTTGGCGCTGGGATATGTCATCTTCGGCTAAGTCAGATTTTTGCGCAACTCGGATTAAATCACTCGGTTCGATTGAATCCAACTTAGGCGAGGTTTACTGTAATTTGTTTTGATCAGTTCATTCACTTCCAATTCAATCTGTTTTTATTCAAATGTATGTGTATGTTTTATCAGTTCAATTCCAAATCAAATAAGAATTAATAGTATGCGACAAACTATCCTTTTTACATAAGACGGGTTTAGTGGCTTCTTGCAGACTATTGAACCTAAACTCCCAGTGGTGTGAAAAATATCACAATATTATTTTTGTACTGGTTTTACAATTTGTACTTGAACTGATACTTATCTGTCAACCAAGCAACAGTGTAGCAGTGTAGCAGTGCAGCAGTGCAGCAGTGCAGCAGTGCAGCAGTGTAACAGTATGGTTTAATTGGTTGTCAGAAAACTACATGAAAAGGTAACAAGAATTAAAGTAACACAAAAGTAACATTATTGATATTATGATTTTATTTATTCATTATAAAAAACTACAAATTGAATAAGGCAATATATATTAACATTTGAAATATTGATTGTTTTATAAAAATGTTAAACTCAACGTAATTATAATTATAAAAAGTTCTAAATGTCAAATTGCTGTAGCCCAAAAAATAGTGGAGTTGAGAGGCTCCTATTTTGGTTTCATGTTCATCTTCTCAAGGAATATCACCAAATTGATTATTCAAAAACTGAAGAGTTGAGTGCAACCAATTTCAGAATTATTGGTTACCTTCATTTGGAAAATGGCGTTTCAAAGTTCACTGAAAGCCGACCAGTCGTAAGGAAAGTAATTCACAGCAGCTTACTAACAAGATATAGATGCTGATGGGTCTGTTGCTTTTTGTTGGTAAGAATTTTATTACAATACTGTATGTCCTGTTTATTATAGGGACGAATGCACGGCTCATACTGTCAGCTCTGGTATGGAAGTTCTGGCCAAGCCCTAGCGCAGACAACCCTGTTAACGTTGCGGATGTCTGGTCAAGAAGGCGCAAGCAGTGGGTGCTGCGAATGACAAAACACAGCAGCAGATTTACCTGCAAACCCAAATGTCCATGGAAAGAGTGAATGATGTCTTTGTGAGAAATCTGAAACAGCCAGGAATCACTGTCCCAACTGAAATTGCAGTCCTTGGGGCAAATGTGCCCAAGCCAATCAAACAAGATCTGCTGGCATCAAGAGGCAGTCGATTTGTAAATAAATAGTCAATCCAATTGACAAGGACGTTTCAAGGGACTGGCTGTTTTGTTTGCATTTCCACCTACAGCCATAGTTTTGTATAAGATGACAAATGCATCCTCTAGTTTAGTCTAGTTCAGTCCTCCAGTGCCAAGTGGAATCCCTCATGTTGTGTCCCATCGAGTGCAGGGAAGTGTGATCGTATTTCATGGCTGGCACACGCTGGTATAACTTTCCGTACCTTTCGGTCCAGCCTGCCATGGATCCACCAGATGAACTGTCTATATGCAGCCCACCTCAGACCTGAAATAAAATAAGGCGCAAATAAATTTACCAACATTATCAGCAGGTGATGTATGAAAATAGGTTTGAGGTAGTTCATTTCCTTTTCAAATTGGTATATATCAACAAGCAATGTTTTTATGAAATCATTTGAACCTTTCTTCAATTCTCGCATAAGCATGCTACTAAAAATGTTCTAGAATGATCCTATGTTGTTTACTATTAAACATTTAAAAATGTTGGCAGATTTCTACTAACTATGCCTAGTATTTACAGTTTATGAAACTTCATACATATTATATGTTTATACATTTAAAAATTGCTGTTGCTTTGCTTGATGTTCTGGTTATTGTAGTATTATCGTCAATATTGATATATGTCAATAAATATTTAACAACACATTTCATTGCTGTTATAACACATGAATATATACTGACTTGTTCATTGGCGGGTCTAGTTGCCAGTTATCTAACCGAATGTGATTCATAGCAACTACTATATTTCCTTGGTCATTCGTAACGCATCGTAGTCCACCTGCAACAAAGAACGAAGCGTTTAAATGAGTGTTACATAAATGATAAACAAACAGGGATTGTTATTACTACAGTGGAACCTCGCTATATGGTGACCTTGGTAATACAGCCTTGGTGTAGTATAGGATATAAGTACTACCGCTGGTAAGATAACTTTTATTCAGTGCCAAGGGTGACCTTAAAAGTGAGGTTCCACTGTTCCATTCTGAATGAAGCCAATGTCACAAGCAGCATGGATTTGGATTGTCTTTCTGTATTTATACAAGAATTATGCCCCCTCTATAAAATTAAATTCAAGCCTATTAAAAGAACAATTAATACTAACCTTAGGTAATATTCCCATAAAATGTAAAACTGGACACTCGGACACTGAGCCCACGGCACTGGCATGAGAACTGAGGACTGTCGTCGAATCGAGGTGCCACCGACCGAGCGATCGACTCACTCAGTTCATACGTTTATTTAAATTATTACCCAGCCCGGACCTCATAATGAGCAGATATTTATACTAGACACATAAATAATTACCTTCATCGACATGCTCTGCGTGCTGACGAGTCGCAGCCGTTGTCTGACAGCAGACACTCCTTTCTGAACCAACAAATAAACTTGACACTTTCCACAGCGACACCAGTCGCCAGTCAGTTACGTCTCGGCTTGTTAGTCGCCTCTGCATTTCTACTTCCCGCGCGTCTTCGTTATCATGCTTACGGTCACCAGAACGCTCTGGTCTATCTTGCAATACTGGCCCATGTTTTTGCGGTTGAAACCGATATCCAGCTACTTCTTAATCTATTTCATCAGACGAAGAATCAGAACCACAACGACACGCCATCTTGTCTAAACTCAATGGGTAACATCGCACAGCGCCACCTGACGTTTTTTGGAAACACTAGTACACACAAAATCCAGAAAAGTACACAGCATAGCTTACGTCATTTTCTGTTCAAAATGGCGGAATTCATGAAATTCGATACAGGGTGTGTTCAAATATTTTTTAATACTAAAACACTGACGTTAAAAATATGATTATAGTTGGAAATAGTTAGTTTGCATTAACTCTTTTAGGTGCTTAATCCCAAAAAGTTCTCGTATGTTTCCCTTTAATATGCATTTGTTTACACAAAAAAAATTTTCTTTTGGGGAGTTTCTCAAAATGAAATAAAACGCCATTTTAGGGTGATTTTTTACTTATTTTTTAACTGTCTTTAGACATTTAAATATCACTAAACAACATAAAAAATCAATTTTTTTTTGGTCTGGAGTCTTGTTTAATGTGTTAGGCATTGTCTGAGAAAAAATTGTTCCTTTATCTTAAAAACATTTGTTAAGGGTAGCCACTACTCAAAAATGCCCATATAACCAATATGCCATATCTCTGTTAATATTGAACATATCATAACCAGATTTGGAGCACTGATTAGAAAAATGAATGGTATATGATGTGTGAAATATGGGCACATTTGGTTGTGTATTACCATGGCAATGAACGTTTCAAGTGAGATGGATTTTCACATCCTTGAAAATTATTCTGAGCTAACAACTGTATGTGTGATAATGCAACTGTCAAGATTCATTAGCTAGAATACTCCTTTGTGCAATAAGGTGGTTTTGGGCAAGGATATCTGACTTCAGTGACTTATTCAGGTTTGAGCATTTTTCAAGACGTCATGAAAAAAGCTCAAACCTAAAGTCCCATCTCACAACAGTCATTGCAGTCAAACTTCCTTGCCCAAAACCACCTTATTGCACAAAGGAGTATTCTGGCTAATGATTCTTGACAACTGCATGATCACACATACAGTTGTCAGCTAAGAATAATTTTTATGGATGCATGCCCCTCTATCACACTAGAAATGTTGATTGTCATGGCACTGCACAAGGAAATGAGCCCACATTCCACATCTCATGTACTATTCATTTAACTAATTAGTACTCCAAATTTGACAGAGATATGGCCTATGGCCTTTTTCAAGTAGTGGCTACCCGTAATTTGATTTAAATCAAAACAAGCAAGTCATAGGCAATCCTACCACCTAAATAACTTTGTCAGTAGTTGTCCGATTTTCATGAAATCAAAAACATTTACTTCAGAAGAAGAAGCTCCTTACATGCATATTGAAACATGTTTAGGTCATCCAGTTTTAATTTTTCATGTGGTAATGCTACTAAAACGCAAATGGCTATTCTGTTAGATTATCCTGGTTTTGTTGTTATCTTTCCAAAGCAAGAACATAGCAGCTTGACTCAGAGTTAACATTTTTCATTCAGTGCAGTTTTAGAGATTAAATAGACGTGTATTTTTATGAGCTCCAAATCAAGAACCCATGTCGATGTCAGCCTTAATCCGGGCTTGGAAACAAAGAGGGGTACAGTGTCGGCACCACATGTGTCTTGTAGATGTGCATGACTCCATTGATTCTAGTTGTGACAGTGGTTAGTTGCACTTTCAGATTGTTCACTACCCTGGTGAATTCATGATCACCTTCCCGTATGGATACCATGCTGGTTTCAACAATGGCTACAATTGTGCCGAGTCAACAAACTTTGCAACGAAGCGTTGGATTGAGTATGGGAAGCGATGTGTTCTGGTGAGTGTTTAGTGCCCACTTTATGGTGCTGTGTCCTTACATTGTCTTCTTTGTTGTGTTTGCCTCCACAAGCGTCATGCTTGTTGGTGTACTCTTGCTTCTGTAAGTTACCTGCACAGAATTGTTATTTATAGAAGTCAACCCATGTGAAGATTATTCAGTTCATTATATGTATATGTGACCCATCTTAACGAAATGAGTCGGATGTCGGCAAATCTGATTTTCCGTAAATGCCGTTTATGTGAACAAATCGCGAATCCATCGATTTTGAGATTTCCCATGAAAATTATTCTTTGCTATTCATTTTATCAATTGCTACTCTAGCTACCCTCTCATTAACTCTGTTTTGTGTATTTTAAAGCGATTTTTGTAGAGCTGTGCGAAGTGTTCCGCTCGATTTCCTTAAAATAACGCCGAAAATGCCAGTAATTACGCGCGTTCGCAACTGCTAATTTTGGGATGCTCCTAACATATGGGATATCACCACGAAGCTTGACACGTCATCTTCCTATATATGGGCATAAATATGCTAATAACTACATTCTGTGACCTCCAGAGAGCTTGGAAGACGCCCCCTGTTTATGCCAGCTGCGTAAACAATTTGGATCATGTGGTAGCAACAGCAACTGCGTGACCCAGGCAACTGTTCTCATTGGTTCAGTGATAGGTCATTTACATAATCTATAAACACACGCATGCGCACAATGTATTTCACCGCGTCACTGCTGACCCAGATAACGATTAAGAAGACGAGAAGAACGGCATTTAACGTGGCAAAGGTGTTAAATTCGGATGGAAGTGATCGCGCACAGATTGACAGTTTGATTGATGAGTATTTTTTGGAAGACTTAACGGATGGAAGTGAGCCTGACAAGCACAACATTTTAGTTAGATCTGTCCACGGTAACCAAGGTACATTTCATGAAACATAACAAATATTTTGCATTAACTTTGACGGCCGTTTTGTGGGTTTGAAGGTTTCTACCCCACGTGTATTTGTTAAGCCATAACTTCAGTTAGAATTATTATATCTTCTTACATGATACACCACGTGAAAGCAGATATTCTGCTCTTTCCAACGCTACTAATAACTAAATATTAAAAATTTCCGACATGTGACTCATTTCGTTAAGCTGGGTCACATATATATATAACTATAACAAATCTGCTAAGATCATTAGGAATGTGAAATAAATACATTATGGTACCTTAGTGACCTGCATTCCTCTGTAATCGTTCTTTATAGTAGCATACTAGCATAAGAAATCCTTGTGCTGCTATACCATTGTGTGGTACGATTACACATGCTTGCAATTTGCAGTTTGATATATTTTACGTAAATGACAGTCTCTAAGTGGCATCTATGAAATGTTTATACAGTGGAACCTCAAAAAAAGGCTCAAATGGACCATAGTAACCTGAATAACAAGTTGACTGTATTAGCTGAGCTAATTTTGTATACTTGAGTGTTACATAAATTATTCAGCACCGTCGTAGAGTAACCGTAATAGCTAGACGACCTTGTTACTCTTGTGGTTGTAATCTATCCGTCTGTGTTTCAGTGCAAGTGTAGTTTGACATGGTGCGCATCAGCATGCACTGATAGTTATGTGTCTGTTATAGTGCAACTGTAGTCGTGACATGGTGCGCATCAACATGCACTGATAGTTACGTGTCTGTTACAGTGCAACTGTAGCAGTGACATGGTGCGCATCAGCATGCACTGATAGTTATGTGTCTGTTATAGTGCAACTGTAGTCGTCAGGGTTGGCGTTGATTTAATCAAATTGATTAAATCATCGATTAAATCATCGATTAAATCAACATGAAAAAATCAAGATTTTGATTTTTTTTTCAGATTATCTTAAATTTATACTTACCTGAGTACTCAGTTTATTAATGCCAATTTATAATAATAATCCTCAACAGTAAGACAGCTGACATTTTTTAATTACTAGGCCCTATTGTTTTTACAGCTGTGCTCAATTAAATAATTGCTTGGTGTATTGCTTGGACTTTGGTATGTTGTGTTAGGCAAGTGACAGAGGCAAGTGATACATGTGATCACTGAGGCATGACTTTGGTATGTTGTGTTAGGCAAGTGACAGAGGCAAGTGATATATGTGATCACTGAGGCATGACTTTGACTGATTATCTGTATTGTCACCTGCCAAGGACCAACTGACTGCAGCTAATTGCATGCTTTGATTTAATCAGCTACCCCAGGGTACCTAAGATGAGTAAGATCAATGTGAGATGGGTTCCAAAGTGTAGATAAGGTGTATCCTCAATTTGGAATTAAAACCAGCCTAGTCAAAATCTGATTATTTGAACTACTCTGATCAGTGTTATTTTGTCAGCTTGCCTGTCAGGAACGGTGAAGCCACATATTTCTTGAGGGAAGGGACTGCCAATCCTACTGAGAAGCCAGGGAATAAGGGCAGCAAGGCATGACCCAGGGCAGTCTGGTATCTAGGCTTAGTAGGCAGAACATTCTGATGGTCATTGCGATTGCACATTGTGGTTGACTGGTTGTGTCACCATGCCACGTCAACTAGATTCTGTGTGGAATTATTTTGAGAAAGTTGTACAAATTGGTAAAACGGGTTGCCGAGCAAAGTGTAAAAGATGCTCCAAGGACATCCAAGGAATTGTTGCCAGGATGAAGTGTCACGTGGATATATGCGGAGTGCAACTAGAACAAGGTCTAGAAGCAAACACACCTGAAGATGCGACAGACGAAATGTCACGGCTAGATATTCAAGTTGCCAGATTCTAAATGTGAACATTGCTTCGGACTCTGACAACTGATATGAAAATGAAGATGACAATAATCAAGCTAACAATAATGAATAATCACATGCACCGCAAATTGATTGTCTGTGTTGTTGCGTGCTACTGCCAGTTGATTTAACTGTACATATTTTTTAATAAAGTTTAAATTTGTACATAACAACTTTGTTTTAATTCTTTAGAAAGGCTAGGAATAAAATGTTCAGACCATTGGGTATATTATGATATTCCACATATTTATTTATTTTCAGAACTACATATTATTTCTTATAAGATTTGTCGAGAATGTTGAAAAAATCCAATAAATCGATTTAATCGAAAAAATCCGATTTATTCTATTTTTAAAAAAAACATTATTTTTTCCAACCCTAATAGTCGTGACATGGTGCGCATCAGCATGCACTGATAGTTATGTGTCTGTTACAGTGCAACTGTAATCGTGACATGGTGCGCATCAGCATGCACTGATAGTTATGTGTCTGTTACAGTGCAACTGTAGTCGTGACATGGTGCGCATCAGCATGGACTGCTTTGTGAAGCGCTACCAGCCAGACAAGTACAAGCTGTGGAAGGAGGGCAAAGACTTGGCGCCCCACCCCGAGGACGACCAGAGCAAGCTGTACCCTCACTCAGGGCGCGGCGCAGCACAGGCGAAGACTGACCTTCTTGAACTCGGCATCATTGGCGCAGAGTAAGCATGTTCATATTGCAGACTTCTGTTCATGACATATTCATAACTAGGGGTGTTTTACTCTTTCGATATAATTGCAATAGCTGTTTTACTACTGCTATAGTTTCAAAACTTGTGATAGTATCATGCACTGGTGAGTAGCTAGGAAAGCAGTCTGGTGGCTGATGCTCTCACTTCTTCTTGTATGCAGTTTATTCAGTGAGCTGAATCTGAATGGCATTGCTGAAATTAAGTTAAAAAGCATGTTTATAAACAGTATTACAATGCCACAGCGGCACTGCTGATTTGTTTTACAATCTATCATTACTACTGATAATTCAGTGTAGTATCAGTGATAACTATTGATGGTCGTCACATCGACTATTGCGATATATCAATAGTTTGATGTATTGTTACACCCTTTGTTTGTCAAATATTTTGAAAAGCCCAGCACTGTTAACCATTTCAGTATGATAGGCTGGATTACCGATCGCGCAGTCTGTGATGGTACAGTACGACAGGCCGGTTTTTCGGCATTGACGATGTCTGCTAGACTGCTAGTCAAGTTGGTTTTACTCACAATTATCTACTATGTGGAGGCACATGTTATAAAGTGTCTTTAAGGCTGATGCCACCGCATTTCATCAGCAGTAATCGTGGATTATCGCTCAGTAAATTTATTTCGAGATTTTAGCAGTTTTTGTCTGTCTACAAGAATCTTCGAGAGCGGTAATGGCGGGCGATGTTAGTTATGATAGCGATGGCGATTTATGCTGTAATAGCTTACTTAGACAGATTGTTTTATAGGTTTAGTGATGTATTTTGTTGGATGTTGCTGGTAACGATCGGAATAACGTTTTACAGATGTTACCTATGGCGGCAAGCCTGAAACTAACAGCAGCAGATTATTTGATCATTACGGTAATGATGAATGACGTAATTATCAGATTCTGGTTATCATGACTATGAAATTGAAATGTGTCTTACCTTGTTTTATTTATCAATTATTATACTTTCAGAATATATATGATGTTCTATTAGTAAAATGTATTGTAGTTGCTGAAATCTTGATTTGAATTGAGGCAGTCGATGTTCATATGAAGTCAGTGGGAATGCAGTATTCAGTGACCACAGCGTCTGGGGGCTATTGTACTGAAATAGTTAAGCCACAGTGTAGGCACGTTTCGGGGAAAAAACAGTTTTAGACAGGGCAGTGGGAAAATCCAGTATTTACCTGTAAATACCAGATTTACCGGTAATATCCAGGAATAAGTCCATAACAGAGATTACCATTGGCTAGTTCCTGTAATTAAACCTCTGTAAATAAACCTAGTCCATTTAGAAAGATAGTTAATATCCATCTAATGCAAACAGGTTGACTAGTTACTAGTTCAAGCCTATCCTTGTATTTGTTTAAAGCATTAAGTCAATTAGATGAAAGAGTTATTTATCAGTTAGTAAATAAATGTCATTATCACTCTCACAAGGGACAGTGCCAAGTACTGCTAAAGAAGTATGGTGACTGAAGTCAGACAGCCTGACCAGCTTCAATAGTATTGTCAGGTGCCAGTTTGTAATCTGATTAAAGACCAAGGAAATGTTGAGCTCAGGACATTGTCAGGTTCTATTGCACCCTCTCAGCAAACGTTAGTTGTAACATTGCCAATCACACCATGCCTTGAAATCAGGGCCTCACCCAGGATCACATTTTTGCCAGTCCAAATTTGTTTAGACATGCTACAAAGTGCGGTCGGGCCCGCAATTGAACGCGCGATCGGATGCACGATAGGACACGCAACTATGAGTATATATTTATATTCCCAGATGATTTTAAACATGCACATGTAAATCCTGTTCTCAAGAAGACTTCTCTGCCAAAAGATGATTTCAAAAATTATAGGCCTATTTCTAATCTTAGCTTTATTTCTAAGATACTTGAGAAAGTCGTAGCAAGCCGTCTAAGGTGTCATATCAGCTCAACTTGTTTATCCAGTGTGCTTCAATCAGCATACAAACAATTTCATTCTACAGAGACTGCTCTCCTAAAAGTACACAACGACATATGTCGCTTTCTGTCGCTAAGACTATCGCAACAGCTCTTGTTAGCAGCAGATTAGATTATTACAATTCCCTCCTTCATAATATTGCTATCAAGGATATTGCAAAACTACAATGCATCCAAAATTGTTTAGCAAGGGTAGTCACACAATCTCCTCGATTCTCCCGCTCAGTGCCACTTCTAAAATCACTGCATTGGCTCCCCGTGCGATATCGCATTATGTTTAAGATCTGCACAATCACCTACCAAGTCCTTTCATCCAAACAATCTAGTTATTTACACTCAATGCTCACACCAGCTAGACAAGCCAGACAACTTCGGTCGTCTAGTTCGAAGTTGCTATCTGTTCCTAGAGTTAAGACAAAGGCTGGAACTCGCACTTTTTCAGTTGCCGCGCCACTATATGGAATTCGCTTCCCGTTAATGTTAAATCGGCATAATACAATAATTCCTGTCACACAATAACATAAATGTCTGGTTGTTTCTCATGCAGCGGTGCTTAATATATACATTAACAAATGTAATTTACATAAGCAATCATATTAAGAAGTATGAATGTTCAAATCGCTGATGCTGTTTCATTTTAGCTAGCGCTATATATGACGCCATCCAATGGAATTTGTTAGAACTACAAAACGCGGGCCATATCACTTTGAGTCAGCATAACCTAGGCTAGCTGTTATTCTTTCGAGTTTTGTGTTCGAAACAGGAATATGTCCATTTATGCATATTATAACGATGTGACAATTACATTTAATTAGCAACATGTCTTCAATGCGCTTAGTGGACAGCCTGACATCGATCGCAAAACGGTTTATGTTAGCGTATTGTTACATGGTCTTTGCCTTGGTTGACACGACTCACGAGGTAGCACCGGTGCCATCACACTCATAACTATTTGTCATATGTGCGTTTTTAAAATGGTTTCTGGCGTGTGTCAGGGAGCTGGCCAGGGGATCTGGGTGGGCGATTTTCAAAACCATTTTCCGTAGATTTTGTAACTGGCTTCGCGGCAGTTTCAACAACGTCATAAAAATGGCATGGACGGGCTGGCCCACGCAAAAAAAGACATGGACAGACCCGTGCACATTCAATTTGAAATCGTCCAATAAATGCAATTTTTGAATACCCGCCCACAGCACAGGTGGACGGGTCTCTGGGTGAGGCCCTGCTTGAAATTTAGACTAAGGGACAATCACAGGCTAACTGGTTAAGGCCCCGACAAACAGCTGTAGCCATTGTCTCTTTGAGCCCAAAATCAGCTGCAAATTAATGTTTGAATTTGTAGTCTGCTGGGATCCTCTGTTGGGAAGCCATGTACCCCACCCAGTACCAGTAGACCAGACTAGAAGTACACATTCTGTTAGGCATTCTGTTCTTGAATCACTGGTCAGTTAGCACCATGTGAGATATCTATGTCTGGGGCTGTTTGGTCTAAATGTTTGAAGAGTGCTAATACCAACAATGAAGTTGCAGACGAAGCTACGGAACCGCCTAGGTCTCACTAAAACAGCAAAACCTGTGTCGTGTTGCAGCACGTAGTTAGACTGGTAGAGCCATCAAGTCCCTACTGACACTGTGACACAGGCGCAGTAACATTACAACAGAACTGTATCAAGCTCAAGCTTGATTTACAAACTTATCTGCAGTTGATGATCGATAAACTCTTCTGTGCGCTTTAGTAGAACAAAGTTTGATAATAAATGCAATTTATGCCTTATGTTGTTATTCCAATGTTTTAGTAATAAAACAGTTACTGTTGTGTTTATTAGTCATATACCGGAAGTTATTTGTTTCTCAGAAATAGCATAGTGAATTAGCAACACATAAGAGGTGAGCCTGTAGCAACACTGCCAGTAAATGACAGCCAATTGAATATATTTTAGAATGTAATGTTTTAAACTTTAATAATGATTGTCCAGTAATGACCAGTATTTATATATATATATATATATATAAATATATATATTGCAATGGAGCTTCAAATATAACCCTTTTAAGGGTTTTTCCCAGTTATCCTGGTTTTTACCACTATTTGGGGTTTGTCCCAGTGGGTTTTACCGGAAAAAATGTGCCAAGTCTGTTAAGCCAGATAACAACTTCTATTGAAAGCATTAAATGTATTTCACTGTGACACTGTGCTGGGTTTCTGTTGTATCTCTGACTAATCTCTGCAGGCCAGAGCCGAGGAAAAGGAAAGTGAAGGCAATTGACACGGGTGTTGTGTCAAAGAAACGTCACCCTCTCTCGCAGCAGTTTGGAGACATCCCGACAGCGCTTCTCAAGGAAGACTCTGCCGTTACGAAGCCAGCAATGACCGCTAAAGGGAAACACAGGAAGTCTACCATAGCAGCACAGGAGACAAAGGTTCCGAACAAGACGGGGGCGCAGAATGACAAGGCCATGCAAGACGCAGTCATTGCCAAGATCATGGCGAGCATCAATGAGCAGATCACAAAGAAGAATGATAGCAATGCCACAGGTGATTCGGCCAAGGGTGCTGCGCCCCAGCAGTCTCCTGGGATGATGAATGTTGCAAGAACACTACTGCAGCCTACAGGGTCAGTTCACACAGTCACCACACTAACATCGACCAGCGGCAGTGGGGTGAACTGCTCGCCTACGCAGACAGACACTCGCCTTGTTGTGACAAGCATGGTGGCAGCACCATCTGGTGGTGTCCTTAAGAACTGTTCGGTCGTCTCCCAGGGAAATGTCACCGCGGTCTCGCTCCTCCGGCCGACAGTGGCGCCACCATGCACCATTGTGTCAGCGACAGGAATCGCTCAGCAGAACGGCGTGCAGACTGTCATCGCCAATCCAGCGCAGCTCATAGCGGCCTCTGGTGGGCAGCTGCATCTCATTGGCAACCAGCTTGTGTGCCTGGCGCCCACTACCACCGTTGCCACATCATCATTGTCTAGTCAGCCGACAAAAAACTTGTCAGGAGTGGTTGGAACGCCTGTGCAGCACCAGCCACTCCAGTTCAGTGTCATGTCCCAGCAGGTGGCACCACCAACGGCGATGGCAGCCGTGGCGATGACCACTAGTTCCGCCCCGTTCCTTAGCAGTGTCAGTAGTGTCGAGTCTGGTCAGACTAGCTCCACTGACGTTGTCACCGACAGCATCGAACTCACGGAGGTGGTGGTTGGAGGTGAGAACACAGACCCTCCACCTATGTCACTGGACGATATGTTGACAAGTGACGAGTATGACGTGCCCATGTACTCGGAGACAATGCCAGCTGACATGGACTCAATGAGTGCCACTGCGCTGGAGCATGCCTACTTCAGCAGTCGCAGTGACGTCATGCCCAGTCAGACACCGTCACAACCAGTCACGCCAGACACGGAGGCAACTAAAAAGGTTTGTCTGATCTTTTTTGACTTCATGTCTGACAAAATGAGATAATTTGCATGATTCTGGTAGTGTATGCAACAATAGTTTGTGTGCATTTTGCATTTTACCATAAATCCTCAATGTCCCTTGTTCTGAAGATGACTTTTGTACATCCCACATTGTTACATAATTTTTAATGATTCAGGTTTGTTGCATCTCTGAACTTGTGTTCCTGAGCTTGTAACTGCTAGATAGAAGTTTGTTATCAGTGATAGAAATAAGCCAAACTTTTCACGTGTCCACTGGACAAGTTAATTTTGAAATCTACTTGTCTACCAAAATTTCCACTTGTTCGAGTAATTGTTACAGTGAATTGAAGCTTTCAAAAAAATTAATTTTAAACAAACAGTCTTCCTGCTATTGGGCACAATTTGATCTCAAATGTATTTTATTAATATTCATTTAATTGCAAATATTTCCCAGGTCATTAAGTCATTAACAATGTTTTTCATCACCAATATTAAAGGGTATAAAAACATCTATGGCTTGAATTCATGTTATATTACATCCTGCTATCTATTTCCACGCCCACCCAGCCAAAAACAATCAAAAAAATCAATGAATTAGAAATTCCACATTTTATGCTGTGCATCAAGACATTTTCGAATATGCATATTTTTGGCGCGCTTTTCGGGATGCTGAGATGTGACGTCACTTATGACTCACACTTGCATCAGGCCGACCCTTTCCATGCATTCAGAGCATGTTTACAAGTACAGGGTGTATAGCTTTTGGGTCAAAACGAGCGTCAGAATGAGTTTTTGTGCAAAATTCCGATGTAATACAAACACTAGTCATCATAGAGGAACAAGCAGTTATCTCTTACGGTTCCACATGAATTCAATTTTATTCAAAACAATGAATGCGAATGGGCCTCCAAGTCAACTAGGTATCGCCGAGCTTGGGCTCGTTTTCAGAATAATGATATCGAATGCAACCAACGGGAGATAATGTACACCAATATACATACATAGCAAACATATATCGTATCCAGCTACAGAAAGTAACATGTACAATCTCATAATATCACTAGAATATCGATGTATGAAGGAGGAGTTGTACAATTTATCATAACAACTTAAATCAGTGAGTGAATTTCTGTTGGTCCTGCTAGCTCAGTTAGTAAAGGCGTTGGTTCCTTGGCATTTATTTTGCAATCGGGTGACGCCGGTTCAATCTCCACACCAAACCATTGATTTTTTTACACTTTTTGGTTTATGTTTTCATATTTTTATAGATGCTGAGGAAATGTGTACTTATACTGACAATATCAATATTACAACGACTATGAATGAGACAACAGTTAGAATTATTTATTTTATATATTCATCCTATACATATTTCAGTATGTGCAAAGTTCTGTATTTTACAATCTGAAGATAAATTTAATTTGATCACCAGCAAATAAATTCACATATTTGCTAGTCTTATTAGATCAGTATAACTAATATTATGTCAGTTATATTAAAAAAATTTAAGTGTACCGCAATTAAATTTACAAGGGACCATCTTATAGTAATAATGTGTAGATTGAATGATGTTGTAACGTTGCTGTCGCACGTAGACCACCATAGTAGGTCGCCGTGCCGTACATGTAACCGCCCCCGGCTGCGGCGCATTTTAATTTGGATTTGAGTTGTTTAGATCCTGTCATGCATCCGTTATTTTGTCTTTTTTAAAATAAATTATAATTTACGTTTATTAAATTAAATCATGTTTCGAAACATCGATTCTGTAGGTTGTGCAATGACAGATGCTAATTCCGTCCGTTTTCTACATTCACAAAAAGTCAGTGTCCCTAAACTCACAATTTGTGGTAAAATAAATGTGATGAAGACACGACAACACTTCTTGAGATGTTTATTAACATTCCGTTCACCAACCACCACCAAGTTCACTGGAAAGCTGAAAATTCATCTGAACAATATTTTGTCGATCTGCTAAACTAACGTTTGGTGACTTAGCGAAGTCGAAGATTGCAGAGTCCGCATTGGTTAATATTGGTTCATTTTTCTAATAAGAGGTATATGGTCACTGATTTTCCGCGATCTCATAAAATCAGGTTTTGAAAAAAAAATTGGGTTTTGAAACGGAATTGACCTTTTGGAATGGAAATTCCGTGATTGCACAAAATGAATGGAATCCTGCATAATTGACATTTTGACACGGATTTGCGTTTTCAAACGGAAACTCCGTAAACGCTGAAAGAGTAGAATTACCAACACTGTAAATGATACTGACTTTATTGGTGAAATTTTGAAATAAACATGATTACTATGCAACGGTATTCGTTTATTTTGGTGGATTTATGACACATGATTTTTTAAACGCACAAGGCAAATCATTGCGAAGTATCATGCCACCCCTGCTACCTCATGTCAACCGACAACAAGGATGCGGGCGGAAGGAGCTAACATAAATCGTTTCATGTGTACAGATTCCATTTTCAAAAACAACCTGAAGGAGTAAGAACAGTCTAGGTTACGCTGGCTCAAAATGATGTAGTTTGGGTTTCGTTATTCTAATAAATTCCGTTAGATGGCATCATATATGGCGCTAGCTAAAATGGTTGAACAAAAATAATTTGTGAAACAGCATCAGTGATTTGAACACTCATAATTGATAATATGATTGCTTGTAACATTTACATTTGTTAACTTATATATTTAACATTGCTGCATTAGAAATAACCAGTCATTTTTTATGTTATTTGTGACAGGAATTATTTTATTATCTAAATTGATTATGTACGGTTGTTACCGTATTGCAAATATTGCACAAATAAATGTTGTTAACCACACAGTAAAACAGTATTATTTAGATGCAGTAATCCTACCATTGTGGTATTTTAGATATTTCACAGAATGTATTATTTTTCAAAGTTAATTTTGATATAAAATGTTTCTTTTCTAAATAGAAATGGGCTTCTTTAGGCAGTATGCCATTTTTAAATGGAAAATGTCATTTGACATGGAAAATGCGTAATTTGAAACATGATTTTTTTTCTGAAATGGAAAATACGTTGTTTGAAATGGAATTTGCCTTTTTCTGAAATGGAAAACACGTCGTTTAAAATGGTATTTGCCTTTTTCTGAAACAGAATTTTCCTTTTCTTGAAATGGAAAATCAGTGTCATTATTTACTGTAAATTTTCACTTGTCAACCGGACAACCATGCAGATCATTCTACTTGTTCGGACAACAAATCACTTCTCCCGGTCAACCGGACAAGCGCTTATTTTGAACACTAGTTATTATTCTAGTCAGTATGCAGAAATACAGTGGTTTTACAATGAGGGGTGCAAGGAACACCTACAAATTTTAGATTTCTACATGATGCTTAGAAGGTAACATCATTCAAAATTAGGAATGGTGACACAAATGTACTGAGCTGTAAATTAATGTATTTTCTTCCTTTCAGTATAATGAAACCTGGGTCATCCTTGACTCATTCCAACAAGTCACCACAAACTGTAGAAGCGTTAAAGCAAAAACCAAGGCATTTCCTGACGTTAAGTATGTTCTGTAGTATTGCACGATGCCATCCCCACCATGCATTCGACAGACACAAATTCTACCAGTAGACACTCCTGCTGCTGTTACAGACCTGTGTGCCATAGTGTCAGATAACTTGTGCTTTCAGACATGCAAGCGGAAGGAGAAGACTACTAAGTCTGGCGTCCCAGCAAAGGCAGGCCGAGACAAGGCAGCCACAAAGGAAGTAGGCAAGCAGTCGCCAAAGGAAGACCCAAAAGCCAAGAGAATTGCTGGTGTGTTCATGTGATGGTGTTTCATGTTAACAACTGTACTCTGGTAGAAAGCAGATGAGTTTTGCCAGCTTGATGTCATGTAAAATATACTGCAGTTAAAAGGTTGTTTTGTGATATTGTTTTACCTACCATTTATTTATTAAAACACACTTTGTCATAATCTTTTTGAGTTTCTCCAAGTTTAACACGTTGAATGGCTAATAGAAATCAGTGTAGCACAATTTAAAGATTTAACGTTAATATCTTAATTGCCCAAATCTGTTAAAAAATTATTTTTTATTGATATCTGGGTATGAATATCAACGTTACTGTTCAACATGTAATGGAAACATAATCAGTGAAAACATTCGAGTGAAACAGATGACGTCAACTTACACGGGAATATATAATATAGCAAAAGTATGAATTTATGACAAAAAACAACTTGACTTTGTACTTTTAACATATGACTAGCTGCAGTAGTGTGACAGCCATTGTGACCATTGCCCTGTGCAGAGTTGGAGGAGTTGATGGCAGACAAGCGTTTAGAGTCGTGGATGCTAGACGTGAAGCGACTCTTCCAAGTGTGGCCTCATGACATGGACGTAGAACGCACGTACAATGAGACTTGTGCCGAGGTTGAGCCGTACTGCAGCATGTGTCAACTCTTCAGACAGGTTCGTCAGCCCAGTGCTGTCTGCAAGCCACATCCTGGGGCACTTAAATCGGTTTAAGGCAACAGGCTCCTTGTGAAATGTCATTTTTTTAATAACTCATATCTTAAAAAACTAGTTCAATCGTGACAAAATGTCTGATATTAAATACTAATCAATTTACATAATGTTAAACAAATGATTCTTGAAAATTTTGATGGTGTGGTTTTGTGGATAGTCCCATGAAAAATTGAATGGATATATTTCAATTCTTTTTATTTATTCTAGCAAATTGTATACTAAGTTGTGCATTGAAGTAGTTTGGCTGAAAAAGAGAAGAAAAGAAATATTTACAATAAAAACTGAATTTTTTATATTATTGTATGTTTAAAAATACATAAAAACAATTATTAAAAATTACATTTTTACCAACAAATTTACTTCATTGTACAACTGTATCTGGTTACCATGGTTACCTTTATGCAAAGTGATTAGTATTCAATATATGGCAGTTTTCTTATAGACTTTATACACTGCAATTTTGGTCAAGATTAAACAAGTAGTTTTAAAGATATGACAGTTAATTAAAATATGACATTTCACGAGGAGCTTGTGACCTAGAAAGTAAAAGATAGACATCCAACAATTTATTTCTGTCAATATTCCTTCAGGGGTTCTTGAACTATCCATTTCAGGGATGAGAGGAGATCATGGATGCAGAAGAGATCCATGGATGCCAAAAAATTTCACAAATGTTTCAGCTAGAAAAATATAAGCTAAATTGCAAGCATGATTTTATATAATATACAATGTAAAGGAAGTAAAACCAAACATTTGACAAATTCAGCTCAGTATGCAATGGGTAGTAGCAAGGTTAACAAGTGTCTGCTGCATATGTGAAACAGTCATCATAACTTGTTTAGAATTCCACGTACTTTTGCAGACAAGACCTGAGCCATTGTTTTCATCAGACAGCGATGACAGCTCTGGTCCAGGCCACTGTGAGCCAGTGAACAAGGCTGGCAAGGCCCAGTGCTCACAACCTCTCATACCGAACTCGTGCTTCATTACAAGTATCGACAACCAGAACCCTCGTGGCAGGAACAGCAGTGCAGATCTACCAGGGGGGAGCACACTGCTGACGTGTACAGAATGCAAGATCTGTGTTCACGCCAGTAAGTGCAGTTCTCATTATAGCAAAGTGTTGGAATCTTCTCAGTCTGGTAGTGAGCTGAACTGTTAAATTAGCATTGAAGTTTATGTTCTAAAAAAGGTATTTAACAAGATTGCCATCCAAAGCAAAACACTTGGAAGGCAAGTGGAACATGAATGAAACTACTCGACATACATGTAATATTAAGGGGAGACATGGCAGCTTAATAGGGTATTTTTTATTTTGATAATTATGGCAAACTTATCTATCCAGCAAGAAAGAGTAGCTCATGGGGAGTAAAAAATATACTGAATTTTTTTCACTCCGACCCACCGTTGCCATGGTAACGAACAAAATGGCCGCCATAATGAGAAAATATAGCAAACTTTGTCCATGGTTCCCAGCCATTACTATAGAAGATACAATCATAATTCTTTCACTATCACACTTAGACTGTCTGGTATTACACAACTATAACTTGATATTTAAAATATTAGTAAATTATATATTTTGTTTAATTTGGACAACAATTTCGAAGTTTTTTCGTTATAAATACCTCTATAACAAAATAATTATACAACTTATTTCAAATATTAGGTTGTAGTTGTGTGCAGAAAGTAATGCTGAATACAATGATGTAAACATGATTGGCATAACTTTAATACTGCCAGAGTTGTACGGAGCACAAATAAAAAAAATGCATTTTCTGTAAATGGCCGCCAAAGATTGAATAACAATTACCCGGGGGTAGGCAATGATTTTGGGAATTGTTTTATCATTATTAATATTATGAAGTAAAAACTGAAGTGTCATGCATCTGATAACACCAATGAGGATTGATGGCGATTGATTAATATGAAGAACAGGACTGTAGCATTCATGTGCTGGTCCTTCCTCCTCCTCCTTGGGGACACTCCACCGTCTGAAGAAGGCCACTTATGCGAGCCAAGTCAATCATGCACCAGTGAAGAGATGAAGCTGAAATTAAATATATCATATGTCAATAACAAAATGCCTACTGGAAATGTACTGTGCATGCATGCATGTGTTCTTGTACATGTATACAAATAAATATATATATTTATGAGTGCGTGTGCACACATGTGTGCGTAATGTGCAACAACATAATTAGCATATGAGTATGAGGTAAAGTTTATTAATAAGTGTTTTTATTAATAAAGTAAAGATATCAAAATATTCATAGACCATAACTGTAAGGCTGAAATCTAAAGCTAAGTAGTAACTGACATAAAAACTTAGTCATGACATGTATATAGTTAAATTGTCTAACTTGTTTACACGGAAATATGACATCTGATCTAAACAAATAATTATGTAAGACTTACCATATCTGACTGTCGCATCCATGCCTTTCTGGCTTTAGGACTGCATAACTTTCATTTTAATCTCACTGCGCGATGCAGATCTCTGCCACTGTTCAACCACCGGCTTCCCCGCCGTCTCCGGGCATCGCAGCCGGCGTCGGCACTAAGGCCTAAGCCAGCGTCTGCAGTGGCTACACGCGACTGCGTTTCCATCGAAATACGCTGTTTTGCCACCAATAAATCATGTTACGCGCGTACATCCTACAGTTACCGAGCCTTCCATTTCTTTTTCTGCCAAACGCATGCTTTGCGGCAAATTTATAACGTTTGCAATCAACAAGATTCATGCTGATTTCGTCAAAACTTTTGCTGGACGCCATCATTGTTTACACCCGGAAATAGCAACATGGTGAATTGTGGGAGAAACGCCACGCGTCTCACGCCATATATGGAATTATCCGGGTCATCGCAGGTCACGAGCATGGCGGAACATCCCGATGCTGACGTGTCACAATGACGAACGCCAAATAAGGAGATAGTCGGTTGAATTGTGCTTCCATATATTAGGATTTCCCGGAAATACGGGTCAAAGGGCGGGAATGCCGTCTAGACAAGCAGTTAGAGGATGGATTGGCGGTTCTATTCGTACTAAACAAGATGGTGTACGTCGAAAGTACGGCAGCGTTACTAAGGTCTAAACGTCGCTTATTATCCAACACATTCCGCGTCTTGAGAACTAAAACAGGATTTAATAATTGATAGGGGCTCACTTTATTAACGAGAAACGTGATTTAGAGGTATGAAATTGTTATAAAAGTGAACTTTATTGATAGAACACATACAAAGCTATCGGAATATGGCAAAAACATATTTTGTGTATATTTTTCAAAATACGACATTTCAACTGCCGTGTCTGGCCTTAACATAGTACACATAACCGCGACGTGTTGGAATAAAAAGATGTAACAAATAATATTGTGGAAGTAGAGTTGAAAGCATTCAAAAGGGCAATGATGACATGAGTTAATTGGGCATATCTTGTTCTCTGACTTGTAAAGAAAAGAATTGACTGTACAGTGAAACTTTGATAATCCAGACACTTTGGCACCCCAACATCATTTCACAGAAAACACATTTTAGAACGTGAATATACCCTGTAATGTGCATGATCATTTAACCAGAAAACTATAATCCAAACACTTACACCAAGAACTAAACTGTACAGAGGTAGAAGGTTCGTGTACTCGTGTAGTAGCACAATCACTTGTTTACATTGCAGGTTGCTATGGCGTTGAGGAGGTAGCTGGGACGGATTGGACGTGTGACCGCTGCATCAAGCACCAACCACTCGCAGTAAGGGTCAACTCATTCAGTCAAGACAGTCACATGTTCACTGTAGGCTTAACTAACAACTCGCTGTAAGGGGGCGTCTCGATCAATCATAGCAGTCACATCATGTTCACTGTAAACCTAAGTAACCACTCGGTGTAAGGGTCAGCTCATTCAGTCATGACAGTCACATCATGTTCACTGTAAACCCAACTAAACACTCGCTGTAAGGGTCAGCTCATTCAGTCATGACAGTGACATCATGTTCACTGTAAACCTAAGTAACCACTCGGTGTAAGGGTCAGCTCATTCAGTCATGACAGTCACATCATGTTCACTGTAAACCCAACTAAACACTCGCTGTAAGGGTCAGCTCATTCAGTCATGACAGTCACATCATGTTCACTGTAAACCCAACTAAAGACTCGCTGTAAGGGACAGCTCATTCAGTCATGACAGTCACATCATGTTCACTGTAAACCCAACTAACGACTTGCTGTAAGGGTCAGCTCATTCAGTCATGACAGTCACATCATGTTCACTGTAAACCTAACTAACCACTCGCTGTAAGGGTCAGCTCATTCAGTCATGACAGTCACATCATGTTCACTGTAAACCCAACTAACCACTCGCGGTAAGGGGGCATCTCATCCAATTATAGCAGTCACATCATGTTCACTGTAAACCTAACTAACCACTCGCGGTAAGGGGGCATCTCATCCAATTATAGCAGTCACATCATGTTCACTGTAAACCTAAGTAACCACTCGGTGTAAGGGTCAGCTCATTCAGTCATGACAGTCACATCATGTTCACTGTAAACCCAACTAAACACTCGCTGTAAGGGTCAGCTCATTCAGTCATGACAGTGACATCATGTTCACTGTAAACCTAAGTAACCACTCGGTGTAAGGGTCAGCTCATTCAGTCATGACAGTCACATCATGTTCACTGTAAACCCAACTAAACACTCGCTGTAAGGGTCAGCTCATTCAGTCATGACAGTCACATCATGTTCACTGTAAACCCAACTAAAGACTCGCTGTAAGGGACAGCTCATTCAGTCATGACAGTCACATCATGTTCACTGTAAACCCAACTAACGACTTGCTGTAAGGGTCAGCTCATTCAGTCATGACAGTCACATCATGTTCACTGTAAACCTAACTAACCACTCGCTGTAAGGGTCAGCTCATTCAGTCATGACAGTCACATCATGTTCACTGTAAACCCAACTAACCACTCGCGGTAAGGGGGCATCTCATCCAATTATAACAGTCACATCATGTTCACTGTAAACCTAACTAACCACTCACTGTAAGAAGGCATCTCATTCAGTCATGACAGTCACATCATGTTCACTGTAAACCTAACTAACCACTCGCGGTAAGGGGGCATCTCATCCAATTATAGCAGTCACATCATGTTCACTGTAAACCTAACTAACCACTCGCGGTAAGGGGGCATCTCATCCAATTATAGCAGTCACATCATGTTCACTGTAAACCTAACTAACCACTCGCGGTAAAGGGGCATCTCATCCAATTATAGCAGTCACATCATGTTCTCTGTAAACCTAACTAACCACTCGCGGTAAGGGGGCATCTCATCCAATTATAGCAGTCACATCATGTTCTCTGTAAACCTAACTAACCACTCGCGATAAGGGGGCATCTCATCCAATTATAGCAGTCACATCATGTTCACTGTAAACCTAACTAACCACTCGCGGTAAGGGGGCATCTCATCCAATTATAGCAGTCACATCATGTTCACTGTAAACCCAAATAACCACTCGCGGTAAGGGGGCATCTCATCCAATTATAGCAGTCACATCATGTTCACTCTAAACCTAACTAACCACTCGCGGTAAGGGGGCATCTCATCCAATTATAGCAGTCACATTATGTTCACTGTAAACCTAACTAACCACTCGCGGTAAGGGGGCATCTCATCCAATTATAGCAGTCACATCATGTTCACTGTAAACCCAACTAACTACTCGCGGTAAGGGGGCATCTCATTCAATTATAGCAGTCACATCATGTTCACTGTAAACCCAACTAACCACTCACGGTAAGGGGGCATCTCATCCAATTATAGCAGTCACATCATGTTCTCTGTAAACCTAACTAACCACTGGCGGTAAGGGGGCATCTCATCCAATTATAGCAGTCACATCATGTTCACTGTAAACCCAACTAACTACTCGCGGTAAGGGGGCATCTCATTCAATTATAGCAGTCACATCATGTTCACTGTAAACCCAACTAACCACTCACGGTAAGGGGGCATCTCATCCAATTATAGCAGTCACATCATGTTCACTGTAAACCCAACTAACTACTCGCGGTAAGGGGGCATCTCATTCAATTATAGCAGTCACATCATGTTCACTGTAAACCCAACTAACTACTCGCGGTAAGGGGGCATCTCATTCAATTATAGCAGTCACATCATGTTCACTGTAAACCCAACTAACCACTCACGGTAAGGGGGCATCTCATCCAATTATAGCAGTCACATCATGTTCTCTGTAAACCTAACTAACCACTGGCGGTAAGGGGGCATCTCATCCAATTATAGCAGTCACATCATGTTCTCTGTAAACCTAACTAACCACTCGCGATAAGGGGGCATCTCATCCAATTATAGCAGTCACATCATGTTCACTGTAAACCTAACTAACCACTCGCGGTAAGGGGGCATCTCATCCAATTATAGCAGTCACATCATGTTCACTGTAAACCTAACTAACCACTGGCGGTAAGGGGGCATCTCATCCAATTATAGCAGTCACATCATGTTCTCTGTAAACCTAACTAACCACTCGCGATAAGGGGGCATCTCATCCAATTATAGCAGTCACATCATGTTCACTGTAAACCTAACTAACCACTCGCGGTAAGGGGGCATCTCATCCAATTATAGCAGTCACATCATGTTCACTGTAAACCCAAATAACCACTCGCGGTAAGGGGGCATCTCATCCAATTATAGCAGTCACATCATGTTCACTGTAAACCTAACTAACCACTCGCGGTAAGGGGGCATCTCATCCAATTATAGCAGTCACATTATGTTCACTGTAAACCTAACTAACCACTCGCGGTAAGGGGGCATCTCATCCAATTATAGCAGTCACATCATGTTCACTGTAAACCCAACTAACTACTCGCGGTAAGGGGGCATCTCATTCAATTATAGCAGTCACATCATGTTCACTGTAAACCCAACTAACCACTCGCGGTAAGGGGGCATCTCATCCAATTATAGCAGTCACATCATGTTCACTGTAAACCTAACTAACCACTCACGGTAAGAAGGCATCTCATTCAGTCATGACAGTCACATAATGTTCACTGTAAACCCAACTAACCACTCGCTGTAAGGGTCAGTTCATTCAGTCATGGCAGTCACATCATGTTCACTGTAAACCTAACTAACCACTCGCGGTAAGGGGGCATCTCATCCAGTTATAGCAGTCACATCATGTTCACTGTAAACCTAACTAACCACTCGCGGTAAGGAGGCATGTCATCCAATTATTGCAGTCACATCATGTTCACTGTAAACCTAACTAACCACTCGTGGTAAGGGGGCATCTCATCCAATTATAACAGTCACATGTTTACTGTAAACCTAACTAACCACTCGTGGTAAGGGGGCATCTCATTCAGTCATGACAGTCACATCATGTTCACTGTAAACCTAACTAACCACTCGTGGTAAGGGGGCATCTCATCCAATTATAACAGTCACATGTTTACTGTAAACCTAACTAACCACTCGTGGTAAGGGGGCATCTCATTCAGTCATGACAGTCACATCATGTTCACTGTAAACCAAACTAACCACTCGTGGTAAGGGGGCATCTCATTCAGTCATGACAGTCACACCATGTTCACTGTAAACCTACCTAACCACTCGCGGTAAGGGGGCATCTCATCCAATCATAGCAGTCACATCCAGGGCTGGGTCCAGTTATGTAATTGTATGTGTAATTTATTACAGGCAAATGCTGTTATTGTAATTGGTTCTGGTTTTGAAAATATCATATAACTGTAATTTATTATTTTGTATAATTGAAACAATTACAATCATTTGTTTTCTGACATCACACGCTTTATTATTAAAAAACTAAGAAACATCTGACCCACAGATTGTTTTCAATTTACAATATAATAAACCATATACCAAAATACCTGAATCACCAAATACCCTATGTCTCCTTAGCTGTGATCCCAATTCACCTAACAGTGCTAATGAATGAAGAAGTCATGTAGCTGGCAGTGTCCAAGACTACTGTTTGCTCTTCGCACTTTTGTTTGCAATGCATGCAGACAAAACTGACCCAGTTTACTTTCAAGAATGTATAGAAAGTCCACAAAAAATTGTTTTCTCTTGATTAATTATACATTTAATATATTGTGTTATATACAACTGAATAATCTATATATACACAGGTTTGACGATTTTATAATCAGTGGGGCATTCCAACCAAAAGTGGTGCATTGCGACCAGGTCGATGGAGCATTGCGACAAGGTGGTTGGCACATTGCAACTAGGTTTTGTGCATTCAGGTAGTGGTGTATTCATGATTCCTACTGCAATCTGTCTAAACTGGTCTAGAATCTGTCTGAGTCATAGCACTTCCTCAAAAGAAGATTTTAGCAGTTCTTAACAGTAAGCTCTGTTAGTACTGACAGCAACAGGGGAATTTTATTATGGATTTCCTGGCTTGTTTAATTACTTGCAACTGTGGTTATTAACTATAGATTTCTGACTGGGTTGTTTCTCTGTCTAGAAGTGTATGTATACTGAGGGATGGGGCATTGTCAACTGACAGGGGTTGTTTCTCTGTCTAGGAGTGTTATCTGTATACTGAGGGATGGGGCATTGTCAACTGACGGGTTGTTTCTCTGTCTAGGAGTGTTATCTGTATACTGAGGGATGGGGCATTGTCAACTGACGGGTTGTTTCTCTGTCTAGGAGTGTTATCTGTATACTGAGGGGTGGGGCGTTGTCAACTGACGGGGTTGTTTCTCTGTCTAGGAGTGTTATCTGTATACTGAGGGGTGAGGCATTGTCAACTGACAGGGGTTGTTTCTCTGTCTAGAAGTGTTATCTGTATACTGAGGGGTGGGGCATTGTCAACTGACGGGGTTGTTTCTCTGTCTAGGAGTGTTATCTGTATACTGAGGGGTGGGGCATTGTCAACTGACAGGGGTTGTTTTTCTGTCTAGAAGTGTTGTCTGTATACTGAGGGGTGGGGCATTGTCAACTGACAGGGGTTGTTTCTCTGTCTAGAAGTGTTATCTGTATACTGAGGGACGGGGCGTTGTCAACTGACGGGGTTGTTTCTCTGTCTAGGAGTGTTATCTGTATACTGAGGGATGGGGCGTTGTCAACTGACGGGGTTGTTTCTCTGTCTAGGAGTGTTATCTGTATACTGAGGGATGGGGCGTTGTCAACTGACGGGTTGTTTCTCTGTCTAGGAGTGTTATCTGTATACTGAGGGATGGGGCATTGTCAACTGACGGGTTGTTTCTCTGTCTAGGAGTGTTGTCTGTATACTGAGGGGTGGGGCATTGTCAACTGACGGGTTGTTTCTCTGTCTAGAAGTGTCTGTATACTGAGGGATGGGGCATTGTCAACTGACAGGGGTTGTTTCTCTGTCTAGGAGTGTTATCTGTATACTGAGGGATGGGGCATTGTCAACTGACAGGGGTTGTTTCTCTGTCTAGGAGTGTTATCTGTGTACTGAGGGATGGGGCGTTGTCAAGTGACGGGGTTGTTTCTCTGTCTAGGAGTGTTATCTGTATACTGAGGGATGGGGCGTTGTCAACTGACGGGTTGTTTCTCTGTCTAGGACACTCCTGGTATCTGTATACTGAGGGGTGGGGCATTGTCAACTGACGGGTTGTTTCTCTGTCTAGGAGTGTTGTCTGTATACTGAGGGGTGGGGCATTGTCAACTGACGGGTTGTTTCTCTGTCTAGAAGTGTCTGTATACTGAGGGATGGGGCGTTGTCAACTGACAGGGGTTGTTTCTCTGTCTAAGAGTGTTTATCTAGATACTGAGTGATGGGGTGCTTTCAACTGACAGGGGTTGTTTTGTCTGTCTAGGAGTGTTTATCTGGATACTGAGGGATGGGGCGTTGTCAACTGACAGGGGTTGTTTCTCTGTCTAGGAGTGTTGTCTGTATACCGAGGGGTGGGGTGTTGTCAACTGACAGTGGTTGTTTCTCTGTCTAGGAGTGTTGCCTGTGTATGCTGAGGGGCGGGGCGTTGAAGCCTACCACAGATGGACAGTGGGCGCATCTAGTGTGTGCCCTCAGCATCCCTGAAGTGGTATTTGAGGACGTTGCACGGCGAGGGCCAGTCAATGTAGACAAGGTGCCCGCGGCGAGGAAGAAGCTGGTAAGTGGGGGAGGGAATGTGGGCAGATGGCTGTGATGACACATGCAGGGAAAGAAATGGTAACACGTAGATGCGATCAGTAAGGAAATAAATTGTTGGGATATGTCAGGAATAAAATAGTAGTCAACAGATAGAGTGGATGCTATTCTTCTGTAAGATACAAATGGTGACTTGCAGTATAAAAGTATGATCACTTAAAGGAAAATTAGTAAGTATATAGGTCAAGGAATTACATATAAGGAACAAATGATAAGAAATTAATGATAAACAAGTAGACTGGGTATGAAGGTATGATGTCTTTTGATGTGTAGGAAGGTAGAAACGTAAGGAAGAAGTAATGACTTGAAATGTGCAGTGATACCGTGATTACCTGTAAGAAACAAATGGTAACATAGATAGTTCATAACTTTTTATGACATTCTATAATAAACAAACCTAAAAACACATGAATGTTTGTTCTTTAAAAATATGGCAAGTAGTAATTGAACTATAGTATCTTGTGTAAGAAATGAATGTTTACAGTATCTTTTGTAATAAATAAATGTTTACAAGAAGACTGGAAATGAAAATATCTTTATCAGATTCATATACCTGTAGATTAAAATATATTTTTGTTAAATGCATCATTGAATATGTTTAAGCATAAACCAGGAAATTTATCATTGGCATTAATTAAACTAATTGAACTATGTAATGAATAGGCTTTTAATCATCAGTTTCCCTTACATTGTCTCTAGCTTTATTTAAATGAAGTCAACCTGAAGCTATTACGTTGACTCAACTGTCTAACATTTATATATGTAATGATTGAACCAGATTGCCGCCCAGAGCTATAAGCTCCAGACGGCATGCGGAGGAAGCCTTTGGCTTATCGACAGTCCAACAATTTGTATTCTTTCATCTTAATTTTCTTTGATATCATTTCAGGAGTAACAAACAACTGCCCTAATTGATTTGATTCATCCCCCTCAAATTTGTTAACTGGTAATGGCAGTGAACTTATGTCTTCTGTGGTAAACACTGAGCTAAAATACTCGTTCGTTCAGGGCCTCTGCCATTTGAAACCCATCAGATATTAAGTTTCCTGCACTGTTTTCTAGTGGTCCCACCTTATCTCGAACCTTCTGTTTACTCCTTACTTACGTAAAAACTCTTGCTATCATTTTGAGTCCTTTGGACCTCATCTGTGTTGCTTTTGTTTTGAAATATGTTGTATATCTTGTGGATGAGGAAATAAATTTACTAACTTATGGTAACAAGTATTCCCAAAGCTTACAAAACACAGTGATAATTAACTCCGATATTTGATAAGCTGGACCCTTGTCAGACGTAGGTCACAGTTAACCCTGATTATTACTTCTCTGTTGCTGTGTTGTAGCGCTGTGTGCACTGCCAGCACATAGTACTTGAACATGCGGGTGCATGTGCGCAGTGTTCCACTGGCCGCTGTACGACTGCATTCCATGTGACTTGCGCACACGCAGCAGGCGCGTCCTTTGAGTTCAATGACTGGCCGTTCCCCGTCTACATCAGCTGTCTGAAGCACTGCAACTCTCGCAGCCAGGTCAGTCACCGCCTGTTGGACTCTGTTTCTTGTCCATTTGTCTTCTGAAACTTACCGCTTTGAGCGGCAATTTTTTGCTGTGTCTGAATTGTAACATAAGGTCCACATTTGAATACTCTTCAAAATATCTGTGATTGCCTCATGCTTGTGACAGTTTTCATTTTTCCATGGGAAATGTAACCTACCCAAAACTTTGACAAAAATATTTTGAGCAAAAGGTCATGAGCAAAGTATTAAAAGATAGCCAGTGCCTTCTGTGCAAGACTTTTGTTTCTGCTGTTGTACCATTTACCTAAGACTTGACCCTGCTCCAGCCGAAGCACCGGAGTCTGCCGCCAGTCTCGCACGGGGACACAGTGATTGCCAAACACAAGAATGGCCGCTTCTACAAGTGTCAGGTGATAGACACACAGGTGCAGGTCTTCTACGAGGTCGACTTTGCCGATGGGTCGTTCAGTCATGACCTCTTTCCAGAAGACATTGTGGTAGGTCGGTCACTGCGACCACTACTGACCTTCACTTCTAATGTGTTTGCATGTCTCGGTTTTTACATTTTAATCTCTGCTAAGAAGTACCTATACAAACTTTGTTTTGTAAATATGTTCGTAAATATTTTAGAATATGATTTCTTTGAAATGCTTTCTCTGTACGTACGCAGTTGCAAAATATAACTTTATACATGTACAATTGGTGTCAGAGGAGTGTAGTGTCCTGTCACGTGACACCAGTAGCTAGAATACAAGGATGGAGAAGTGCAAATAATGACATGGTGTCCAGTCACATGTTATCATAGAATAATCCCAGCATTATGTCATAGAGTTTCACGTATGAAACATCCGTGCCACATTGCTGAACATTCTTCATGATAGTTCATTTCTAAATCAAATCAATTTATTTTGCAACAACATAGCAGCATACATTTCTATGGAAATTAGTTCTTTTAGACATATCCTACACGTAAATTTTTACCTTGTAGAGGATTTCGTCGATGTGACACACCAACTTCAGTACATTTGACGTATGATACAACACGTCACATGCACTGAAGAAGTTGGTGTGTCACATCGACGAAAGCCTCTACAAAATAAAAATTCACATATTGGAAATGTCTAAAAGAACTAATTTGCATTCAACTGTGCCAGACTTTAATGCGAGTTATCTTTTGTGCACCAACAGAATTTTGAGTGCCTTGAGGCCGGGCCACCGCCACGGGGCCAGGCAGTGCAGGTGCGATGGCCCGATGGGGTGCTCTACGACGCCACCTTCAGGGGAACCAACTCACAGGACATGTACACGGTGGGTGCAGCCTCTCATGTCAAGTAGAAACTCACCAGCAGCTTATTTTGTTCAAATTTGTTCAAGAATATTTTATTGAGGTAGAATTTAAGGTTTAACCCTTTTAAGGTTTTGTTGGCAAGCTAAACAGGTATTTCTCAAAAAGTTGCTTGAAGGAGGGTTGGTTTAATTTGGGTGATTTCGGAAAGTGTCTGAGGGTTGTTATCTCTGTGTAGTAGTGTATACACGTGTTGTGACTGTTACTACAGGTGGAGTTCGAGGACGGGTCAGAGATAACGCTGAAGAGAGAGAACATCTGGTTGGAACAAGAGGAACTGCCAAAGAGGGTCAAGTCACGCATAGTACGTGTCGTCTGCTGTATGCCCAACTTTCAGTCACATCATGACACGAGTTGTCCAGAACATAGGCAGCATTGGTATGAGTTACAGAAAGTTAGCTGCTGTACAAGTCCAGCTAAGCAGACATTGCTAAGGTTGTTTCTGGTCCATGTCTTTACATAGATCTGGCAGAATTTATAAGGATATGTGTACATTGGATTATTTCTTGTTATGATACATGTAATCATGATTGGACCCGTCTAAGCTGGAAATTGAACCATTACAGTTACCATTTAAAAATACATTTGGTAGTTCAGTTCCATACCAAGTGTGAGTGTTCAATAGAATATATGTTGGTTTCTGTCATAGAACTGTCAAAGTTACCAATCTGATGATGGTTGTTATAGATGCTTAGTTGTTGCTAACAGTTGGCTGTTGTTTCAGTCACTGGCGACCGAGATGAAACACGACATCTTCAACGACGAGAACGTGTCAAATAAAAGAGTGAGACGATCAACTGTCAAGTACAGCCGTGACTAGCCGTGACTAGCCGTGCCGACAGAGTGGTCTTGTAAGAACTGCCCACGGACGGCAGCTGGCATGTTGTGCCACGACTCTAGTCAGATATGGATGGAGGTTCTCTCACAGTCTGTTGGTTTGGACTCGTGTGGATAAGTGTTGACATTCACACACGTTGGGGATTCACGGATATACAGTTTGATGTCCATGCTCCTTT
The DNA here is from genome assembly GCA_963995525.1 of Escarpia spicata. NCBI lineage: Eukaryota > Metazoa > Annelida > Polychaeta > Sabellida > Siboglinidae > Escarpia > Escarpia spicata. The sequence continues at coordinate 66,754,812 of OZ023208.1, read as the reverse complement.
GAAGACTGCGGGTGTGTTAACTGGACAAAGTGAACCTGGACCTAGTGGACATGTGAATGTTATTATATATGTGTCTGAGTAGATATTACAGATAGTCTGGTGTGCTGTAGGCATCATTCTGATTAGTCATATAATGCAATGTATCATCATTTCTTTTTGTTCTTCTGTGTGAGTCTTCAGTTTGGTAATCTTGTGCGTTTCCTTCTGAAGGTATTCTTCTTGCTGCACTTTCTGCCATTTCGTCCTAATGAACACTTCATATGTAAAATGAATGGTTTGTCATTATTATTTCAGATATAATTGTCTTTTCTGTATCAGATACTTTCTCAGTAGTATTTTAGTGTAATCGCATTTGTGGTCCCGATTACACTAAAATACTACTTTTCTCTATGGCTTATTTAAATGCACCCTCACACTTAATATTGTAGCAGTTAAGTGGTGTTGATAGATCTGGATTTTACTAGTTACTATTACAACAGAAATCATCACAGACATTTTTTTTGATGTCCTATAAATATACAAGTGCAGAAATGATTTGTATTGTCTGCAGGTACAAATTCTTTAACACAGTTGGTCAAATACCATTGTGACTTTGAAACATTCCTTTAATCATGATCGATTACAAGGATGATAAGATCACAGTTATGATTATACCCTTGTTGTGAATTCTGATTGTAATTACAAGTGTTATAATATAATTGAAGTCAATGAGTTGTGACAGTTTGCATATAAGGGATTGTTTCACTTCCCTTTGTAGAATATAAGGCATCTCTCCTTAATGTGGTTAATAGTTAATTATACCCGTTTGGTGCTATCTGTATACCGGTGATATCGGTCTGCTGTTGTAAGTTTTGGTGAGCAAGCAATACTCGATGAAACTTGGCTAAAAGGTGTTGTGACATTTGCTTGGGTTTCAACAGTTGCTAAAAAAATTGTGAATAAAATTGGTGTATGAATATTAATAATAAACAGTGCCAAAATATTTGTGTTATCACATCTGAAAATGATAGTTTATAAATATGAGTCGGTGTGACCAAAATGCAGGATTGTATCCTGGCGAATATTTATTTCTGTAGGATAAAATAGCAGCCATCATTGGGACTACAGAACATTTCTGCCATGTATTTATTGCAACAAACTTTAAATGAACTTTAAATATCTAGTGATTCTAGTCAATGTTTGTTTTATTGCTCCAGTGTTTGGTATTGATAAACTTTAATTTGATTTGTTTGATTTTAAGGACTGCAAAGATGGTATCTACAATGTATAAACAAGAAACCAAATTGAATTCACTGTATTTTATATATTAAATGAAGTGCAGCAGTTCTGTTTTTAACAGTTGCTGTATTCGTCAAGAGTTTCTTTACCTTTAAAGTGTCTAAGACATGGTTTGTACTCTGATTCCAAGTCAAGATTCTACTACTAATTGAATTGTTTTTTTTTAAAGTTTGCCATGATCACTAAAAAAGAAGAGTTCTTTTTGAGTAAGATAAACCAGAAACAACACGAACAGGAACATTATAATTACATACAATTATCCACAATCTTATGAATGTTACTACTATTGTTCTAAGGTACATGATCTTTGTTAAACATTCATGAAACCTTGCAGCCTGGTATAGATGCCCTCACATCACAAAAATGGTGCAACCGGTTGAAAGGAACCAAATGCAAGATCTGTGTGAATGATCACATTCAGTGATGAATCGGTTGGCCGTGTGTATAAAATTGTGAATTGTATTATTTCAGCATTTCTTTTTCAAAAAGAATTCTGACTTGCACCAGTTGTGTCATTGGCCCTTCACAATTTCATGTACAGTACAGCTTCGTCGACTCAAGAGTTTGAGGGATTACTCATGTGTTCCAGTTGAGTCATGTTAACCCAAGGCAGTGCATCCTGGTGATTATTGTTGGCTGGACCACACGGTTCAAGTTATGTATTGAGTTATCAAAGTTTGACCTAACAAAGTTTTACCTTGCAATAATAATTATTTAATAGTTAAAAGATGTCTTCAGTTGCTTGCAACATTGTCTTGGTTTGTGTTGACCCTTGATTTTCTGATGCCTCTAATGTCTAGTTAAACTCAGCACTTGTTTTCATGCACATCTATTTTAGCCGGATTAAGAAATTTGATGAATCCATAATGTGGTCAATTATAAATTTTAAATTAATCTTGATCAACCCTGGGTTTGAACTTACCATTTTATCGTAAGGTGATTAAGACTTGCCAACGCGTATGTAGGATCATCATTTACTAGCGTTTGGGATTGTCGCTAACAATTGTTGGCATTTTGAACATAATGTAATAATTCTCAGACCCCACAGCAGTTTTATAATTAGTATGTAGGTCTTGACACCCTCTCTCCCTTTTGTGCATGTTGTACAAAACAAATTGTGAACTACCCAGGTACACCTTAGTTTACAAGATAAAATATTTAAATGTTATAATTATGTGTTTGATTATGATTTATTGTGAACTGAGATTAAATCGCCAGTGGTGTTAGATACTAATATTGCTCTGCCATAGTTTAGCACCTTTGCCAACGTTGAACTGACAGAAGCATATTGAAACACTTTTGTGATTGTATTTGTTATGTCTGCTGTAGATTTGGAACAATAATTTTGGCATATGCAAGGCAGCTAGTTGATCAGGATTTGATTAAGATGTATGTTGAAGTAACACCGAATTGCTATGGAGTTTTGCCCATACCTTGGTTGCTATGAACCTTTGTACAGTACGATGGGACATCTTCATGGAGATGACGTTTTCTATGAAAATAATTGTTGTCGGCTGGAGCGGGAGTTTGTTGTCATGTTTAAGAATCCTATTAATAAAGTTATCGAACAGTTGTTAAGATGTGAAATGGATTATCTGATGTTACTAGTTGTTCATTTGGCTGACTGCTGAACTCATGCATCAGAAAACATATGCACTGTTACTATTAGCAAACTACTGTTTGATGTGAAAAGCAGGTAGTTGCTTCATAAATTATGTTAACCGACTTGTATTTCCACAAATAATGTGATGAATTGCAGAATAACACTAATGTTGGAATTGTCAGTATTCTTTTAACATCATTCGGAGCAGTGTACACATGCTGACTTTGATAGACGTCAGCGTGTATGTGCGCAGTATGCAGTGTACACATGCTGACTGTTGATAGACGTCAGCGTGTACACATGCTGACTGTTGATAGACGTCAGCATGTATGTGCGCAGTGTGCAGTGTACACATGCTGACTGTTGATAGGCGTCAGCGTGTATGTGCGCAGTGAGCAGTATTACGATCAGAGAGTAGTGCCATGCCAGAACTAGGCCTTTGTCTAATGTGCATACACGCACAGTGAACAGTTTGACCTGACCCTCGACCATGAAATGTGCTGCAGTGCCACAAGTAGCCAGTTTGAGTATATGTGTATTTCTTATTTTAATTTGTTTCCTTCATATTAATTGCACAAAATTATTATATTTATGTTTATTCTAACAATTAAAATAGTACATTTAAATATATTACTTAAAACAAATCATCGCAGATGCAATGCCTACTTCCGACATGGTACTAGTGGGCGCCTACTTTTGGCCCGAGACTTCTCTGCCTTCTAGACCAACAATGCCCTGCCACAAACGGCCGTCCCAGCAACATGATGGTGGGTGGAGCAGTGCAGGAGATGGCACTTGAATAGAGCGAAAACTGAACTTGTGTCAATAAACATGGTCTTTGTAAAAATTGTCAAAGCAAAAATTAGAAGACGGGGGGGGGGGGGGGGAAAGAGTTGTTTGCTTTCTTGAGCATTGTTTATGCTTTGCTTGGTTGTCATAAAAATGTTTGTAAAAAATACGAATTACTTGTATTATTTGTGGATAGTGTAGAATCTATTAATGAAAATGTTGAAATGTACTGGTCTGCTTCATATACTCGGTATTATGCCACATTATAATAATAAATTAAGGACAATGACGGGCATTGATTCTTTGATCCTAAATTCATATAATATATAAACCTGTATATATTACCAGTGATATATATAACTGTTCAATACAGTAACAATGTCTCCAAAATCCAAATATTCAACAATACCTTATCACCCCCACAATACACTGGAAAGATTGCATCAATACAAACGATTAATCATTGATTTGATCAAAATCTGTGAAATTTATCAGAGCAGCTAAATATAAATTGTTGTTTAACAAATTCAGATAGATCGTCAGTTCTGATAGCAATATTTCTGTTTTAATTTTTTCGCAAACAAAAACTTCGAAGGTTCTGGCGAGGTTCGAACTCGCGACCTTCTGCGTGTAAAGCAGACGTGATAACCACTACACCACAGAACCAGCGATGTAAAATACTTGTGAACATCTCATGAAATCATCAAAACGTCTGCAATCCTTCTAATTCAATGTGTTTGGCTTTGTAATGTTGTGTTATTGTTTGGTATAATTTAGTTGAGTGTATGGAAGTGAAAGTGGATTAAAATAAATTCGCATGGTATTAAAGTGAGAAATAATTAATTGAGACGTATTTGACGTTTGTTCAGATCATGCCAAGAAAAGTGGTCCTTTCCGTATAATTGCGTCTAAACTAAAGTTTGATATAAAACCGAACTATTTATTTTATACCAAAAAATAAGACGCACGACTTGTATGCCTTAATGGATAATTCCGTTTACAAAGCGCATTTTGGTAATGCTAACATGTATTTCTGATTAATTGTTTGATATTATTTCCTGTTGTAACGTGGGCGAACGTACAAGCACTTGCCATGACGCTGTAGGATAACTAGGTAATCAACAAAGAAGTCCGGTATCGCTTTACGTCGAATAAAGTACGATGACGCCTGTCAAGCATGACTGGTCGATAAATGATTAATCACCGCCAAACTCGTGACACTGAACACGAATGCGTATCGATTAACATTGGATGAGACGGCTCGGCTTCGATCAAACTGTATGCAGCCATACGTGACAACCACGTGATACCAGCGTTATGCATGAATTGCATTGGAATCTCATTCTCGTGAAACAACAGTGATATCATAAAACTATTATTTATTGGACATAGAAGCATCTCGTCCTGCGAATACGCTTCTCATTCATGTTTTGCACACAATGTACGTAATATAGGTGGTCTACTGAGAGGTATTACAATATAGACGCCTAATTATAAACGTTAGCACGTCTGAGCGTCCGATCTCAGAGTCGCTTCGTTGCAGCGATTGATCGCTAGATGTCACTATTGTAAAATAAAAAACGGGGTCTGGGGCGTTTGGGATAAATAAAATATTCTTACATGAATATGCGCACTCACGCGCACGCTGACGCACACGCGTGATATACGGTGTATATAACAAAATAGTCCATAGACTGAGATTCGGATCTCGCGGAGACGCGTTGTCCGATACGCTGTGTTTCCTCTGTCTGGTATATATGACAAGGGAGGCGGGCCGCCTCGCCCAATTTTCTATGCCGCCTAGCCCAAAATATGCCGAAATTACCGCCTCGTAGCTATTTCGTGGGCCCATTTTTTGTTCCTTCGCGATATATACAGCGCCGGCGAGCGGCGCGAAATGACACCAAAGAGTCACTTATATTCCTGCAAAATTGCAGATTTGTAGCAATATCGTTTAATCTTCTTAACGTCGCTCAGGGTCGGTTAAGATTTACCTCTTGGAACTCCATCGGACAACGTGAATAATATCACTTGTCACGGTGTCGCGCTTACATTTATCCGGGCGTTAAATAATATCCGGGTGACGTTTCTACGCGTGCGCGTATCTAGGGGAATGTATTTAGCACCAGCTACGACTGTCGCGTTTTTATTTATCCGGGTGTTATGTATGTTTATATATATATATATATATATATATATATATATATATATATACTTACTTTTATACTTGGTCACAAATCTGAAACAGCAAATTATAATTATGTACTCTAACTATGACGCTCGTATTACGACAACAAACGAACATATTTAACTACTGGATATTATTTATCATTATATGCACATAAACATCACCCAGATAAAATTTAACGCCCGGATAAAGGTAAGCGCGACAACGGAATATTCCCACGGGATCTCCGGTATATCCAATGGTGACACCTTGCGGAGTTTCAACATACTAGAAATCTAGACATCCATGTAACATGGCGCCTAAACGGTCACTATGTTTGGGAGACATGTGGAACGCGGAGAAAAAACAAAGAAAATGGTAGCTGAACTAATGTCTTTTGCGCTCAGTTTTACTATTATAATATGTGGCCACATGTGGAGCGCAGTAGCTCAGCGGTAAGACTTCCGGACTAAGCTGTATAAATGAGTACTTTGAGCAGTCATGAGGAGTGGATACTGCGCTATAGTATATAAGAACTTACCTTTACTTTTTTATTAAATCAGAATGCTGGTGTAGCTGATGTTGAATTTCTGGTTTATGACGGTGGTGGGAGTAAACACCGTGCAGGCTGATGGCACTACGTCACTAGTCGCACTTGAGTCGAATCCGGACCCTTTTGAAGCCAAAATAAAAACGTGCATCCTATTCATTAGTCGGCACTTGTATCCATCCTCGCAAGTCAGAGTTGTTTGCCATGAAAACAAATTGCCCTGGCAGATCTCTTGTGCGGAAGTTAGCCAAGTAAAACTAGTAATTGACTTCGCCAGTCGCGACTCTGCATCACCCGTGAGAACAGCGCAAATATCCGCCCCAATTTGAAAACGAATACACTACTTCTGGGAATCCCAATATATAAATGACCTGTTCGCCCATTAGCACGATCAGCTGAGCGGTATTGTGTATTCGAATAATTGCTTCTACTTCCTAAACATTGCATGTAACACGAGCCATGGTTGGTTGAAATTAGTTTTATCATGACCACCTGACCTGCCGACAACCACTGATCTAGTGAGCAATTTCATAGGCTGAGCTTAAAATTCAGAGTTTCGCAAAGCGATCAGCCTGGGAGGGGATACTTCTGGCTGGCACTGGCGTAATAGGCAGGAGCGACCCCTGGCGCGTGAGGATGCTTGTATCGAATCCGGAACTTTTTGAAGCCCAAATAGCGACCCTGTTTGCGCTTGTCTGCGCCCGCTGCGACTGTGCGTTACCGCATAGCGCGCGTAAAATGAGCGATATAGCCGTGATACAAACCGGGTCGCTACTTACGTCCCAAATGTGCGTAAGGCGCAATATTCTTAAAGTTAAATATGCCTAAGATAATGTTGAATTGTGGAACTATATCACTGAGGTATCAAAGTTAGGTAAAACTCTAATTATAACCGCGAAATCAAGGTGGGTCCGGATTCGACACAATTGGCCACAAGTCTATTCAACTAATGTTCTATGTCGGTTTTGTTTAGCAAAATTAAGAATGTGATTCGTTGTGCGAAATATATAATACATATTTTGATAAAGTTGTGCAAACAAACGTTTTGGAAAGTAGATTTGAGTGAAGTGTTCTTACAAATATAAACCACTAAGTTAACATCTCATAAAATACGCCTATTGCCCAAAACCGTACATACCAACAGGTTATCAATAACTTGGACTAAACAATGCTATGTTTGCACATAAATTGGATATATTAAACAACTTATACTGTTTTATAAAAAAGAACACCATTTGAGAAACGTTCTAGCGATTAATAGAAACATACTTTTTCTATAAATGACTGTTAGTAATTAATTGCATAGCATGCTAGCAACATATACAATATGATCTTTGGGACATAAACTACCATAATATTAATAATATGATATTATAATCATGTAAAGGTGATGATGAAAGAGTCTTCAGATGACACCAATGGATGCTTCCCAGAGAAGTCGAGATGGTGTTCGACTGAAAAGGTCTGCCAGGGAGTAAATTGTAAAGTGCTTTGAGCAGTCCTTATGACTGGATTATGTGCTGTATAAGAACTTACCTTTGACTTTTTACTGACTCTGACAGCGTGGTAATAAGGCCTAGGGTACGGGCAAGAAAAACATCACCACAACCAAGTACCAGTGGTCAAATGGAAACCACATCTCAACACGATGAAACAATCATGATTTCTGACTTATCAATCATGATTACTACATTTGCAAGTAGTGTCTTGTTTTTTATATCTTCCCCTATATATCTATATCCAGGAGTAAAGGTTAAGACATACCTAAGAATGCACCATTTTAAAGCTAGTTAAAAAAATGTCAGGAGAGCTTGCTCACGGACCCCCCCCTAGTAATTCTTCGCTCAGCGCTCGCGTAGCCCACCCCTACCACCTCACGCATAATTTTACCCCGGGGAAACACTGTATACGTAACGTATGACCGGATTCTTGATAATGTACTTGTTGAAAAGTGTGCGTGCGTGCGTGTGTGCTTGCGTGTGTGCGTACGTGTGTTGATATTTACATATGACGTCGCTACTTAGGCAGTCTTTAGAGTAAACATGCAATTTTGGAGTTTCTTATGCAGTTTCCACACGAGTGACTGCGTATCGTCAACTGGCAATACCTCGTGACGTGTTCACGGCAATGTAAACGTGACTTTCAAATCAATTACATGCAATTTATAAGTTTTTTTATGCGTAACTTGTTTGCAATCGATTTGTTTGCATCCATCTGTCATCATTTGGGCACGGTTGTTGGTTTGTTGAGCCATCCAGCTTCATGTTGAGTGTGTTTTCTCTGGATGCTTGATTTACTGATCGATGGTACCGAGTTATTTCTGCTGTTTCGTTTCGAATTTTCCAGTCCGTTGCGCTTAATTGTCTCCGAGAACTAGGTGCGACGGTGCATTGGTAACAAGTTATGTTTGCTACAAACACCGTCAATACATGATCCCATTTATTTGAGAGAGAAGGGGGAAACAAAGACAGGTAATCAAATGGTGGAAATGTGAAGGAGAGGTGATGGCCCAATACAAAACTGAAGTAGAAAGGAAGTTCAGGCTACTCCAAGAACAAAGGGGATGTGGAATCAGAGTGGAAAGCACTTAAGGACGGCTTTATTAGAACAGCTGAGGAGATATGTGGCCGAACATCAGGAAAGCCGACACAAAGTCGAAAGAAGAAAGAACAGTGGTGGTGGAACCAGGAAGTTGAACAAGCAATACGAGAAAAAAAGGAGGCACTGAAGTGTGTGGAAGAAGCGAGTGATGAAGCTGAAGCAGAAGTACCGGGAGAAGAAGAAGGCAGCAATTAAAGCAGTTGCTAAAGCAAGAGATGAAAAACAGCAGGAATTATGTGATAGGATTGAAGAAGATGGAGAGAAAAAACTGATCTTCAAACTTTCCAGGGATAGAGACAGCAAAGATACTATACGAACATCAGCAATGAAGAGAAGCGACGGGACACCGGTCAATGGAACAAAACAAGTGCTGGATATTTGGGAGGAGTACTTCAAGAAACTAGTAAATCCGGAGGAAGAATATGAGATAGAGATACCTCATACTGTAACGGAGAGAGCTGGAGGTGAGAACAATAACAGAAGAAGAGGTGGAGAAAGCAGTAGAGAAGATGAAAACAGGAAAGGCTGTAGGAGTGGATGAACTCTCAGTGGACATGGTGAAAGCAAACAGGCTAGTTGAAATCAAGTGGCTGACGAGGCTGTTTAATGTGTGCTTCACAGCAGGAGAGATACCAGCAGAGTGGCGAAGAGGAATGGTTGTGCCGATATGGAAGGGGAAAGGGGACATCCATGACCCAGGGAGATACAGAGGCATCACATTAATGAGCCAAGCCTTGCAATTGTTGGAAAGGATACTGGACGCTAGGGTGAGACTTACAGTGGAGAGCAAAACCGGAGAGAATCAGCTGGGATTTAGGAAAGGGAGAGGAACAGATGATGGATTGTTTGCCATCAGACAAATTATCGAGAAGAAGAGAGACTTTAAAAAGGATGTAGCATTCGGTTTTGTAGATCTCGAAAAGGCATTTGACACCATGCCGAGAGAACTCGCATTTGCAGTCATGAGATGGATAGAAGTTGGAGACGCAGAAACCAGAATGGTGGAGGAAATGTACAAGGAGACAACAGCAGTAGTGAGAGTCGAAGGAGAAACATCGGAACAATTTGGAGTGGAAGTAGGACTCAGACAGGGAAGTGCCTCGAGTCCCCTGCTTTTCATTATGGTGATGAACCTGATCAGTGGAAATATATCGGAGCAGGAAGAACTTAAGAAGATACTGTATGCAGACGACCTAGCTGTGGTGGCTGATAACAAAGAGGAACTACAGAAAGCATTGCAAGAATGGAGTGACACCTTCAGAAAACACGGCCTCCGAATGAATCTGGAGAAGACTGAAGTAATGTGGATAGGTGAACAGGAAGTAGATCTGCATGTAGTTGTTGACGGAAAGACCATTAAACAAGTGAACAGCTTTGTATACCTGGGCGGTACAGTGTGTGAGGATGGAAGGAGTATTAAAGAAATACAGAGGAGGGTGCAAGCAGGAGCAGCAGCATGGAAGAGGGTAGAAGGCATTGTGTGGGACAGAAAACTGAAGAAACAACTGAAAGGAAAAGTGTTGGAAGCTTGCGTTGTTGGGTTGGAAACATTGCCACTGACAGAGAGAAAGGAGGAAAAACTACAGGTAGCAGAAAACAACTGGGTCAGAAGAATATGTAGAGTAACGCGAGAGGATAGGAGGAAGATGAAGGAATTGAGAGAGGAGATTGGAATGAAAAACACCTAAAGAGGAAAGTAACCGGTAACAGAATGAGATGGGCGGGACATGTACATAGAATGGATGAAGACAGACTGGCGAAAAGAGCGTGGAAAGTAGAAGAGGGTGGCAGACGAAGGAGAGGAAGACCAAGGCTGAGATGGAACGACAGCATAAAAAGAGACCTGGGGAGGGCTGGCGTGAACAGCCATGAATGGACGGCCATTGCGGATGAGAGAGAGAGAGAGAGAGAGAGAGAGAGAGAGAGAGAGAGAGAGAGAGAGAGAGAGAGAGAGAGAGAGAGAGAGAGAGAGAGAGAGAGAGAGAGAGAGAGAGAGAGAGAGAGAGAGAGAGAGAGAGAGAGAGAGAGAGAGAGAGAGAGAGAGAGAGAGAGAGAGAGAGAGAGAGAGAGAGAGAGAGAGAGAGAGAGGTGGAAAGAACTGATAAGAAAAGTAGAAGACGCTACCAAGTGACGTGGACCTCACCCCGCAAGGGAGCAAGGGGAAGAAGAAGAAGAAGAAGAAGAAGAATTAGTTCACATTCGTTTATGTGATGCCTTGAGCGAGATCTGCTGCAAGTTTTTCCACAAAAATGGTCGAAACACCACCTCTTTGCGACTAGCCCAAGTTTTCCGTCTGTTGCAAAAAACTACGTGAACTGCTTCCTGTGACGAAATAAGGTATGCTCCCCATGTGACCTAAAACACTGCGTCCCCGAGAGATGTTGGTTCGAGACATGTTGTGATGCTGCATTCCAATCAAAATTTTGCCAGTAATGGGAGGAAGGGGGGCAACATGTAGAAACTGCAAGAGGATGGCGTTCAACGCACTAGTTGAGCAGATGTGTGAAGAAGAGGGGGTGGGATTCACAGATTTATGGGGATACTTTGTTGGGAGGGAAGATATGTACATGAGAGATGGCCTCCATCTTAGTGGAAAGGGGCAGCAGTTTTCTCAGAGAACCTGCTGCGATCTGTTGACAGTGGGACAGGTTGCATCTATTTAAACTAGATTCGCAGGGGGGGGGGACTCACAGAAAAGCCTGAAACTGGAGGCATAGATAAAGACAGCACCAATAAATCAGCAAAGAACAGTCTGGAAAACTCTTCTGAAGCTGGATATAAATGTGTTTGTTTAAAAGCAAGGAGTATAGTAAACAAAAGAAATGAACTAAACATTATGGTAGAAGATACTGACCCTCACATAATAGGTATAGCCGAATCCTGGACCACCACCGATATATCAGATGCTGAATTGGGACTGACAGGATATGCAATGTTTAGGAAAGATAGAATAGGAAGAAAGGGAGATGGAGTTATTTTATATATTAAAGAATCTATCCAGGCTGATGAAATAAAATTAAAAAGTGAAGCAGATTGCGAAGAAGCTGTTTGGTGTAACATAGTTACAGGAAACTCAACGTTAACAGTTGGGTTATTTTATCGAAGTCCAAACATAAGCATAGAAACGAATGACAAAATACAAAACGCTATAAGGGAAGTAAGCAAACGGGACTGTATTATTATGGGGGATTTTAACCACGGGCATTTACAATGGAAATCTCTACAGAGTATGGGGAGTGAGGACCACAAGTTTTTAGTAGTTCAAGATACTTTCCTTTCTCAACACGTGCTAGAACCAACCAGGAGTGAGAATGTGTTAGACATAGTTTTGTCCTCACAGAATGAATTGGTTGACAATGTCAATATATGTGAGCCACTGGGGAGTAGTGATCACAACCAGATACATTTCACCATCAAAGTAAAATCAGAAAGGAAAAATAAAAAGCAGTATAGGAGAAATTTCCACAAAGGAAGGCTGGAATAACACACTGAAAAATAAGACAGCAACAGAATGCTGGAATATATTAAAGAGTGAAATTAAGTGCATAGTCGATAAATTTGTACCCTTCAAAAAACAAGGGATACGGTCCAAAAAGAAACACTTATCGAAAGAAGCCATTAGGAAAATTAAGTATAAACAAATGATGTGGAAGTCATTTAGATGTACTGGAAATGATGAAGACTACAACAGTTATAAAGAAGCACTTAACCAAGCTACAGCTGAAATTAGAAATTCAAAGAGAAGCTATGAACAACAATTAGCTAGTACTATAAAACATGACAGCGAGAGTTTGTATGCGTATGTTCGAAGCAAACAGAAAGTTCAGGTTAAGGTTGGTCCTCTAGAAGATAGTGCTGGAAATATAATATCAGAAGGATTCTTAATGGCAGAAGACCTGAATGAGTATTTTAGTTCAGTGTTTACCAGGGAAGATATTAGTTCACTGCCAGTACCAGAGGCTAAGTTCAAGGGGGCAGAATCACACTATTTAAGACAGTTAATTGTAACCCCAGAAATGGTAGCTAAGAAAATTAGGGCTATGAAGGATAATAAATCACCTGGAGTGGATGGGATTCCGCCGAAACTACTATTGGAAATTGTAGAACAAATTAGCATACCGCTTGCAACAGTTTTCAACTTGTCATTAGAAGAGGGAGTGGTTCCTTTAGAATGGAAAGAGGCAAACATTATACCGTTATTTTAAAAAGGTTCGAGAAACAAGTCAGAGAAATATAAACCAGTGAGTTTAACATCAGTGATTTGCAAATTATTAGAAAGCCTAATTAAAGATCACATGGTGGATTTTCTTGTTAAACATAATTTGATAAACCCATCTCAAAATGTTTTTTTTAAAGCGAGGTCATGCTTAACAAATATGTTATGTTTTTTGGAAGACATCACTAAGTGGGTAGATGAGGGATCACCAGTAGATATCGTCTACTTAGATTTTCAAAAAGCTTTCGACAAAGTACCACATCAAAGATTACTGCTTAAACTAAAGGCCCATGGCATAGGAAATGGTATGATAAACTGGATAGAAAAATGGCTGATTGACAGAAGAGGACAAGAGGCTTCAAACTGGAAATCGGTATTGAGTGGGGTACCACAGGGATCAGTACTAAGACCTATATTATTCTTAATATATATCAACGATTTAGATGATGAAATAACAAGCAAGGTGTTGAAATTTGCGGATGATACAAAAGTGTTTAGAAGGATTAAAAGTGTTGGAGATAGACAGCATTTACAAGATGATATTGACAGGTTGATCAAATGGTCTGAAAAGTGGCAAATGCTATTCACGTTTAGGAAATGTAAATGCCTCCACACAGGACATGGGAACGAAGAGGTAGAATATACAATGGGGGTACTATACTAAGTACTACTGTAAAAGAAAAGGACTTAGGGTTAACCATTAGTGCTGATATGAAGGTTTCAGAGCAGTGCGGAATTGCAGCTTCAAAGGGAAATAAAATCCTTGGATTAATTAAGCGAAATATAGCGTATAAGGAAAAAAACTAATAATACCGCTGTACAAAACAATAGTGAGGCCTCATTTAGAATATTGTATACAAGCGTGGAGGCCATATCGCAAGAAGGACATAGATATGTTAGAAAGAGTACAGAGGAGAGCGACTAAAATTATACAAAAACTGACGGATCTTAGTTATGAAATTCGCCTAAAAGAATGTGGTTTAACAACACTAGAGACCAGGAGATGGAGAGGAGATCAGATAGAAGTGTTTAAAATAATAAATGGTTATGAAAATATTGATAGAGATATTTTTTTCTCAGTTAAGAAAGATAGAAGGAATAGAGGACATGAAGTTACATTAGCAAAGGAGCAGTGTAGATTAGATATAAGAAAGCTCTAATTTTCACAAAGGACTGTAAATGAATGGAACATATTATCTGTTGATTGTGTGGATGCTAGTAGCGTGAATATGTTTAAAAATAAAATCGACACATACCTCAAAAGAGCGGGATACACATAGATAAAAGGGTTGGACTCTCGATAAGCCAAAAGGCTTCCTTGTCCACCTTGCCACCTAGAGTTAATTCTCTGGGTGGCAATCTTGTTAAATCTCGATAGCAGTGTTTACTCGCCACCATGTTTACTCTTACGAAAATTTCAAGTATTTAACTAAAACCAATTTTTCCAACAATTTGGTAGCATAGCATGAAATAAATAAGTGGTAGGAATTTACAATAGGGATCTATTTCACAAAAGTTTCTTGAGATTTTTTTATTAAAAAGGCATTGTTTATATTAAGGGCTAATAAGGGGACCGTACTCGTCACGTCCAATAAAAGGCAGTATAAAACATATAATAGCAGTATAGTTATAAACATGGGCCCTTGTTTAGTATCCGGGCCCACCTCAATTTCGTCGATAGAACTACACTTTTGCCTAAATGTTGAAGGTCAGTGCGTTAGATCCACCATTTAACACTATCCCAGGCATATTTGTGTTACGAAAATATAGCGTCTTAGCGAACTTTTCCGGCCAAGAGAGTGATCCGGTTTGCGCCAGTCTGCACCGCTGCGGCCGTGCATTACCGCAGTGAGCGACATAGCAGCATATGTTGATGCAAACCGGGTCGCTCTTTGGACCTTAAAAGTGCACTAAGACGCAATATTTTCGTAACATAAATATGCCTGGGATGATGATGAACTATGTTAGTAACGTTAGTAATGAGTTGTCAAATTTAGGCAAAAATGTTATAACAACAAAATCTAGGTGGGTCCGGATAAAAAGCAAAACAAAAATAATTCCAAACGACTTCCCGCTCGGTGATCTCTAATTGATATAGGTCAGCGTTGACGCGCTATCCCGAAGCGAGGTTTATATGCAAATGTGTTAATTCTCTGGGTGGCAATCTTGTTGTTAAATCACCTCGTGAATGTCGTAAATACGACTTCGTAAGCCCTACTTGACCCAGTTGTATAAGTTTACAAGTTGGAAGAGGCAGTTGGTAAGACTGTGAGACAGAAGACTGATGGAAGAAGACAGTGTTCAGCAAAAAAAAGAAAACATGACAGGCGTGAAGGTGACAGGGGAGAAAGTGACCGTAGTGAAGGAGGTAGCCGGGGAAAGGGACGGGAGAGGAGAGAAGAAAATGTGATGGGAGGAACGAAGAAGGGACGAAAGGAAGTGAGAGTAAATGTGCTAGAAGAGAAGATGACAGGAGGAAAGGGGACAAGAGAAAACGCGACAGGAAAGAAGGGAATGGAAGAGAATGTGACAGGAGAGAAGACGGCAAGAGGAAAAGACAACAACCAGACATATGCAAACCGGAGGAGCTACTCCGAGGCAGTGATTGAGGGGCAAGGAGAAAAGAGAGAGTGTTTATGGGCGATTCAATTCTGAGAAAAACAGACAAGACTATATGCGAGGGGAAGGACGTTGTTGTATGTCTACCGGGGGCTAGGATAGAGCATGTGACCGAAAGGGTAGAGAAGGTATTGGGGCATGGCAAGGGAGGGTCTATACTAGTACACGTAGGGACAAACAACGCAGACAAGGAGGGAACAACTGGGATAGTTCAGAAGTACAGACATCTAGTGAGGAAGCTAAAGAAGACAACAGTGAAACAGGTTATTCTCTCAGGAATGTTGCCAGTAGTAGGAGGAAGGGGGGGGGGGCAAGATACAGAAACTGTAAGAGGATGGCGATCAACGCACTAGTTGAGTAGATGTGTGAAGAAGAGAGCGTGGGATTCATAGATTTATGGGGGTACTTTGTTGGGAGAGAAGGTATGTACATGAGAGATGGCCTCCATCTAAATGGAAAGGGGGCAGCAGTAATCTCAGAGAATCTGCTGCGATCTGTTGACAGTGGGACAGGTTGCATCTATTTAAACTAAATTCGCAGGTGGGACTCGCAGAGAAGCCTGAAACTGGAGGCATAGATAAAGAGAGCAAAAATAATTCAGCAAAGAACAGTCTGGAAAACTGTTCTGAAGCTGGGTATAAATGTGTTTGTTTAAATGCAAGGAGTATAGTAAACAAAAGAAATGAACTAAACACTATGGTAGAAGATATTAACCCTCACATAATAGGTATAACCGAATCATGGGCAACCACCGATATATCAGATGCCGAATTGGGACTGACAGGATATGTAATGTTTAGGAGAGATAGAATAGGAAGAAGGGGAGGTGGAGTTATTTAATATATTAAAGAATCTATCCAGGCTGATGAAATAAAATTAGACAGAGAAGCAGATTGCGAAGAAGCTGTTTGGTGTAACATAGTTAAAACATTGAATGGTTATGAAAATATTGATAGAAATATGTTTTTTTCAGTTAAGAAAGATAGAAAGACTAGAGGACATGAAGTTACATTAGTAAAGGAGCAGTGTAGTTTAGACGTAAGAAAGTTCTCATTTTCACAAAGGACTGTGAATGAATGGAACAGATTATTAGATGATTGTGTGGGTGCTAGTAATGTGAATATGTTTTAAAATAAAATCGACACATACCTCAGAAGGGCTGGATAAATGTAGATAAAAGGGTTGGACTCTCGATAAGCCAAAGGGCTTCCTTGTCCACCTGCCATCTAGTGTTAATTCTCTGGATGGCAATCTTGTTAAATCTTGTTAAAGTGGTAAACTCGAGGAGCCCGTGAACTTTCAAGTTCGCCAATTCATATTCGCGACTTACACGAGGTGATTGGAACGCAGCATTAGTCACTGTCAATCTGAGATATTAAATCGTAATCAAACGTGTATCTTTACATGGTGGCAGCGGAAACTAAATAAATATAGCGTACGCTTCGCAACTACCGGCACCAGAGCCACTTGACATTCACAATTCAGCAGCGGCAGAGCTGTGGGTTGAGCAATAAAACCGAGCCGGTTCAGGTGTCAACCCTGCTAACAATGATTGGCGCTTCGGGGAGGCGTGTGTACTCCACGTTCGAGTGGAGCCCCGCAACAGACGCAGAGTAGATCCAACCGGTGTTGGACAAGTTTGAGGCATATTATCGGCCAAGAAGAAATGCGCCGTTTGAACATTCAACAGATGCGTGAATTAGATGGCGTGTCGTCGCCAACAGCATATGTTAACGTGGTACGTAAGCCAAAGAAAAACAAGCCAGAGAAGCAGAAGGGACACGAATCGTCACGGTCAGGCGAGTGCAAATACCGCGGCCAGTTTCACGAGTTTAAGAAGGAGCGTTGCTCTGCATGCGGCAAGAAATGTGGCAAGTGCGGCAGAGAAAATCACTTTGCCAAGAAATGTTTGCAGAAATCATACCAGAAGACAGTGAGAACAGTGGGCGAGTTTGACGACGAGGAAGATGTATATAAGCTAGAGGTGTTAACAGCACAGTCCGCTCCAGACAGGTTTGTTACACTTAACCTGCGAAACTCCAGATTCAACTTTATGAAGTTTCAGCTTGACACAGGGGCAGAGTGTAAGGTAATCCCGGTACACCGGAGACGTTACGCTGAGTAACGTGGCGCGTGGCGAGTAACGACACGATCGTAGCGTTTGGAGGCACGATATTGAGCCTGAGTGGACAGGTTCTGCTCCCAGTGTCACGTGGAGAGACACGATGCACATTGCATTGTAACTTGGGTGAAGCTGGCATTCACCCATCGCTGGGACACAAGGCCTGCGTTGGCATGCAACTCATCAAAGTGCTCGATTCTGATGACGTCAATCGACCTTCCACAGGTGATCGACATGTGTTCGCTGTCAAGGAGGCAGACAAGCCACTGACTACAGAACAGTTAGTGTCGAAGTTCCCAAAGGTGTTTGCGGATGGCATAGGCAAGCTGGACAGAGAATATCACATCCGCCTGGATCCCAGCGTGGATCCTGTGCAGCACGCACCGAGACGTGTGCCGGTGGCGCTGAGATGAAACCTACAGACTACACTGGACACATGGTAGAACAGGACGTGCTGGATCCTGTGACACAACCACCTCCATGGATGTCGTCAATGGTGGTTGTGCCGAAAAAGAATGGGAAGTTGCGGATTTGCCTAGATCCAAAGGACCTGAACGCTGCTGTTCAGTGAGAGAGAGAGAGAGAGAGAGAGAGAGAGAGAGAGAGAGAGAGAGAGAGAGAGAGAGAGAGAGAGAGAGAGAGAGAGAGAGAGAGAGAGAGAGAGAGAGAGAGAGAGAGAGAGAGAGAGAGAGAGAGAGAGAGAGAGAGAGAGAGAGAGAGAGAGAGAGAGAGAGAGAGAGAGAGAGAGAGAGAGAGAGAGAGAGAGAGAGAGAGAGAGAGAGAGAGAGAGAGAGAGAGAGAAATGCCATTTGGAATCAGTAATGTACCGGAAGTGTTCCAGAGGAAAATGCACGAACTGATCGAGGGTCTCGCAGGAGTTGAAGTGGTGGCTGATGACTTTGCAGTGATTGGCTGTGTCTTAACCATGGAAGCTGCAATCATGGATCACGAACAGAACCTACTCAGGTTCCTAGATCGCTGTGAAGAGAGGCATGTAAGACTGAATACCGAGACGTTTCAGCTGCGCCAGACGGAAGCACCGTTCATAGGACACGTGGCCTCAGGTGACGGTCTGAAAATACACCCAGACAAGCTGCGTGCCATTGTTGAGATGCCAGAACCGGAAGATGTAACGGCAGTGCAGCGACTAATTGGCATGGTGACTTACCTAGCGAAGTTCGTCTCTAGGTTGACCGAGATCATAGGACCTCTGCGAGAACTAGCTCGCCAGGACACGTATTGGACATGGGGACAAGCGCAGAAGAAAGCGCTCAAGCAGATAAAGGATGCGTTCTCCAGTGCTGCAATACTGAGGTACTACAATCCAGATGGATGATGAAGTCAGACTACAGTGTGTCGCCTCGCAGTCTGGCATTTGTGCAGCACTGGTGCAGCTGGGACAACCAGTAGCATTTACGTCACGAGCGATGGCGTCAGCTGAAACCAGATACGCCCAGATTGAGAAAGAGCTGCTAGCAATCGTGTACGCGTGTGAGAAGTTTGACTCGTATGTGTATGGTCGAGACGAAGTCACCATACAGACAGATCATAAGCCGCTGGAGTCCACATTCAAGAAGCCTCTGAGTATGGCGCCCATGAGGCTTCAGCACATGCTGCTCAGGCTTCAGAGATAAAACCTGAAAGTGGTGTACCACATTGGTACAGAGGTGGACTTGGCTGACGCTCTGAGCAGGGCGTATCTGCCAGTGAATGTCTGTGACAGAAGGTCATCTATGGAGAACATTGATGCGACCATGTTTCTACCTGTCACCGCTGAGCGACTTCAGCAAATTAGACATGCAACATCGGAAGATCCAGTACTCTCCGTGCTGAGTGAAACTGAGTGAAATGATCCTAGCTGGCAGGCCTGGAGAGAAGAGGTATGTGCCGCCTGCTGTGCAATCATCGTGATGAGCTAGTTGTGGTGGGCCAGCTCATGTTCAAAGGTCATAGGCTTGTGATTCCTGCGTGTATGAGAACTGAACTAATTGCAGTTACACACGCAAGCCATGTGGGTATAGAGGGATGTCTCCGCCATGCTAGGCAGGAACTCTATTAGCCCCACACATCTCAGGGCATGAAGGAGTACATATCGACATGTGACGTCTCTCTAGCACACCAAGCCTCTCAGCAGAAAGAGCCACGTACGCAGCATGAAGTGATCATGCGTCCATGGGCCAAGCTGGCCGTAGACCTGTGTGCCTTGCATGGGCGCACGTTTCTGGTGTTTGCTGACTACTTTAGTAACTACCTGGTAATGGAGAGTCTCACGTCTGTGACATCGTGATACGTGTGTTGTCATCCCTGTTCGCCAGACACGGGATACCAGACGTACTAGTATCGGATAATGGGCCACAGTTCGCATCCGCCGAATTTGTTAGTTTTATAGAGAAGTGGTCCTTTCAACATGTGACATATTCACCACACTACGCTCAGTCGAACGGTAAGGCAGAGGATGCTGTGAAGACTGTGAAGAGGCTGTTCACGAAGTGTAAAGAAGATGGCGTGTCCGAGTTCCTAGCTCTCCTCGATTAGAGGAACACATCCTCTGGGGGCATGGGCACGAGTCCAGCACAGAGACTAGGTCGCAGATGCAAGACGTTGCTTCCCATGGCTGCTCCTCTGCTACAGGGGCGTCATTCCACTGAGAATCATAGTCATGCGCTGTACGCTGCCAAGGCAAAGCAGGAGCACTACTACGTCGCGCACCCACGTCCACTACCAGGTCTGAATACTGGTGCTAATGTGCGCATACGATTGCCGGGTGAGAAGACATGGACCCATGGTACAGGCGGCGGAGACGCAGGCCCTAAGTCATTCGACATCCGAGTTGGTACGAGCACATATCGTCGAAATCGTCGAGACATCAGACATACACCATCCCACGAACCACAGTTGAACGAAGACTTGGGCAATGCTGACGAGTCAGAGCTGCATTCGGAGCAACTGTAATTTTTTTTGTTTAGCGGGAATCGCTACACAGACGGATTTAAAATCGAATTTATGCTACAAATGTATTTTTTTTATGTTCTCGAATGTTACATACAATGTCCGCTTTATTGATTAAACTAAAAAGTATCCCCGTACTTTCCACCATTCAGTAAGTATTCTCTTTTGTAATGTTATTGTGTTATAACAAATTCAGTTAGACTGGAATGGTTGCATCATTATAAGAGATTATATTTGTTAAATAGATCACAGCAGGCAAGCAGTAATTGCTTTTGTTTTATAACAAATCCAGCATATCATTATTATGTATTTTATTTTTCGCAAACAAAAATTTCGAAGGTTCTGGCGAGGTTCGAACTCGCGACCTTCTGCGTGTAAAGCAGACGTGATAACCACTACACCACAGAACCAGCGATGTCGGATAGCTACCAACATCGCACGACATCGTCACAAAAGTCTACAATCACGCTAAATTAGAAGTTCAACGTGTTTAGTCTTAGTGATATTTATTGCTGTTACCAGTGGTTAATTAAGTAGTTCTTTGTTATAGCTCTGAATCTAGTAGTTACGTTTGTGGAAGTGCAAATTAGTGTGCGTGGTTAGAAAATGATAAATATAATTATTTAATAATAATAATAATAATAATGGTTTATTACAGAAACTGTGATACATTCCAATCAATAGGTTTCTGTAATGAGGGTATAAAGCCAAGAGTGGCTGATTAGCCCTCACAAAACATGTGATACATAGGTAAATTACATGGTGCAAGATAAAAATTTGTGTGATTGAAGAAAGAAGAAGAAAAAAAACATAAACATGAATCACAACAGTACTATTTTCATGAATACTTCATGTAAAATAGCAACGAAGAATGCTATTTATATATGTCATTAATATTATTTACTAGCAAAAAATTCTTAAGTTGACGTTTAAACGATGCTAGTGCATAATTACAATTACAATCCACTGTTGTCGCCATATAGTTCCATAATTTGACACCTCGGTATCTATTAATCTAATGGTTTTATATAATACATTATTTGTTGAGATCGGCATATGTAGTAATTCTGCGTTGCGTGTCCTATGTTCGTGTAGTTCGTTATTTCTAATGAACATCCTTGTCATAACTGACGGAAACATATTCTTAACGATTTTGTACATAAACAGCACAACCGTGTATTCGTAGATTTTTGTTATTGGTAAAATAGACAGCTTCTGGAAGAGTTTGTCTGTGTGCGCTCTGTATGAAGCTGACATAATTAACCGAATTGCATACTTTTGTAATCTGAATAAAGAACTAAGATGTGTATTATATGCTCCTCCCCACACTTCGACACAATACGTCAGATATGGATATAAAAATGTATAGTATAATGTTACAAGGGATGATCTACTCAGGGTTTTTCTAGCTTTATTTATAATTCCAACGGCTTTGGCTATTTTTTATATACTGTATATGAAAAGTCCAGGACAAATTAGCATCAATTAAAATTCCTAAGAATTTTGTGTTTTCTACTTGAGTAATTTGTAGTCCACCAATAAGGATGGCAATTGGATTGGATACCTTTTTATTTACTGATTTGAAGACAATAAAATGTGTTTTACTGATATTTAAAAAGAGTTTATTACTCTTTAACCAAATAACTATTTTTTGCAGTTCATGATTCATCACAGTTTCTAGCTCACTAAGACTGTTACCATTGACAAAACATTTGTATTATCAGCAAATATAATAGGAAATAGGATATCTGATACGTTAACAATGTCGTTAATATAGATTAAGAATAACAGTGGGCCTATTATTGATCCCTGTGGGACACCACAGCATATAGACTGAATGTTCGATTTTATTCCATCAAATAAAACATACTGCGTTCTATTAGACAAATAACTTTCCAGCCAGGCAAGTGCTCTTCCTCTAATGCCATAATGTTCTAGTTTATTAAGTAATATTTTATGGTCAACTGTATCGAAAGCTTTACTGAAGTCAAGAAAAACTCCTAGTATTAGTCACCATTATTTATAGCTGTGGAAATTTTGTCTACTAGTTGCACAAGAGCCATGTTTGCAGAATGCTTCTTTCTAAATCCAAACTGGTAAATCGATATTTGACGGTAATTGCTTACAAGTGTCTTGTCACTGCCTTTGTGTATCGGGATCACTTTTGCTCTTTTAAGGTCGTCTGGAAAAATACCTTTAGTTAACGACAAGTTAATAACATGTGTTAAAGGAAATAAGAAAGTATGATATGTTAATTTAACAATATGTGGAGTTACTAAGTCCCAACCAGGGCTTGATATTTTTAGATCTTTGATTATAGTTTCTACTTCATTCAGTTCAACTGGGGAGATAAATATTGTATGAAAGTTTCGATGCTTAATATATAATGACGGGTCAATACCATCTTTGGTAATCTTTTCAGCCAACGATGGTCCAACCTTAACATAATAGTTATTGAAGTAATTGGCAATTAACTTCTTATCGGTTATTAATTGATTATTAATAGTTATCTTCGGAGATTGGGGAGGTTTTTTATTTTTATTAATTATTTGCTTAATAAGTTGCCATGATTTCAGAAGATTAGATTGATTTTGCTTTAATAACTGTTGATAGTGATTTCTTTCTGCTCTTCTTAAAATTGAGTTAAGTTTATTGCGGTATGCTTTATAGTTAGTTTCATTAGTAAAGGTAGGTGCTTTTTTGTAGTAGGCGAATAATTTATTTTTAAATTTTATGGAAGTCTTCAGCCCATGTGATAGCCATGGTTTCCTATTACTGTATTTTTGTTTAATCTTTACTTCAGGAAAGCAGTTAAGATAATGCTTACCAAGCTGTGAATAGAAAGCAGCATATGCATTAGTTGGGTCATCAAGCTCAGAAGTAACAAGTGACCAGTCAGCATTAGTTAGACTTGTTGTAAACTTTGCTATGTTCTGATCAGTATAAAACCTCTTAGTTATGTATTTTGTGTTTACATAAGTTGAACAACTGTTGTTATCGACATAGAAGACAGGAAAATGATCTGATATATCTGTATATAGTATACCAGAACAGGTTTCTGTGCTATTTATAGTTAGTTTATTAGTAAAAATGTTGTCAATAAGTGTGGCAGAAGTAGCAGTTACTCTAGTTGGCTTGCTAATGAGAGGAATATATGACATGGTATACATACATTCAAGAAATTCTGAGCTAGGTACGTATTTATCCACATTTAGCAAATTGATATTGAAATCACCCATGAGATAACACAGGCAATTCTCTTTATGGATATTTTTAAAATAGCATGCAAGATTGAGGTGAATACATTTATATCTTTGTCTGGCGGCCTGTGCACAACTCCTGTAATAACGTTCCTTTTATATGTAAATATACCTTTGTCCAACTCAATAAATACACACTCTATATCTTCATTACTTTTGTCTAAATCTTCTCTTCGTTTGTAGAGAAGCGAATCTTTTATGCAGACCGCCACGCCATCACCCTTTTTATTGTTTCTGTAGTTATTTACCATATCGTAACCTGCAATGTTATAAGTATCAACATTGCTTTCCTGTGGCCACGTTTCAGAGAATCCAATTATTGAAAAAGAGTGATTGAGATTGGCAAAGTAATTTTCAAATTGTTGGTGGTGGCGAGGCATACTTCTAATATTGACATGAACAACAGAGAATGTGGTATCTGTTACACCAAGTTGTATGCATGACTTATTAAAGGTATCTTCTATATGGTAATTACACTTATTCATGTTTTCAGTGAATTCACAATAGTAATTGATATCTGGATCAGAGTTAAATAGGATGTCTGCATCTGACTCACTGTTGATTTCAAACGGTACGAAAGCTTTCTTTTCTAGTTCTTGGAATGAGAAAGAAATATTAACATGCGTCCAACTTTCAGATATGACATCTATAAATTCACAGTCATTGTCGAGATGATTGTATGGAAAAATGTTAGACATACATTTTATACAATACCAATACTCACAGTAATCTCGAATATTTTGTTTGTTCAATGCTGTGATACAATTAACATGATAATACCCTTTACAAGTAATGCATTGTAATACAGTGGAGCAACTAAGCACTCTCTTTTTACATATTTGGCAGAAGCCTTTATCTCTATCCATTATCGATCGGTGTAAACATATGTTCTTGCTGTGATTCAAAGAGTGCTAAAAGAACTAGTGAGTAATTCATAGTACGTAACTCGTAGGAATAAAGCAAGGTGGATTTCATTACTATCAACATACCTGTATGTTAATTTCACCCATTTGTATTAGAGTGATAGAATCATGATCTCCATTAGTAGTAGATGTGCTGCACGATAGACAAATTTGAATAATTAGAAAATGCGATTTAATAAAAATTTGTTAATTCCTAATAATTGCGTCTAAGCTATAAGCTTCATGACATAACAGTTGATAAAACGTCGAAGTGTTACATCTAAAGAGATCAGACGGCTGACTCACTAATGCTTACAAGGTGCACTTCAGTAATGGTAAGATGTAACATGCATCTTATGGTTGGTTGTTTGATATTAGTTCATATGTCCCGTTGTAACGTTTCGGCGGTTAGAAGAGGGGAAGGTAGTAATGTGATAGGCTACAACTGCCGATGTCAGTTGGTGAAGTAAGTCGAGCCTACAGACGAGCCAGAGAGCTGCACGTTCTTCACCTTCGCTGTCTGGCGACGGCGCGAACCACTCATCGCAAGAGTCACTCATCCAAGCGTGTCATCGACTCCTCACGCCGGGTATTTGACATAATTGGGTTTGACTGAACCGCATCCGTGTGACCGCCTACCTTTTAGGGGGAAATTGCACCATTTAATAGCAGTTACTGTAAGTCCTCTCTACACGCCAGTGTATAATCAAAACTGGCCACCGGAAGACGCTATTTACAAAACCTGCTTACAAACATGCGTTTTACACTCATTGTTACTCAATGTGTAATAACGCTAACCGCGGCGCTCACGACACACGCGTTATAGTACAGTCGAAAAAACACACGAAACGAACGTACGGTAATTTAGTCATTTCGGTAAATCATAGCGATTCGTTATCACTTGCGCCGCCGTCGTCATGCCCAAACAGACTATGCCCTTCAGATTTTTTTGGATAAGCTGCCAACACCAAAATCTACCGGGGAAAGTATTAGAAAAAAGCGCGAAAGGGATCAACCCACTGTACTGTAGGCGTTCGGTATTAGTACAACATGACACATCAAAGTGTCACACTCTGGCAGCTGAACAATACTGAAGAATCCTCCCACAGGAACATCAGATACCGAAGTCCGTCCAATCCACGAAAATAGTTTTCCTTGAGAAGCTAGGTCAACTATTCCGTGACAGACATGCAATAGCACTCCATAACGGTCTGTTTAGTGGAGAGTCTCACGTGTGTGACATCGCGGAGCGTGATACGTGTGTTGTCATCCCTGTTCGCCAGACACGGGATACCAGACGTACTAGTATCGGATAATGGGCCACAGTTCGCATCCGCCGAATTTGCTAGCATTGTAAAGAAGTGGTCTTTCCAACATGTGACATCTTCACCACACTACGCGCAGTCGAACGAGTTCACGTAAGTGTAAAGAAGGTGGTGTGTCCGAGTTCCTAGCTCTCCTCGATTAGAACACATCCTCTGGGGGCATGGGCACGAGTCCAGCACAGAGACTGGGTCGCAGATGCAAGACGTTGCTTCCCATGGCTGCTCCTCTGCTACAGCCGCATCATTCCACTGAGAATTATAGTCATGCGCTGTACGCTGCCAATGCAAAACAGGAGCACTACTACAACGCGCACCCACGTCCACCACCAGGTCTGAATACTGGTGCTAATGTGCGCATACGATTGCCGGATGAGAAGACATGGACCCATGGTACAGGCGGCGGAGACGCAGGCCCCAAGTCATTCGACATCCGAGTTGGTACGAGCACATATCGTCGAAATCGTCGAGACATCAGACATACACCATCCCACGAACCACAGTTGAACGAAGACTTGGGCAATGCTGACGAGTCAGAGATGCATACGGAGCAGCCAGATGCGCCGGCTGTTCTTGTTGAGCATCCAGTAGCTGTCACTGCGACACCTGTGAAGAGTGCATCTCCAGCACTCAGACGCTCGAAGCGTTTGCGTACAACAAATGTCAGACGTCGTGACTATGTCTGATGATGTTGCGAATTTACTTGGACTTTGAACGTTTCGATTTTGAACATTAATTCAGAACATTGAGACTATAAACAATTAAACAGGGACATTTCGATATTGACGATATAATTAACATTTTGCTATACAATTCTTGAATAACTATTAGTTGCTATTTAAATTACATTAATACAGATGTTCTTTTCTGTCAGAGGGGAAAATGTGACGGAATAACGTATGCTCCCCAAGTGACTAAAATACTTTACGCTCCCGACGAGAAGTTGGTTCGAGCCACGTGCACTCGCGCCGTTCTGTCTGTTTACGTTCTATATATGATATATATATATATATATATATATATATATATATCATATATAGAACCTAAACTGACAGAACGGCGCGAGCGCACGTGCTTCCATCTCCAACTCTGACAGTTCGTTGTCACTGCAGCCGCAGGTCGTGGATAGTGTGCATCGCTCTAAGAAATAAAGTTTTGGTGAGTAATTTATACACTTCATGGAATACGAATCCGTTTGTTACGACAAGTTCTGAAGTTGGCATTGTGTCTTGTGACCACAATAGTTGGAACATTTATTTGTGATCTTCATAATCGGTGTTGGCGTCGCGACGGAGCAGTTCTGATGTTAAAAGGTGAGCGATTGGCTTGGGGTTGCCGCAACAGTTGCACACACTTATATTCTATATAAAACATATATAGAACTTAAACAGACAGAACGACGCGAGCGCACGTGACTCGAACCATGTTGATACTCACTATCAATCGGAGATATTAAATCGTATACAAACGTGCATCTTTACACTTCCTGCTTCACTGCAAACCAAACAAGTTGGACACACAAAGACCCATGGTTTTGTCTGACGATGTTTAGTGGGCCAGTGCCTGATTGTTTATATTTGTATTGGGAAGGGATGTACCTGTGTTTCTGCCATCTGGTACGTTTGGCAATGTTTCGGTATTCTCGTAAGGTTCAGCGAGTGTTCTGCAAACGGTTGGGCCAGGGCCTTTACCTTGTCTGTATTGTATAAACCCTATGTTCAGTGGTTGTTTTAGTGTGATTAAATATCGAGATACACATGACGATGTATTCAATGATACGTGCCTCCAGTCATACTATACGTCGACTACTGTCTCAATACTCACTAATCAATTAGTGCTTTCGGTTCTTTCGCTGAATTATTATGTGTTTGTTTACTGGATGTCAAAGATAAAGATTATTCGGACAAATAATTTTGTGTTAACCAATTTGCTATTAAGCCTTCTATAACCATTAAGAAATATCCCCTAATGCCCCTATGTTGCTTGTGTTGTTGTAGGATCTATGCACCCGAACGGCCATTTCACACAAAAAACTGGTTTTATAAATGAACGTCCGCGTTATTGATTAAATTGAAAAGTATCCCCGTACTTTCCACCATTCAGTAAGTATTCTCTTTTGTAATGTTATTGTGTTATAACAAATTAAGTTAGACAATACACTGGAATGGTTGCATCATTATAAGAGATTATATTTGTTAAATAGATCACAGCAGGCAAGCAGTAATTGCTTTTGTTTTATAACAAATTCAGATAGTTTGTCAGTTGTAACAACATATCATTATTATGTATTTTATTTTCCGCAAACAAAAATTTCGAAGGTTCTGGCGAGGTTCGAACTCGCGACCTTCTGCGTGTAAAGCAGACGTGATAACCACTACACCACAGAACCAGCGATGTCGGATACCTTCCAACATCGCACGACATCGTCACAAAAGTCTACAATCACGCTAAATTAGAAGTTCAACGTGTTTAGTCTTGGTGATATTTATTGTTGTTACCAGTGATTAATTAAGTAGTTCTTTGTTATAGCTCTGAATCTAGTAGTTACGTTTGTGGAAGTACAAATTAGTGTGCGTGGTTAGAAAATGATAAATATAATTATTTGAATAATTAGAAAATGCGATTTAATAAAAATTAGTTCATTCCTAATAATTGCGTCTAAGCTATAAGCTTCATGACATAACAGTTGATAAAACGTCGTCAAAGTGTTACATCTAAAGAGAACAGACGGCTGACTCACTAATGCTTACAAGGTGCACTTCAGTAATGGTAAGATGTAACATGCATCTTATGGTTGGTTGTTTGATATTAGTTCATATGTCCCGTTGTAACGTTTCGGCGGTTAGAAGAGGGGAAGGTAGTAATGTGATAGGCTACAACTGCCGATGTCAGTTGGTGAAGTAAGTCGAGCCTACAGACGAGCCAGAGAGCTGCACGTTCTTCACCTTCGCTGTCTGGCGACGGCGCGAACCACTCATCGCAAGAGTCACTCATCCAAGCGTGTCATCGACCCCTCACGCCAGGTAGTTGACAGAATTGGGTTTGACTGACCCGCGTCCGTGTGACCGCCTACCTTTTCGGGGAAATTGCACCATTTAATAGCAGTTACTGTAAGTCCTCTCTACACGCCAGTTTATAGTCAAAACTGGCCACCGGAAGACGCTATTTACAAAACCTGCTTACAAACATGCGTTTTACACTCATTGTTACTCAATGTGTAATAACGCGAACCGCGGCGCTCACGACACACGCGTTATAGTACAGTCGAAAAAACACACGAAACGAACGTACGGTAATTTAGTCATTTCGGTAAATCATAGCGATTCGTCATCACTTGCGCCTGACAAGTCCTTCAGATACCTACGTCATACATGTATGTTGTTGTTGCAAGAAAGCTACTAAGATCATCAACCAAGAGGCATTTTTTATTAGTCTGTTATCAGGTGGCTCTGTTGATATGTCCACCAGTGAGAACGACGCGATGTGTGGCATAATGTATGTGCATGGCCAGATTTAACTATGTGCTGGCTGGCCAGCACCTTTTTGGCGTAAAGGTCGAACGCTGGTGTGAGATGCTTTGATTATCGTGGCTTAGACACTGGATAGAAAGTAGAGAACATTATAACCGGTCCCTTGCTCCCGCATAATAACCGGTCCCTTATACCAGTGCGCATGCGCTACTAGAAACGGAACCATTACACACTCGCATTTCAACCTGTTCAATACTTGTTTAGTTATTGTAATTTCACGCTTTCTCTTTAGTAAAGTGACTGAACAAATGGAACTCTGTTCTTATTTATAACTAAACAACTTGATGGCGCCTGTGAACGTTGAGTGTCCGATCGAGGATTGTGACTATACGGCTACGCACGCAGAGGCGGCAGTGGTGGCTGCTATGCTGAGTGTACACGCCACTGTGCACGTCGCAGTCCCCCGGGCGCTGGGCGCGAATGCGAAGATGGAGAAACTCAAGCGTCCTTCCGTAGCACTGGCCGGGACGGGCGAGGCCTGGTCATACTTCATAACCCGCTGGGGTGAGTACAAGACGGGTACTAAACTTGTTGGACCCGACATAGTCGCACAACTACTGGAATGCTGCGAGGAGGAGTTGAGAAAAGACCTCATTCGCGCAGCGGGCAAGAGCCTAATGAGCAGTGTCGAAAAAGACGTCCTCACCGCCATGAAGGCACTCGCCGTCCGAGCGGAGAACACTATGGTAGCTCGGGTAGCCCTGTCTAACATGCGGCAGGGACACGAGGAGCCCATCCGGTCGTTCTACGCCCGTATCAAGGGGCAGGCGGACACATGCAAGTACGAGATGAAGTGCACTAAGACGGAGTGCGATCAAGTCAACGACTTCACAGAAGAGATTATACGCAATGTGATTGCATCGCAGACCAAGAGATACAACTTGATCTGCTCGGTGAAAAGAACCAGGACATGCCATTAAAGGACATGATTGAGTATATCGAGGCCAAGGAGTCTGGAAAACGCTCGGCATCGCGTCTACTCGACCCTCAGAACACGGATGCGATCAGCAGCTCGTATCGGTGGGGGAAACAGCAGAACGTCCGCAACAGAGGAGGAGCCAGGCCGGAGAAACCGAAAGCCAAGCCCAAAGGGGTGTGCATCTACTGCGGCGAGGTGGGTCACGGCAAGACGCCCCTGTGGCACACCAGACGCACCGAGTGCCCCGCGTATGGTAAAAAGTGCCAGAAGTGTGGCCGCCAGAATCACCTCGACAAGGCGTGCCTGAGCGGACGACCGACTAAGCCCCCATCTGAGGAGACAGACGAGCTGTATGACGAGCAAACGGCAGCCTTAGTCGAGCTATGCACGGTCACCATGGACAGCGCGGGCGACGGGTTACGCACACTCCCCCTCGCTCACCATCTGTACGATGATATGTGCGATAAATGGACGAAACGCGCGTCCAACCCGCAGCCGTACATCAACCTCACTCTTACCAACGAGCGCGAAGATTACAAAGCGCTGGGTTTTGACCTCCTGAAACGCACCCGCGCAGTATCCCTGCCTGTCATGGCCGACACGGGCTGTCAGAGCTGCCTGATCGGCATTGGAGTCACCCAACAAATGGGCCTGAGTACCAAGGACTTCATACCCGTATCCATGACTACGAAGGCTGCGAACAACAAGGGAATTCGTATTCTCGGAGCTGTGGTGGTCAGATTCGCCGGTAACAGTGGCACTCGGAGATTGGAGACGCGCCAAATCGCGTACGTGACAGACACCTCGGACCGCATATTCCTCTCCCGCGCAGCTTGCGTGGACCTGGGCATGATCTCGGACAAGTTCCCAACACTCGGGGAGGTCAACCTGGCGACCTCTGAATTGTGTGACTGCCGGCGACGTGCAGAGCCGCCGACCAAGCCGACCACACTCCCCGTGCCGGCGACCGAGGCTAACAGAGAAACCTTACAGAAACACTTACTCAGAATATACGCTCAGAGCACTTTCAATACGTGCCCGCACCAGCCCTTACCGAGAATGACTGGCCCGCCGCTACGTCTTATACTCGATGAGGATGCGACGCCGGTTGCCCATCACACTCCCATCCCCGTGGCCATACACTGGCAAGACGAGGTAAAAGCAGGCCTTGACCAGGACGTTCGTCTCGGCGTGTTAGAGGAAGTACCCATCGGTACGCCGGTGACATGGTGTCACCGCATGGTAATCTGCGCGAAAAAGAACGGCAAGCCGCGACGCACCATCGACTTCCAGGCCTTGAACAAACATGCGTTCCGCGAAACCCACCACACCCAATCCCCGTTCCACCAGGCGAGACGCATACCTAACGGGAAACGCAAGACTGTATTCGACGCATGGAACGGCTACCACAGTGTCCCTCTACACGAGGACGACCGCCACAAGACGACCTTCATCACTCCATAGGGACGCTACCGGTACCTATCGGCTCCACAAGGGTATATAGCGTCAGGAGATGGTTATACACGACGATACGACGAGATCGTCGCGGACATTGGTGACAAGACCAAGTGCGTGGACGACACGCTACTATGGTCAGATACGATCGAGGAGAGCTACTTCCAGGCGGTCCAATGGCTGGATATATGTGGCCGGAATGGAATCATCCTCAACCCGGAGAAGTTCGTTTTCAGCGCACCCACAGCGGACTTTGCAGGCTTCACGATCACCATGACTGACGTGCGACCATGCAGCCGCTACCTGGAGGCGATCCGCGATTTCCCACAACCGCGTAACATCACCGACGTCAGATCGTGGTTCGGGCTGGTAAATCAAGTGGCTTACGCGTTCAGCATGGCAGAACGAATGCATCCGTTCCGGAAGCTCCTGAAAAATGGAGAACGCTTCACGTGGTCCCCGGAGTTAGAGGACATATTCCGCGAATCGAAGGACGTGATCGTTCAAGAAATCGAGCGCGGCGTCCGCATCTTTGACAAGACCAAGCCTACATGCATCGCCACAGACTGGTCGAAGGAGGGCATTGGATTCTGGCTATTTGAAAAGCACTGCCGATGCTCACCAATCAGACCCTTCTGCTGCAACGACGGGTGGAAAATAACCCTGGTCGGCAGCAGGTTTACACACGCAGCAGAATCCAGATACGCGCCCATAGAGGGCGAGACCCTCGCAGTCGCGGACGCCTTGGACAAGGCGCGCTACTTCGTGCTGGGTTGCGAGAACTTGATCGTAGCGGTAGACCATAAGCCGCTGCTGAAACTCCTTGCGGACAGAGCCCTTGACGACATACCTAACCCCCGCCTCAGGAACCTCAAGGAGAAGACCCTGCGTTATCGCTTCCGCATCACACATGTCCCAGGCATGAAGAACAAGCCGGCAGATGCCATGTCACGTAGGCCGGTCGGCACCGCGCTACCATCACTCTTGAACCTACCAGACGACAATGCTGCCATAGTGAACCACCTACCATCCAGCATGCACACCAACGTCTTATCTCTCCTACGCCGAGTCGAACCGGATGACGACGACGACGACGACGTCGAGGAGGACAACCTGACATGGTGCGCCGCGGGCCTCGAATCATTGCGATCAGTGACATGGGACCGCGTCAGGGAGGCTACCAGCAGCGACGTCGATATGCACACACTGGAGGAAATGGCAACCGACGGCATCCCCGACTCGAAGATCGAGATGCCAGAGACGATTCGCGACTATCACCAGTACCGCGAAAACATCACATCGACAGACGGAGTGATCCTATACAAGGACAGGGTTATCATACCGCCCTCACTCCGCGGTGAGGTACTGAGCACCCTACACGCTGCCCACCAGGGCGTATCGATGATGACCGCCCGTGCAGAATCCTCTGTGTTCTGGCCAGGCATATCGGCCGACATCAGCACCACTCGGAAAAATTGCGAACACTGCCACCGGATGGCACCCTCACAACCTGGAGCGCCGCCCATCCCACCGATCCCGGTCGTTTACCCCTTCCAGGCAGTGTGGTCGGACTTCTTCGTACACAGGGGCGTACACTACCTCGTGACGGTGGACAGATACTCAAACTGGCCAATCATATCGCAGTCGACAGGTGGCGCCACCGGCCTCATCAACCACTTACGTCGCGCCTTCGTGACGTACGGGACGCCAGAAGAGCTCGCATCGGACAGGGGTCCGGAGTTCACCTCTACCGAGACCAGGTCTTTCCTGCACAGATGGGGCGTACACCACCGCCTATCATCGGTGGCCTTCCCCCACAGCAACTGTCGTGCAAATAATTGGGGTGAAGACGATGAAACGACTCATCACCGACAACACCGGTCCGAAGGGAGAACTGGACACTGACGCTGTGCAGATAGCGATACTACAATATCGCAACACACCCGACCCTGACACAAAGATCTCCCCGGCAATGTGTGTCTTCGGCCGCCCGACACGCGATTTCATCCCGATTATCCCCGGGAAATACAGACCACATTTAACAAGATTTAACAAGATTGCCATCCAGAAAATTACTCTGGATGGCAGATCGAGAGTCCAATACTTTTTATCTACATGTATCCCGCCTTTTTAAGGTGTGTGTCGATTTTATTTTTAAACATTCACGCTACTAGCACCAACACAATCAGGAGATAATCTGTTCCATTCATTTACAGTCCTTTGTGAGAATGAGAACTTTCTTATATCTAATCTACACTGCTCCTTTACTAATGTAGCTTCATGTCCTCTGGTCCTTCTATCTTTCTTAACTGAGAAAAAAATGTTTCTATCAATATTTTCATAACCATTCAATATTTTAAACACTTCTATCTGATCTCCTCTCAATCTCCTGGTCTCTAGTGTTGTTAAACCACATTCTTTTAGGCGTATTTCGTAACTAAGATCCCTCAGATTTGGTATCATTTTAGTCGCTCTCCTCTGTACTCTTTCTAGCATATCTATGTCCTTCTTGCGATATGGCCTCCATGCTTGTATACAATATTCTAAATGAGGCCTCACTATTGTTTTGTACAGCGGTACTATTAATTCTTTTTTCTTATACGCTATATTTCGCCTAATTAATCCAAGGATTTGATTTCCCTTTGACGCTGCAATTCCGCACTGCTCTGAAACCTTCATATCAGCACTAATGGTTAACCCTAAGTCCTTTTCTTTTACAGTAGTACTTAGAACAGTACCCCCCATTTTATATTTTACCTCTTCATTCCCATGACCTGTGTGGAGGCATTTACATTTCCCAAAATTGAACAGCATTTGCCACTTTTCAGACCATTTGATCAACCTATCAAGATCATCTTGTAAATGCTGTCTGTCTCCATCACTTTTAATCCTTCTAAACACTTTTGTATCATCCGCAAATTTTAACACCTTGCTTGTTATATCATCGTCCAAATCGTTGATATATATTAAGAATAATATAGGTCCTAGTACTGATCCCTGTGGTACCCCACTCAATACCGATTTCCAGTTTGAAGCCTCCCCATCAACTACTACACGTTGTCTTCTGTCATTCAGCCATTTTTCTATCCAGTTTATTATACCATTTCCTATGCCATGGGCCTTTAGCTTAAGGAGTAATCTTTGATGTGGTACTTTGTCGAAAGCTTTTTGAAAATCTAAATAGATGATATCTACTGGTGATCCCTCATCTACCCACCTAGTGATGTCTTCCAAAAAACATAACATATTTGTTAAGCATGACCTCGCTTTTAAAAACCCATGTTGAGATGGGTTTATCAAGTTATGTTTAACAAGAAAATCCACCATGTGATCTTTAATTAGTCTTTCTAATAATTTGCAAATCACTGATGTTTAAACTCACTGGTCTATAGTTCTCGGACTTGTTTCTCGAACCTTTTTTAAATAACGGTATAATGTTTGCCTCTTTCCATTCTAAAGGAACCACTCCCTCTTCTAATGACAAATTGAAAACTGTTGCAAGCGGTGCGCTAATTTGTTCTACAATTTCCAATAGTAGTTTGGGCGGAATCCCGTCCACTCCAGGTGATTTATTATCCTTCATAGCCCTTGGAAACCTGGGCGGAGCACACTAAACGCCTTCCACCACTCGCGGTAGGGGACTTAGTCCGCGTACAGAACCAGACAGGACCTCACCCCAACAAATGGGACAAGACGGGCAGTATCGTTGAGGTACGTCAGCACGACCAATACGCGATCAAGATTGACGGATCGGGCAGAGTCACACTTCGGAACAGGAAATTCCTGCGCAAGTTCAGCCCAGTTCACTACGACCGGCCGCCAACCCGATCGATCTATGACGACCTAGCAACCCGCGTCACCGTACCAACACCCGTCGTGACACCGCAACTACGTGACCTCGATAACGACCCTGCGACACCTGCGACGCAGACGGGGCACACACCGCCACCGACACTGACGTCAGCGAGAACACCCCAGCGCAAGACACCGTCCGCTGCAGTCACGCCTGCAACCCCAGGACGAGACACACCGAGGCGCGCAATCCTCCAGACGCCACCACCAGCCCCAGAGACCCCGAGATCTCCACCCCCATCGGAGCCTGACGTGGAACCACCAGCACCAGCAATTGGTCAACGACGATCCACCAGAGCGACCAGCGTGCCTACCTGGCACAAGGACTACTCCATGGGATAGTCAATAAACATTTATCAGCCTTTATCCAGTAGCATAAAGACTCGGAGGGAGATAGAGAACATTATAACCGGTCCCTTGCTCCCGCATAATAACCGGTCCCTTATACCAGTGCGCATGCGCTACTAGAAACGGAACCATTACACACTCGCATTTCAACCTGTTCAATACTTGTTTAGTTATTGTCATTTCACGCTTTCTCTTTAGTAAAGTGACTGAACAAATGGAACTCTGTTCTTATTTAGAAAAGACTAACGGCTTGTATTGTCTCTACGGAAAGACACGGGCAATATATGGTATTAACGCTTTTGCTTAATTGCTTCGAAAAAGCAGTTGACTCGAACTCATGTCCCTTCGATTGACATTCTGGCCTTCTTACCACCAAGCTAATGTCCCCGCAAGATCACGTGAGCGTGAGTTGTCGTACGGGTCTGACGGACTGGTATGCAATAGATGGTCTAGAATAGTCAGGTGGATTGGCCTCCTAGAAAAGTGACACCGTACTTTGAAACAAACCAGCGTGTTATGTATATTCCACGAAAGCAAGGCGATATATCCAATACCCAATAATATGTGTCCAGCGTTTGGAATGCAGCGTCTGAAATATCGCCATGGCATAGGTGTTCAGGGGCGTACCCAGGATTGACATGTTGGGGGGTTTCCAAACAGGTATTACCAGTGGCGCGGGAACGAAATTCATACGGGGGGGGGGGGGGCTACCGGAGCTTCAGCACCACTGACAAATTTCCGCCGCATATCTTCACATCTTCCTTCACCTTGTGGTTGTCTCGGTTGGCTCGACTGCAACATCGGAAGAGGGGGGTGCGTGTGTGTGTGTGTGGGGGGGGGGGGGGGTGAAGGGGGTGTTGTTGAGAAATGTTCGCCGCTTCGCCGCTACAACTTCAGCTTCTCCGCTGTCTCGGCTGTGAACTGGAATTGATACCACAGGAGGCAGACGCTACTCTGAACAGGACTGTCATTCAGTTACTAGCCTAGAGAATACATGGTGGAGCACTCATCTTGTTCCACCGAGAACTTAAGCCCACCATAGATGCACCAGTACTATTCACCGACACGCTACATTCATTATGGTTAACACCGAGTGCCGAGTGACTGATACCGTTTTTATTGCACCAGCCTTATCCATTACCAGTTTTGCGTGTCGTTATAGTAGCGCCTACACAAATGAAACTACTATATCTCGAATCCTCCCTGGTACTTCCTTTCTAAACATTTTCTGACCCATCGATCCAAATTCAGCATCTGATATTTCTTTATTAACCAACGATTAAATAATCCAGGGCCTCAACATTTTTTTGCGCGAATATATCTGCGGAAATAAAAAAATGAATTGTTTGGTTACTTGTGCGTGCGTGTGTGCGCGCGCGTGTGTGTGTGTGTGTGCGTGCGTGTGTGTGTGAAGAACGAGGGACTGAACTAGGGATGGCATGAATGAATAATGAACCGCGCAGGAAGGCGTGGGACGAAACACTGTATAACAAATCCACGCGACGGAATACACGCATGACATCAATAAATCACCCGCCCCTAGATTCCAAAGTCAATTTTCGCGGAAAAAGAGCGCTTCGTTTTTTCATGACCTTCGTCTTGTTTAGCGGGGAGCGCACGCCAAGCAGACGATTAATACATTCTGGCGGGAACGCTGAACATAAATTTGGCGTTGAGCGGAAATTTAAATATCAATAATAACGGTCCTTGGGTAGGTGGTAAAATTAATTGGCAGCGGTATCAACTTGAACTTTTTAGCCGACAAGAGTATACGCGTGCGTTAAACTTCTTAATTAAAGATAATGATTACTAACATACGCTATGTTGTTATTCTTACAAAATCGCAAACACATGCACTCATTCACTCACTCGTGACACAGACGTGCACACAGTGACACACGCACGCACGCACACACACACGCACTCATTCACTCACTCGTGACACACACACACACCCGCGCGCACACACTTACATACAAACGCGCGCGCACACACACACACACGCACACACTCAAGCAAGCACACATGCGCACGCACGTAGGCACACGCACTCGTCACACAAGCGCACTCACGTGCACTCACGCGAACAAATAAACAAACACACGCTCAGTCAGCACGTACGGAGCGTATATAAATGTGCGTACATGGGGTGTGCGTATAATGTCGAAACGTTGACTCATTTTAGTAGAACAAAAATATAGTTCATCGCCTTCAGATCGGGACCGAGTTAGTTACATGCAGTGATTAAATTTGTCGACTCGGCTGGGAGAATTTTGTTATGTACTGAATCATTAGCAGCAGAGCTTCATATCTGTGCAAAACGGAACAAGAAGGCGAGGGAACCAAGACTAATAAGTTGGTCAATTCCATAAAAAAAACAATACTTGATTCTGTTACTGGAAACCTTACCAGCAACTAGCCATTTAGCTACAAGTTCACTCATGCAAGCTATACAGAAATTAAAGGAATAAAGGATGATCAAACCACAGTTATTTCACAGTTTTATATATATATAAGTGCGTGCGTGCGTGTGTGCATGCGTGCGTGTGTCCTATGTGTCCTATACAGCCCCATTCCTGTTCAATTCCAGATTTCGGCAAACATAAAGCCGTGGGCCTGTATGTAAATACGATACGGCAAGGCAGCAAACATACATGTGCGCGATGTATATTCATACACCATAATGTAGTTCGAGAAAATAAAATGTTGTGAAGAAAATATTTTATTATGTTATAATGATGTAAGAACAAAATTGCAACAGACAAGTATTATTGAACAATTTCAATCGGAAGCAAATAAGCGAGAGCTGTTTTTTTAATTATTGTCTATTTTGACAGTGTGCGGAAGCATTCAATAAGAATGAGTAAATGTGTTGCGGCAACAGACTGCCGGAGGTGGCTTGTCAAGTTGACTGTTAGTTAACTTAAGAGTGTGTTCGGTTTTACGCAAATTCTGCCTGGCAAGGTATGTGGTTTGTAATCGTGCTTATAACAAACTGGTATGTAGCAGTTTATTCGTTTGCTACCGGTGTTTTGTTGATTGTATTCAAGTTTTTTCGAAGCGGCAGACGATAGTCAATCAGCTTGGACTGTGAACTATTGACCTCTGACCTGGTAAATTGTGATCACAGTTGAACCACATGTTACTTTATCATCATGCTTGTGAAAAACATCAACTACACCGGCCACTGTGATTGCAGCCATGAAGTGATAATAATTTACTGTATTGAGGGGACAAGTGAGATTTAGCTGTTGGAATGCGTATTCATAATGAACACAAATACTTTGATTGATCGGATCAGAAGTATAACATCAACATGCACATATTTTATGTCCCCTGTGTAACTGTGCTGAATAACACAGACAGCCAAACGCAGTTTGATTAATGTTCCAGCTAACTTGTGAATACCTAATCCTAGTCAGAAAAAGGTTGATGAATTAACATAACCCTGGGGACTTAGTAAATTTGTAAAGCAGTGTTCTAAATTAAGGCCTTTGAAACGGCGGCCGTTGAATCAAAATCCGTCATGCCGATTCAATTCGCCATTGTTTAAGTTATCGGCCCGACACCACTGGTTCACAAACGCCATAGGTTTATATTGGTGGACATGGCTAGGCTGCATCCGATGCATAGTTTGTTAGAATTCTTAGACTCAACTCAGTTATAGGAGACGATAAACACAACTTTGGTAGTAATTCAACAATAGTTTGTTAAAATTGAACTCTTATCACGCGAAAGGTTGCATTCAATAGCAAAGCCAATGAACTCCAAGTCTAAACATTGGTGGCATCGCCACCGGCAGTGCAGTTTTCCAAGAGTCAGGCTGGACACCATTTTTCATAGTTTTGCTGTGTCCTTTGAATTTTTTTTTACAGTGTTTGGAAGTTGTCTCGGTTGTAGGTCAGAGTTAGGCATGCTTTTTGTTCTTTCTCTACAAATACATTTGGCCTAAATCCAAATTTGACTGGTGACAAAAGTGTATTTCGTAACGTGACCAACATTGGCAATGTGAAGGCCATGTAGTTTGGTAGTGTCACCTAGCAAATAAACCGGAACACACATAAAAAGAAGTGGCAAATGTACTGTATACATGCGTCTGAGTGCAACACTAATACAGTTAAATACAAGTACTGGCTTTGGGCAGAATTTGAACAATCAGGACATACCTTTGAAACAATATTTATTATAGGCTAATTTGGTAATTAAAAATATTATTTTATAATTTGCACTTTATTATTATAGTGTGCTTACATACATTTTTATATATTTTTCAAGGCCTAATTTTAATTATTTTGTATGCATATATATAGATATATATGCAATGCAAAGTTATGTTATGTTAGTGTAACTTAGCTCTATTATGTTGGTGTACATATAGTTAATGTTAAAATTATTACTATTTAATATCTTATGTACTTACATGTATAATTCAAATGATAGACATTCACGTGGATGATTAAAGAATGTGAAAAAATGGAAATGTATCGATGTGATTTGTAAATTAGTCGGGCCAGTTCAAATTCAGCTGGGTCAGTTCAAAATTGATCTGGGCCAGTTAACAAAAATCTAATTTCTTTGCTAATTTGAGACATTAAGGGATGCATAAAATATTATGTTTGTGTGTGCTAAGGTCCCTTAGAAATGGCATTACGATCAGAATGTTTTTATGCACACCGAAAAAGTTGTATGTATATATATCTATCCGTGAGTATCTAATTTCGATAACAAATGTTGTCATTTACACAGATAATTCTGTTGTGCCTTTAAGGACCTTTGATTTGGTGCGTTCTGTACCATTTATGATGTGACTTGGTGTTCTGTAAGACTTACAGATTACCTGGTAGTGTGAGGAGTCATGTTATATCCAGATAGTATAAAATGGACCACATTTTTGCAGCAGCATCTGTGCATATTGTGCAATGTATTTTATGTTAAAATAATTTAACAAGTTTCATGTACAAACAATGAAATCATTTCTTTTCGATAAGGACTTGAAACATGGTTACAAACATTTACAATGCCATCTCATTGAATGTTTTGAACTTTACATTGAAAAAAAACAAGTGAGCGATAAATTGCCTGTCTAAATATACCAAAACCAGTTTAAGTGGGTGGCATGTTTTACCCTTCTTTTGACAGAATTTTATCGAGGTACAGTTACTGAAAGAACAAAAAGTAAATTCAAGTAATAGTTACACTAAATGCATTTGACCATCACACATGCCAACTGCCATGATCATGGACCTAATAATGTGGCATCTGTTTTGTAAAGGTCATACATGGACACTGTTGGCCTGAATTTATTATGTCACTTAATATTTATAAATAGATGATCTAATTAATTCAAACTATTTTAGTGCATCAATGTTAATTCACAAAACATGACCTTCTTCATGCAGAGTTATTCAGTCGGGAATGATGAATGGAGAATGTGAGCGATGTGATTTACAGTAACAGTACATGATATGTACCGTTTGATTGTCTTTGACATAATGTCAAGATTGTACCTGAGGCCCAGTATCTTGGATGTTGACAGGTACAATACAATGTTCACTTGTCTACATACTTGTGGTAATTCAGTGATTGTTCAAACATACATTTGTTCAGTCTGCATTTGTTGATTAGAGCATACATGCCAGGGTGAAAAAAAACATGCTTTCATTTAGGGAGTGGGAGGTGGTGGTCACCCCTTGATCCCTTGCAGGGCTTAAATTTGTGAGCTGTGGTTGGCTGGCCAATGGCGGCCAAGACAAAGACCAAATATAGTCTTGGCGACTAATTTTTAAATAATGGGGGCCAGCTGGCGAGTCTAACGATTGGCTAAATCTATAAATAGTGCTGCTCCAGATGCCCTTACCACTCCATGCCAGTGGCAAAGGAAATCATCATTCACTTATTACAATTGATCAATACTGTAATGACTGTATGTAGGGGACACTTAAAAATAAGTAAATTATCAGCTGTTCCAAAACATATGTGCACAAAAATAAATCTCCCATTCACTGTCCCAATGCTTAGCGACACGAACACGTCATGTTGTCCTTCTCTATTACTCTGTTATTAATTATTTTTTAAGTGTCTCAATGGCCCTACATCCTGTTTGTCCAAATACATAGGGACACAAATAATTATATTTATTAAGGTGTCCCAAAACATACGGTACAGAAAAATAATTATTTTTCTATATTTTTAGGGCGTCCTAATATATACGGTCAATGTTGACAACACAGGTTAAAATACCAAAACCCAAGCAAAGAAGCCACCACTGCTGTAGGGTGGTAGTGGTCTAATTGTAGTGATAAGGGGCCGGCATTCTAGGCAGAGAATGTCATGTTCATTTGAAACAATTTAGTACTAAGGTACAAAGTCTACCAAGTCAGTATGATTAAATGACCAATTAATTAGTAACTGCCTGACTGTAGGAGTATTCCCAGGGTCTGTGAATGGGCTGGTATGTCTACTTCTGAGAAGGGGTGGATTGGCCAAAATGTGGAGAGTCAGTGGGGGTGGGGTGGGGGAGAAGGTGTTATTATGGAAATACACCCCTATAGTGTTTGTCAAGTAAGCAACCCTGCATTTATGTTTTCCATGACTGCTTGAGCATGTATATTATAATATAGCCATGCACTGTGTGTATTATGGTTACTTTAAAACGTGAGCTGTATTTTTTATAGTAATTCAGATAGTACAGATGTGTGTGTCTGACAAATGTTCACATGGCCATCATGCTGTAAAACTTTTATTTCAGTACTTAAATGGGCACTGTATAGATTGCACTGTTCCATGGCAGAAGTATTTTGTCATCGGATGCTTGGTGTCTGCGGCTATTTATAGAACAGTGTGGAGCAGGCGATATGTTTGCCGTGGTTAGTTCTCGGGAACACAAGACAAGTGTGCGCTGAATCTAGTGATTGTAATGTTGTTGATAAGGATTTATTTATGACATATATTGTTGCAAACTAACAACACAAAATAAATAAATCCTTATTAACAACGCAGTCACTAGATGCAGCGCACACTTGTCTTGTGTTCCCGAAAACTAACGATGGCAAACATATCGCCTGCTCCACACCAGTATATAAATAGCCGCAGACGCCAAGTGTCAGCCGACAAAATACTTCTGCCGTGGAATAGCGCAATCTATACAGGGCCCCTATACGGGTGATTATGAATACATATTACAATGGTTCCATATTTGAAAGAAGATTTTTTCTTACAAACCATTGGAAGTCTTCAGGAGCCATTTTTGATGCTTAATCTAATTAAAGTAAGACTTCTTAATTCAGATAAATCACTCTGTTAATTTGTGTGGATAATTATCTATCGGTTACACAAAAAACTCTTGTTAAGTAGAACTGTGAATTTTGGGAGAGACCCGTATTGCGCAGTCAGTTTTGTACAAATGTCATTAGTGTTCTTCCTTTGCGCAGCAATTTTTTAGTCCAGTTTACAGTGTCATGGGGAAATTGACACTTGTTGTTTGGTATGTATTGACAACGAGATGTACCCTGGTAGTGGTACACTAACACTGGATGTACCCTGGTAGTGGTACACTGTAACACTGGATGTACCCTGGTAGTGGTACACTGTAACACTGGATGTACCCTGGTAGTGGTACACTGTAACACTGGATGTACCCTGGTAGTGGTACACTGTAACACTGGATGTACCCTGTTAGTGGTACACTTTAACACTGGATGTACCCTGGTAGTGGTACACTAACACTGG
Source organism: Escarpia spicata (assembly GCA_963995525.1). Lineage (NCBI taxonomy): Eukaryota > Metazoa > Annelida > Polychaeta > Sabellida > Siboglinidae > Escarpia > Escarpia spicata. Next base: position 66,710,602 of record OZ023208.1, on the reverse strand, counting down.
ATATAAAGTGACACATGCTTATTCTACACATGAGCCAATGATAGCTGCATAATAATAGCAAAGTCACGGCCCATAAATATTGTGATTTCGGCAAGTAAAAAAGACCTCAATTTGCAAAAACGTCACTTTTTTGAAAGTTTGCTTAAATTTTGCCAATGAATAAACAATTTTGAAGATGTTTCAACAAATTACCTGTCATTTGATAGTTTGTGATCTGTGGGATCCAAAAAGGTACAAAACTCACTATTTTGCATATTAATACCCACTTCGCTGCGGCAGGTCACAGATGTCCCTGGGTGACTGTCAGTTGACGATGAATAAGTCGAGATGTGTTAGACACAGACAATACAGAGACAGTTGGCGTTGTGAAGATAACCATGGCTTCTGAGGCATTCTATCTCATGGCTGCATCTGAAGCAGCTGCAGAGAAATGGAAGGTGTTTGCTCAGGCGTTATGTTGTGTCTGCCACGGGTAACTCCATATGCTTGTCTTGTTCCTGTGCTGTTTGGTAACATGTGTAGCATCTGACATGTAGTCAACATTTCTTTGGCAGAGTGATATCATTATGTCTTTTTCTTCCAAATAACTGATCATTGAATGTTTTTCATTATTTTATTTAATGTTTTACAGACTTATGTGCTGTGGACATTATCTGTCAGGTTGCGTCTATGTGCATCCTCTTGTCTTTTACTGAATACATTAGGATTATCACAGAACAGTTCCTACACTGTGTTTTTTAATAAATTATTTTAGACCTCAGCATTCTCTTGACTTCAGATCACAATCACTAGATTTTCTTCCCCAGTGCCACCAGTCTCTTGTGGTCCCATCAGCATCTCCCTGGTCTGTCAGCCTTCCTCTTGCAATCTCCAGGGTGCACCTGTTATCCCTGATTTACACTGTCAGTTCAGATGCCTTCTGTGCAGCTTATTAGCTGCTGTTTCCATGGCAACTCATCCTGGGCATCAGGCGCCTGGAGAGTTGGCTGGTGTGAACTTTTCTGCTTTTGTTTCTTCCTCAGATTTAAAAATAGCACCGCTGTGCCAGAACTACTTTTCCTGGGATTTCAACGATTCTCATTCATGATGATTTCAACTGTCACCTGCTGTTGTAAAACTATTAAGTGCCAATTTATATATATAATGTTACAGTAATAATACTGAGTAATTTTAAATAAAAATAATTGCAGAAAATAACGTGTTGCACAAAATAATAATGCCAATGCCAACAGTATATATATATATATATATATATATAGCTTTCGAAATAGTACTTGTCCATTTGTCCGGGATAAGTGTTTTTGGCCCGGACAAGTAAAATGATTCTACATGATTATCCGGTGGACAAGTGAAAATTTACAGTAAATACTAAATGTGTGGCGGCCTAGGAAAACCAGTCACATTGACAAAAAAATAATATGTACCTTTATTCAAGAAATGGAAAGCAACACTATTTTTACTTCCAATACAGTTCACTGTATTCAAATATTCCCACCAGAACCAAAGTTACAAGAATTCAAAGAGGGCCCCTATCAAAAATTAGTTCAGGAGAAAAATCAGTTTTAAAGTCGAGAGTCATTATTCACATGAAAACTAAACTTCATAATGGTATAACAAAATATCTGCTGCTATTACCATATACAATCCAGTGAAGCAAGTGTAGCTGTGTTTGTTATCTTTAGCTTACAGAAATAATTATTAAATTCTGATGGCTACTTTTAAAGTTACAAGACTTTAAATAGGGCACCCATCAAACATTATTGCAGGAAAAAAGTACTCGTAGTGTCTGGAATCATCATAATTCATGTCAAAATAAAATCTTGCTGCAGTATTAATATTATATCAAAATATCCAGTGCTATCACCGTGTCCAATGTAGTGAAGAAAATGTAACTATATTTGGGTCTGAAGAGAGGCGTTTGTGTTCTCATCTTGCGCCTCCGGTCGTCATAAACAGTTTGACTGTCACCATTGACAGATTCATTCACTTCCTCTGCCAGCTCCGGGTCAAAGTCGTCCTCGCTCGAATCACAAGTCCGAATCATTGTCATCATTGCCGATCGGGTGTGTCACAAAGTAGTCATTCACAAGTTCGTTGAGGATGTCCCCACTTGCGATATACTGCATGTTCGCCAATGCCAATGCGTTGAAACACCGAGCAAGATCGTTCGACTTTGCCGTCTTCGGTCCATCCATGCCATGGTTATGGGCGTAGCCATTTTTGATTTTTCGAAGATCGTAAACACGAAACAAAATTCGTCCCGTAGTCTGTATTTCCAATGAAATCCGGTTCGATAACACGTTAAACTGTTAAGAAATATGTACAAATATAAACTACAGCAACATTAAACTAATAATTAATCGAACTACGCAAACAACTCCAATCCAACTTCCGAATAAAATGTTGTTAACTTTCACTGCGCACTAAATTTTTGTCCAACATATTCATGCGTACTGCTGCTAGGGAACTGCGTGCTGTAAATAGCTTTCGAACGGTATGCCATATATGGGCAAGGGAACTTCTGTCCTAGGTTTTAAGCGTTCGCAAAATAGAGTGCTTTTATTTCTAAAATGCTACAACCTAGGAAGAACTTCACGGTTACAAAAACACAAAAAATACAACTTTCACTTAGGTAATCAGGAAACTACTTGGTGAACTTATAAATAAGTATGTTAGCTAAAAGATCGCAGCGAAATCTCAAAATCAATCCGATGACACAAAATCAACTTTATGACGTGTTTGCGGGCAATTATGCCTGGCGACTTCCGACTGGTTTTCCTAGGCCGCCACACAAATAGTGACACGTGCAACATTGCAAACTTTTTATTTGAGGAAATTCAAACATAAATGAAGTTCGCTAGCAATCGCACTGTTGCAATTTTGTTAATGTGTCGGTGTCTTGTCATTCCGCCGCCAGTGTGATGTACGTACGTTAACAAGGTCATCCGCTGAACGCACCGACCTAGCTCTGTCATATGTGTATGACAGACTCCATATGAGCCATCGTTGATTGAGGCTGTATTTCACAAAATCGTAAATCATTCAGTTTGGCTGACGTACAACTTGCTTCTACTCACGGATGATATTTTGATGAACTTTGGAAACAGTAGATTTTGTATCGCTACCTGTTATTTGAATAATTATATAGTTTTAACAATTATTATACCTAACCCATGCGAACTCGGCAGTCTTCCAAGTCATCGAACATTAGCCGATCCAGATCAGTGACAATTTTCAAAAGTTGTAAACAGAATATTAATTAAATTCAGAAGTGTTGTATTTATTTTAACCATAAATTGTGAGTTTTCGAAGACAAATTATGCAAGACCCGGGGACAGGGTACCAACCGCTGTTGATATGTCGGCTTCCGCCAGCTACGTCGGTCTGCACGTGGCAGGAATGTTACGGCATAACTAAATCTATAAATTACATTCTGCCTGGAAAATGTAATTTGGGCACCTTTTATCAACAATGAAATGGTAATATAACATTTAGGAAAAATATGCGTTTGTTTGCTGATGATCAATTGAATATTATCTTCGTTTGTAAAATACAGAACTTTGTTAATATTGAAGTTCATAGAGGTTGAACAAAATAATATCAGATTGTATAGTTTATTATGATATTTGTGACAAAAATTGTCCTGGCTTTGCATTGGTCGTGTTCCAGATGGTTGAGTGGCATCTTCAATGACAAACTGATGCCAACATTTTACAGCAGTTATTATGTGGTCACACACTCCGGTCAAATCGCGAAGGTGCTTATAAGTATAAAGTTGTATCAGGTTGGAACGAGCGAGTGAAAGAGCTTCACTGTGCAGCCCGTGATGCTTACTGTATATGGAAAGAGACTGGCAAATCTAGACAAGGTGAAATTTTTAATGTTATGAAATTATCCAGAATGAAATTCAAGCAGGCGATCAGAAAATGTAAAAGGGAGAAAGAAACTATCATTGCTGATAACATTGCAGAACAGTTGTGTCGGAAAGACCACCGCAAATTCTGGAAAGAAATTAAGCACTGTACAAACAGTAAAGTAAAACTTCCGACAAACATTGATAATATACACGGTGACGTAAACATCGGGTCAATGTGGAAGCATCATTATGAACATTTATTTAATGATGTGGAGGATAGTCGATGTGATAAAGTTTGTTATGATTGTTCCACTGGCAATAAAGGAATGACTGTTGGTGCAGTTGAACTGATGGCTATTATTAATGGACTCTCAAAAAATAAGTCACCAGTTCGCTGATTATCAACTCGCTGTGCTTTTGTCTATCCTTGTGTCTTCGATTCTGGTGCATGGTTATTTATCAAAAGAAATTTCACAGTCTGTTATTGTACCAATTATTAAAGACAAGAATAGACAAGTAAACGACAAAGGGAATTATAGGCCAATATGTCTATCGAACATATTTTCGAAGATAATAGACACTGTTCTTTTTAACAGAATGGAAATGTACTTGGAAACCACTGCTAATCAATTTGGCTTTAAGCCTAAACATGGATCGGAGTTATGCGTGTTTACATTTAAGGAATTATAAAGGTTCTACACTGAACATGGTTCAGCTATGCACGTCGTGTTTTTAGATGCATCAAAGGCGTTTGATCGTGTCAACCGATATAAACTTTTAAAGAAACTAGAACAACGAAATATACCAAACTATATCTTAAGAGTACTTAGCAATGAATTCAATAATCAATGTGTATGCATATGATGGGGAAATACCTACTCGGACTTCTTCTCGGTAGGCAATGGTGTTAAGCAAGGTGGGAAGTTATCCCCTTTGCTTTTTAACATTTATATGGATAATCTGACTATACAACTGCACAAAAAACAAATCGGTTGTAGTCTTGGTAACATGGTTGTTAATCACCTTATATACGCTGATGATCTACTTCTGTTTGCACCTTCTGCTAAAGGACTACAAACACTACTTGACATGTGTTACTCATATGGATGTGAGCATGACGTGCAATACAATGCGGTAAATCCCTGGTCATGTACTTTTAATCTAGAATGTCAAATCTGTCTAAAGAAATGACATTAGGAGGAAAGAAGTAAAATTTTGCCACCTCTTGTAAATATCTTGGACATGTCATTTCTAATAACTTGTCTGATGAGTCTGACATGCAAGCCAAAGTGAGACTTTTGTATGCCAAGAGTAATATGTTACGTCAAAAGTTCCATTTTTGTTCAACTGATGTAAAAAATAAGCTATTTATAGCGTATTTTGGTAATATCTATATGTGTGCGTTATGGGTGAACTTTAGAAAAGTTAATTTTCAGCAATTCGTTGTTGCATATAACAACTCTTTCAGGATATTGAACAATTTGCCCATGAGATGTAGCGCTAGCCATATGTTTGCTACAGCTAATGTCAGCTTGGGTAAATGTGTAATCAGAAAGGCTATTTTTAGCTTAATGAATAGGATTGACATGTCTTTGAATCCCATTATTTATAGCATTAAAACTAGCGACGTGTATTGTACTTCGAAACTGTGGCACCAGTGGGTCCGGGATTTATATAATTTTTAAACATATTGTTCTTATCGATGTATTTTTATATTTATTTACTTACTTTTATTGATGTATTTATATCTGTATATATGGACATGGTGATTGTTTGAAATAAATACATTATTATATGTTATATATATACACCATATTAAACATTATTGGAATATTATAACAAACAGCAAGGAAAACAATTGTCTCATTCCTATCATCATAATAATGATTTGTTATTAATAAAAGCGTTCATATCACCATCACTAAAATATTGGTATACATCATATAATGTGTCTACTTTAAATATTCGTGATGAATAATAATGATAATGGATAGGAAAATAGTTGCAAATATAATTTAGCAATTTCAAAATTTGCAGATTAAATCAAATTGTGTCTTTGATAACAAGTCACTCAGATGTACACACAACGAAACAGCAGGAAAAGCTTCGATTCCCGTTGACAACCACTCGGACAAGTTAAAATGTTGGCGGTCAAGTAGATTTCAAAACTTACTTGTCTGGCGGACAAGTAAATATTCTGGCTTAATTCTATCGCTGAATATATATATACACATGGTTCTTATGCAGGACATCTAGTGACAAGACTAGAGCTAGTTAGTTACTTGTTCTTGCTCCTTAATTGAGTGGAATTGAATTAGTAGAATCCAATTGAGACAGAGGGAGAGTACATGACATTGATCTGTGCCAACTCTAGATGAATGCGACAGGGCAGGTCTAGTTCAGTTTCAAGGTAAGCATGCTAAAAGTTTGTATTGGCTGTCGTCAGCTGTAATTCCAGAGATAAGAGGACAGCGGAATAGTGAGAGGGAAATCAAATGTGCAACGTTAAGTAACAATAATTTAATATTGTGATGATTTTCAGAGATGCACATGTTGCTAAGCAACGCAGTCAGCGAGCAATAGGACAAGTTCCGTATATTGTTGACTGATCTGTCACATAGGCTTTGGTGGAGGTAAATAAACATATCAACATGTCATGTGCGCAGGTGTGTTAATTAAACATTAGTTCATTTAGGTGATGTCAGTCAGTGTTCTTGTCTTGTTCATGATGTAATGGACCACACCGATGACGCAGTTGAACCAATTTCCTGACACTTATGTATGTTCTGGATTGATTGTGATGTTGTGATATGAATTGGCTCGATGTAGGCATCATTCTGGGTGGTTTCATATATATGTTGGCCAGTATCGTTTTTGTTATTAATCTTTTATCATTCCTTTAGGTATACCGTTGTTGTTTAGTTACAGTAACTGGTATTTGCATAGGGTAGAAACTTGTAGAATTATATTAAACTCTATGTTAGATTATGTTACTAAGAATAGCAGCAATAAGTATGTCCTTGAAAGGTGGTAATTTCTTATAGTAATAGGTATGCAGAGGTAGATTTTTATCAAACCAATCTGATAGCAGATTTGATTTCCGCCAGTTTATTTCTTAGAATTCACAGTCCGATTTGGTTTTGTTTATGGCTAGTTTATCTGCATAAGTCAGTTTGGAAATTGAGACATCAATAAAATTAAAGACTAAAGAAACACTGCTAGTAGATATATAGAGATATATATCACCAACAAAAAATTCAGGTTAATTTCCATGTCACCTGACCGCCGACATCCATGAGAAAGATTCTTTCAGTGTGCCACTTTGTTAGCACTTCATGACTTACGAGATGTTGGCATGCACAGTGCAGGAGATGTTGGCATGCACAGTGCAGGAAGTGTTGCTTATAGTCATAAAACCAGCCTGTATAGGAGGAAGTTGATATGTGTTAACTGTGGGTCAGGCGTGAATGAAATGTGACTATTTGAAGGGTGAAGGAACTAGGATAATATACAGGATGTGTCGGCTGGTTTGGCAGGTGTAGACCATGGCTCATACCAGCAGGAAGCCATCTTCTCGCTCACTGGGTGTCTGCCGGTTCTGCTTTGTCGGTTCTGCTTTTGAGATGTAAATCTGGAGACTGTCATGTCCACCGTATGGCCCAGGTCCCGCTGAATGCATGCAAAGGTGACATATTTGGCTAACATTTCAAGAAAAAAGCAGATTCCATTTGCCACACCTGTGGCTTTTCTGATGCCGAGCTTCCAGCGGATGTTGGGCGTATACCATTCCTAACTCCAAACATGTTGTTCTGCTCATAGGATTTTATTGTATAAAAATGTCATATGGGATTGATTAACTAGATTTCTTTAAAATAGTTATTAAATACTTTCTTGTAGTAATTTCTTTAAATTATGTGAGAACCGCGAATGCCTATTTCAGCAACGGTCTACTTACTTTGGGCGTGTTGTATAGAGATGTTGTGAGTTAAAATATTTAAGTACATAGTATGTTATTTGTGGCATATTCCCAAGTCACATCTAGGAAGCAAGGAATCGTCTGTATTGTCATGCTCCCTGGCCAAGAATTTTTCAATTCCCCAAAGAGAACAAAGAATTTGCTTTGGGTTTGGACCAGGCGTTCTTGCACATGTGTGAATAGTCTTATGTTGCAGTTTATTGAGCCAGACCAGTTTTGTAATTTCTTTACCAAATGTTGATTTGATCAGGTAAAACATTATTTAATTGTTTGTCTGTTGATTTCACTGAAAGAAAACAATAGTTTTACAAACAAGTTAGTTTTTTTTAGCAATTTGCATAAAAAACAAACTAGCAAAAAATGTAACTGAACATGGGCCTTTAATGAAAGAAGAAGCTGTGTGAAAAGCTGGTAAATGACCCGTCCACTCTCTATGTATTGTTGAAATGAGAGTAATTTTATATAGAATCTTGCTATTAATAATTCTGTGAACTGCTCCGTCCTGATGGCTGACTGTTGGGCTCAGACTAGAACAATGTAAAGCTAAGAATATTCACCCGGTTGATCTGTGTATGTCCACAGCTGTCTACACAGGTAAACTCTGCAACAAATTACAATGCTTGTTCATCGGATGTAGTCGCCAAGCTGTTGTGTACTGCTTCAGGTTAGTTAAGTTCATATGACTTTGTGGTGTAGAGTGGAAGACAGATCTTGTTGCCTGGATACTGGCCAGCCCTTGGGAACATCTGACCTCTGAGTGGACGCATGTGGTGACCAGAGAAGTAATGACTTGTGTGAGGGGGGGGGCTGTGGGGACAGATAACAATTACTAATGCTAGGCACACACCAGCCGATTTTTGACACACACCAACCGACTAGGCGTAAAAACCGGCGGCAGTCGGTTGGTGTGTGCTGAATTTAAGCCCGACGGTCGGCCTTATAGCGCCAACTAACGCTAATGTTGAGTCGGCGTTAATCGGCAGTCGGCGTTAGATAAGGAGGTATCCGGTGACAAGTCAACGCATATCTGATGACGAGTCGGCTGGGGTGTGCAGGTTTTTTGTCATAACACGACGGTCGGCGGTAACTTGGCCAATAAGAAATCATAGCGCGATCATGTGATAGTCCTCGATACAAGTCAAGGCCTAGCCCAGCGTCTTTTTTGAGTTTTCAAACCATTTCGGGCCACATGCTATCATTTTTTACTTTCATATTTTCCTGACCTGGCGGGTAACCAATGTTTCAGAAAGTTATAGATTATTTTTTTATTCTATTGCCATTGACCATCATCATTTTGTTGTTGTTGTTCTTAAAACAGGCGCCACAAATAAACCTAATTTCCACCTGACTTTGTAAGTTTGTTTTATGCTTCCGACAGGAATCGCCATTTTGTTTTGTGAAAAACGCAACCTCTGGTGGCGCCGCTACCGGGTGCATATAATATTATATTAAGCCTTAAAAATCCGCAAAGCGGCGCTAGTGGTAGAAGACGTTTTTGAGGAATTCGTTGGGTGCGACTGATTACACTTCAACATAACTGTTAACTGAAACGGCAAAATATAATGTTCTATGTAGTGTTGTAAAACATAGCTCGACGCTATGCGTTTCTTTGCTGGAGGATATGCTAAATGCTTAAGCCATATCGTCGTGAAGGCTGACGGCGAAGCTCCGACTTTATATGTAACAAGTTTCATTTTTCTGATAGTCAAAACGACTATCAGAAAAACGAAACTAATTTTTACAAATGTTTCATGTGTTTATTGTAGGTGCATAATGCTAGGCACACACAGGCTGATTAACACAGTGGGTGCTAAATGCCAATTAGTTCCACCACTAGCACCGACTTCTGCCTGCACACACCAGCCAGCACACACACCAACCGACTTGCGTGGACCGTCGGTGCTCGGCATGATCCTTGTGGAAAACAAATCCACTATTAATCCGCGTGTTTACTACTGATTTAGCAATTTGTTTCGATACGCCTACAATAAACACATGAAGCATTTGTAAAAAGTAGGTCAAAACGGCTATCAGAAAAACAAAACTTGTTAGTTACATAGTAAGTCGGAGCTTTGCTGTCAGCCTTCACAACGATATGGCTTGAGCATTTAGGCTTTTTAGTATATCCTCCAGCAAATAAACGTATAGCGTCAAGCTATATTTTATATCAGTATGCAGAACGTTATATTTTGCCGTCTCAGTTAACAGTTATGTTGAAGTGTAATCAGTCACACCCAACGATTTCCTCAAAAACGTTTTCCACCGCTAGCGCCGCTTTGCGGATTTTTAAGGCTTAAAGGGGAAATTAAATGCAGCTGTTTCATGCTACATATTGAAATATAGACTATATAAGTATACATTAATGGTAACAGAAACGTACTCATTTATAAAACAAACTGAAAAAACGATTTTGTTCGATGCCTAAATCGTCGCTATAGAGCAATGCGTATCGCCATCTTTGTTCCAAACGAGTGGTTTGATTTACTCCTATCTAATCCATGTTAAATTTCGTTTTTTTGTTTGTTTACTTAATTAGTAGACATTTATGTGCGAAAACAAAGATATGGTACCCTATTATACACGATAGGTGTTCTATAGGTCAACAAATAATTTGTATACACATTCAAAATAAAAAGGTGAAATTAAATGGCAACGATTTATAACCAATGAAAACGTTGTTAACGTCACACTTCCCAAACGAAGAATTTTGTTGCCAGAAGGGGGCGGTGCTTTCAAAGCAAAGAATATTAGATGCGCGCGCATACCGGAACTATTTTTATTTTGTTGTTGATAAAGTCGTCGAAGGATTTTGGTACAGACGAGTTATTAAGTGATTTTTAAAACTTCCGTATCACTTTGGGAAAATATCGATACGACAGATGAAGACTCTAGTTTGACTTGTCACTCGGAAATTACGGTTGGTACGGTTGACACACACAAAGTCAAAGGGCCTGTGCCATACGGGTGATACGGGTTTCACCCAGTGTGCGATCCACGGTCCGATAATGTCCGGCCCCGGGTCAGGTTCAGTTGTGGGAGTCGGACAGTGACGACAAAGACGTTACGCGACTTAATAATGTCGCATGGTGTTTGTGTGGATACTGCATCCCAATGTCGACGCACATCGAATCGCTATGCTGTAGGGAGATAGCTGCCGTACAGCACTGTATGACAGACCTTGCAGATGCCTGCATTACCGACTATGAGTATGAGTGACGACTTCGAAACGGTTTGCACCAACAGGGCGGTGTTGGAACTTGGAAGTCGGTCTGTCGTCATTGTATGATTTGTGTGCAGACTCGTTGATTCGACCAATAGCTAGTAGGTAAGTAAGTACTACGTAGTTCAATAGGTATCGAATAATTATTCTAGCAATAAGTATTTCAAACTTAAATAGAGCAATTATACCTGTTCCTACCTCAAATGTTCAGGTTCATTCTATCTTCGTAAAATACTATGTCTATGATTTTCATCAAACCAATTTTGATCATTTTCTTAATAAACTTGCTTTTATTCTTGACAGGACGTGTGCATCCTTTTTATACAGTTGTTTAATTCCTATTTAAAAGTGTTAATTTATATAAAAATGTAGACAGGAGTTTTTAATATAATAAAAATTTTATATATATATATTATGTGTGTGTGTTATCAAGACCATATCATGAAATGTAGTCTTACAATCATAATTATTACAGCCCTTCACAAACCAATGAACCAATTCACTGAATTCATGATGCGATATTAATACAACAAAGTTTTGCCAGTATAACAATAATTAGAAGATAACGGTTGTTTATTATCAACTAATGCAAATAAATGAACTTTCAGAATATATTGATTGATTCGATTAGCCGCATAACGTCACTTCACGTTATGGTCAAGGGAGAGACTTGGAAAAGGCAACAGACGTGTTATACCAGCCTGCACTGTATCCAGAAGCGAATGGGGTTTATGAAAATTTCAGCTATGGACATTGCACTATACAGGTGAGTGTACAGTGAAAATTAAAACCCTGGACAAGTAAGATTAGATTGACCAAAAGGTAGAATGAATTACTCGGTGCCTTCTTATCCCATTTTTGGCAACAACAATGTGATCTGTAGTGTCCTGCATGTCCCTGTTCATAATTGTAATACTGGAGCCAACATGAAATATATCAACAGTTTATTCATATGGAGAAACAGTTCACAAATAAATAAGACTACATGGCAGACTGTGCCAATGCATTAGTCAAATTCACACACCAGTTTTCAATGTTTCTTTCAGTTAATTCACTTCACACTGTGACACATTTTAATCTAACTGTATTACAATTTGGGTCTGTGTCAGTCCTGTGCACATATAGTACATAAATAAGTAACACGTTTATTGATGATCAAATATTGTGATAAAAAAATTAATACATACAAAATATTCCATTACAGTTCCAGTTTTACATATTTGTGGGTTTCAACTTTCAAAACTATGGGCATCTGTCACGAAAACAAGTACATATTATTCAAGATATAGATTCAAAGCTTGTACTAGTTTCAAAATCTATCAAGTGCCTCCAAATGGATTCATTTAGATTTATGGCACTATATAAGTGTTCTTTTTATTATTAAGTACTTTTTGAGATGTTGTTTTGTGATAATGTCAAATGTAATACTAACAATGAAGTATGAATATAAACAAAAACATATAGCTGAATCCTTTGCTGCTTCATTAGTTTGTAGCACACATTGTGATGTTTGAGAAATGGTGGTCTGTTGCCAAAAAATTCATTATAAGTAACATGTTTGGACTTGGTTAAACTATTCCAGTAAATTACGTATACCGAAAGTTCCCTACATCGAATAGTGTCTAATAAAACACATTGCATACCACAAGTAGGATACAAGCTTTCAAGTGGATGTTCCTTACTTTAGGAGGTCCTATACAGTAGTGAGAATCCACTTTGCCTAAAACGTTTCTCTATTTCTGCCAGTGATTTTCAAACAATGTTATTTAAGCAGAGAAATCCATTGTCATTTGAAATTGGATGTCATATCAATTTGGTGGCACTAAACCGAATTGATACGGATACAACTAGCTTTCCTTAAAGCGGGTTCTTTGCTTTGCCACAGCCTCCTCTTTTGCTGGTTTTTCGATGCCTGCATGCTAGAGTTACCTCCTTACTCAATGTCGCAACTTGGAGCACACTTCACAGCTTTGGGCCACTCGTGCATCTAGCTGCAATGCCCTCTAGAATTTCTCCTCGGAAGCTGTAGTCCTTTGATGCCATCACTTTCTTCATTACATACCCAGCAGACTTTGAATACTGCAGCTGATACCGTAGCTTGTTGTCTGCTGTTTTCACCATTTCCCGCTGATTGAACAAATGATAAATATAAAATCAGTATAACAATAGAAATATCTGAAGAATAGCTGGCTATAGCTGTAACATGCACACAGTAAACCAAACAGCTTGCTTGTATGCTTTCTCTCTTGAAATCAAACGGCTAATGTCATTTTTTAATCGGTTCCTGATTCTGGCATCATTTTCAGTTTCAACTTCCAAGGAATTCCACAATATATTCAAATATTTATTATTGAATCATATATATATAATTTATATATAATGATGTTTATATTTATTATATTATATATGCATAAGTTTATATTTCAATAAGCAATTCCAAAGCATACCATTCCAATTCGATTTATATATAATTAAACAATTCAAGTAACAGTAAACAGATGTCCTCAATTATAATTATGTTATCTGTTGTTTGCATGCATACTCTTGTGCAGTGAGATTGTATTTTCAAAACTGTAGTCATAACATTGTTTTGCTATTGAGTACAGGCAGGGATTTTCAGCCATTTCAGTTTATTTCCTAATGCACTGCTGGATTTCTAACGTGTGCAGCTTTGTCAAGCAACTGATACATTATTTTGTAACATCAAATGTAAACACTATTGATGAATGATATCACAAGCCTGACCTTGTATTTGTGTTTTGGTCAGTGGTGGCCAAGTGGAGTCGGGCTATGATGCCTTGACGGCTGAAGTTGGGTGCATACTTGAGTTCACAAGTGTTAACGCACTACAGTAGGCGGCAGTCCAGTATAGCCTTCTGGACAGTGAAGGCTTCTGTACCTTCAGTGAGCCTTGGTGTTGTTTTTACTGCTTGTTGTGTATACGTTGCATGATTGCACTACCGGTACAACTCTGCACCCACTGTCCATGAATGGGAATTCCTGATGTGATGGAGGAGCGAGGTCCACATCTCCTTCATCAAGCGGGGATCACCATCACAAGCTGATGCGCAATACCACAGGTGGCTGGCAATTGCTCCTATCGAAGGGACAACTTCAACTTTCTTGGCAGACAACAACCTTTGTTTCTTGGTAGTCCTCTAACAAAGTCTTTCTAGTGCTGGGATGTCTGTCAGTGGCAAGATTGGTAATCTTCACCCCATGGTCAGTCAGGTTGTCTAAGCAGCGTTTCAAGCCCTGCACTTCCATCCAGTAACTGTTCTTGACCTCTGTGACCCGAAAAGTTTCTTGAGCAATGATGAGTTGGCTGTCAGTGTCCATGATGAAGTAAATGCCAAATGTAGCGTTGTGTCCTGGATTGTCATATCTTGCATCGCCTGATGTCTGACCAAAGCTGACAGGATGGCCTCTGAATGGCATGTCCACATGTCCTCTATCTCTGGCAGTATGTATGCCCGCTGTATGCTGTAGCACTGGCGGGTGACAAGGCGCATAGGTTCATTAGGTTGACCAAATTGTACACAGTGAATGAATGTCCAGTCATGAAGAGGACGCATGGTGTCAACAAGTTACTCTCGTAAATGTTACCAATCTTGGGTTGCGAGTGCCACATGAACGAGTGGCCATCAACACATTCTGTGGTCACAACCACTGCAAATCCAGTCACTGTGATGCTAGGCTAAGTGGTTTATTGCAGTTTGGTGTTTTAACAGGTGCAGAAAAGTAAAATTATGTTTTTCTCACAAATGGCAAACTTTCTCTCTTTCCCATTAGTGTAAGAACCGCTTGAGTCATCATTAGTGATATCGCTGTCACCTGCTACAACATATTCTGCATCACTCGCTTCAGTGTTTCTCTTCTCACTGTTGCAGACAGAATCGTCTCAAGATGGCGATAATGAGACTGTGACATCCGAAGGGTCGTCTACAGTGACAGAACTGCCATGGTCAGGGTCAGTCGGAGAAAGCGTGCTGGACTGCGATGGCAACTTTGCATACCCATGGTCATGATGAATGTTCATTGGAAAACACTATTGTCTGTATTAACTACTGCATCGACAAAGTGTCGCACTGGCGACACGACCACCGGCTTCCTTTATGTTTTGACACTACAAGTCGATGGCGTGGCAGCACTACATGTGACATTTGTATTACCATGAGGGACAATGTCATCCTTCGCTGGATCCTTCGAAGCTTGTGCTCAGTATTAGGCCCTATGGTTGTTTGGATACTTCCGTCATATATTATGAACAAAATGAGACAATCTTGCAAATAGTCATTAAAATTGGAGCACAAGTGCGATTTACAAGTGCCTTTTTCAATGTTTTCTTTTTAGTAGATATGTGTGTTATCTTTAATTTTCATGATTAAAATGCATGTGCACTCAAATGTGTTTAACATTTGAACTTTGTAAATACTAAATATATATTTATTAATCTTTGTGTTTTTCTTTGTTAGGCTTACATTCAAAAGTCAATAAATTAAATACAATGTCCTTGTTATTAAAAGCATACATTGGTTTTTGCAGTCATGCAATCTATATCAAAAAAAAACTTGGTATGATAGCATGCTTGCTAAACTGTCGCCTCAAAGCTGGAGCATCAATTCGGGGTCCATTGTTACAAAACAATACTTGAGATACATAAATTAGTATTAGGCCTACATGGTGATTAACTTGACTTGACTGATGTGAACCTACTTACTATGCTATTGACTGTATCGTAAACAAATATTTTAAAGGATTTAAATACTTGTAATGTCACATTTTTAATAATTCCAATGGCAATGCCTACAATACATGATTGACAGGGCTTGGTCCGGACTGTAACTAATGTTGACTAATATATAACGACATTATTTCGCAAAACGTTATACTGGCTACGGTAGCTGGCATTTATTTTTAAAATTATTTTGACGGTTATTTTCCCCTTATTTCCCCACCAGCAACTAAGTCGATAACATAGATTCGTAGATGTAGACGTTGCGGTATTCCGACGTAGCAACACGCCGGCACGACTTGCCGTAAACTAAATCGGCGGATTACAAACACTCATTATTCCCAATTATATCATAGTATTCACACGTATTTGTGCTTTATTACATTCACATTTCTTAATACATTTCAATTTTGCATACGTCATATTTGTATATATGCAGACTTTGAAATAGAACTGTGGGACTATATAGTAGTCGTAATGATACCTAACGGAACTCGTGAGTGCCAAGTCACCTTGGCAACAACAAGCTGGTTTCGGCTTGTCATTTCCTACACGCCGCTTCACCCTCCAAATAAGGCAATGATGTCGAGCTTCCAGGTCGATTTCGCTTAATTTTACTTCATCGGTGCATAGTTATATGTAAACAAATCGACTGGAGATGGACCTGTGGCTTTAACCAAGAATTATATTTTGACGTTCAATGTCTTTTTATGCTCGTCACTTTCGTATTTAGACTTGCAATCGGCGTTCAAAAGTGACTACTGCAGACTTTCACCAATCTTGCCGCCGGCAAACACATCAAATTCATCATCTATAACTTGTTTTTTCTGTTGGAAACCTTCTGTGGAAGTATGTGAAAAGTTGCTTACTAGCATTTATAGTATATCCAGTAGCCACGCAGTGCAATAAATTGTTCTGTTTATATGTGTTTGTATGCGTTTCGTCGGTTTTTGTGAGAGCTATGCTGCGTCGCCTATCGAATTGCTGTATACAGCTTTGGGAGACATCTCGCCAATCAAACCGGATGTACAACCACACGCTCCTGGAGCATGATGGCGGCGCCCTGTGCCGATAGTAGCTACGTTTGAAAAATTATTTAAAATATACCGTGACGCTGTATTTGTCAAATCATGGTGACTTGTACTGTAAATGGTATGTTCTTATGTTTGGGCTGTGGTTGTTCAATCGTTTCATTTCCCCTTTAATATATATGCGCTCGGTAGCTGCGCCACCAGAGGTAGCGTTTTTCACAAGACAAAATGGCGATTCCTGTCAGAAGCGGGAAACAAAGTCAGGTGGAAATTAGGTTTATTTGTGGTGCCTGTTTTAAGAACAAGCGATAAAAATTGATGATGATCAATGGCAATAGGATAAAAACATAATCTACCACTTTCTGAAACGTTTGTAAAATTTGAAAGTAAAAAATGAAAACTTATGCCCTGAATTGGATCGAAAACTCAAAAAAGACGCTAGACTTAGCCTTATATCGAGGCCTATCACATAATCACGCTATGATTTCTCATTAGACAAGTTACCGCCGACCGTCGTGTTATGACAAAAAACTTGCACACACCAGCCGACTCGTCATCGGATATGCGCCGACTTGTCACTGGACACTTCCTTATCTAATGCCGACTGCCGATTAACGCCACCGCCGATTCAACATTTGAATCGGTGCTATAAGGCTGACCATTGGGCTTAAATTTGGCACACACCAACCGACTGCCGATGGTTTTTACGCCGACTAATCGGTTGGTGTGTGCCAAAAATCGGCTGGTGTGTGCCTAGCATTAGACAGGTGACATGGGAGACTTGGGATGGCATCATCCATGAGTGGAGTTGACATTTCTTATTGTGGAGGTTTAACTGTTAGAGAGGTAACAAGATCTTCCATTTTTTTTATTTTTTGTGTGAGCATAGATCAAAAACTTAATTTCAACTTGATACAGTAAGTACTTGGACAGCTTGGTTGACAAAATGCAGAAAACGGTGACAACTGGTGATTGCTTTGTGAAATATCTAATAGTCTAATACTATATAAACTATATAACTGATTATGCACTATAGATACTCAGTTGGATCTTACAAAACATTTTATACTGTCATAGTAAGATACTTTCAGGCCAAACATGTTCTGTAATTTGATATCATGCTATCGATGATGCCAATAAATTGTGATAAATATTAGCTGAAATAGGTGAAATATCAATTGAATGCTGTCCTAAGTGCCGTTGCCAGGTGAGGTGATTCGGGGCAGAAGAAAGGGACTGCCAGTGTGGGTTTAATTGGGTGTGAAGATGGACAGACCATGACTAAAGGCTCTGGTGGTCTGTGTGAGTGAGTGATTGGTCGACGGAGAGAGAGCAACGAGCATGTGCAAATCATAGTTGGCGGTTGTGCTGTTATAACATGAAAATGAATGCTAATTTTGTTGTGAGTCTGGCATACTGGGCTACTGGCTGGTTGTCTTGAATACTGATGGAGATGCTTGCCTCTGAAATATTATCTTGCAGAAAGTGTGTACTGTGTACAGTGTTCATCACAGCACAGTGTATCAGTTGGTGTATCAGTTGGAATATATTTAAACACATTGGAAGGTTACGAGGTGCTTATTGTTGACACTCTGGATTGTTCCATCAGGTGTGCACACCTGATGGAACAAGTGAGGTTGCAGCTGAGGGAGTGATGAAGGATGGAAAGTTGGTCAAGTGGCTACACATAACTCATTGCTTGTCTCTGCATCTGATGTATGTCCACTCATAATGGCATTCGCGATGCCAACTGTTGGATTAATTAGAAGTTACAGACACTGATTAAATTGATTGCTGAGAAGTATGATTAATAGTTAAAGAAGCTCTGGCAGAGCATCTTGTTAATGCGGCGTTGACAGAACATGTGGCCTGGTGCTGTATCCTTCCGGGAGTCTGCTGGTGGCTGGATGTCACATTCATAAATGTCATTGCCTGGTAGGACGGATGACACCACCTTCACCATAATCCAAATGTTCCTTGCAGACAACAGCTTCCTTCATTCAATCCACCCTCCATGTTTTAGTTATAAACCAAGCACATGTGACAGGCAGTGACATTACGTATTTCCAGTATCATTCATCAAATTGGCCCCATGTTTTGCTAACGATGTCAGCGAGAAAGGTTAGTGGAGACTCCAAAGTGAAAGGTTAATTTATGTCCCGCAGAGATTAGCTAATAAGCTCTACTGATGTATTGGCCATTTAGAATATGTATTATACACATACCAATTGGTGGTGTTTGTTACAACTGTAATCGAACATATCCAACTGTAGATGGGTGGAAATGACAACATTAATGGTTACATACGGCAAAACATCCGTCTGATTTGGCTGTAAAATGACTGTGGCACTGATTTCGGATGTGAAATGTCATGAGGCTGTTACCATCTCCAGGCTGGCTTCTCAACAACCACTGGTCATGTCTGATTGTTCACAACAGGTGATGGAGAGACAGGCTACAGGGGTACAGCCCACAATCAAAGACCTGCTTAGTACTAGAGCTATAGAGAATGGAGGTGATGACATCACGCCGCTTAGCAACTGGCCCAGCTGGTTCCATGTTATATTTTGTTCTACACTGTAATCAATATTCTGACAGTCATGTGTAGTTCTTTATGGTTCCCATAAATTGAAAGTGAGAGGCAAACGTGAGTGAAACATATTTGGTATTTTTTATATTCTAGAACGAGAAAATAATTTTGTAACGCAAGCTATTTTATCAAATTGCAATAGTTTTTTGTTGTGCATCACGCTATTTTCACTGCAAAATGTGAAAGATATAACTGTGAGCCTTGCTACCATGAAAACTGGTTATTGTCTTGGATTTGGACCAATTTCTTGTATTTTCATAGCATATTTTCAAACTTAGCACTATTATGAATTATTTCTCCTCCCAACTAACATGTGCCGCACCTCAAAGAATACTTGGAAAATAAGAAACTACTAACATGATCAGATCTAATATGATTTTCTCCCCTTTTAAGTCGTTTGGGCTCGTCTGAGAAGTAAGTAGCAAGGGCAGAGATAGGGGCCTAGTGACACCATTAGCCATATTCGAACAAAAGTTAGCGATGTTAGTGGTTTGTTTTAAATGGGTAAATCCCCCTACATAATGGGTTTTTATTAATTATGAAATAACATGGATACCAATAGATTTTCAGGAAGTGGTCCCTGGGGAGTATGAATGGTTTTCTCAACAAAATATTGTTTAGAATATCTGATTATTATCATTCTATAATTGCATTCTTCTTGCAGCTTTTAGAAAGTGATCCACCTGTACGTGTGGATCACGTAATTATTATCACAGTCGTGGACAAAACAATTCAAAACCATTTTTTAAACCAGCCAATTGCACCTCCGCTTGAGGCTCACCAAAAACGCCAGTTTAATTACTGCTCTCTCTGACTTCTAGCCTGAAATAGAATCTGTACTATATTTCAAGGTATCAAATCCTTTGATTTTAACAATTTCGTACAATAATTGTGCAATGTTGACAGGTTATCGTTCCACATTTTGCTATCAAAGTAGCGTGATTCACAACAAAACATGTTGCACCGCGATCGATTTTGTCGCTGCGATCAAGTAGCTTGCATTAAAATATCGGGTTTACGTTCCACAATACAAAACAAAAATTATCACAGTCATTAAAGTAATGAATTGAAAGACTCTAACAGTGCTTCAAAGGAAGCAGCATTCAAAAAGAAAATGCACGGTTGGGAAATAGGTTTATAGTTTGCTTGGCCTGAAAAAGATAAAGGTAATTAACAGCATCCATTCAGAATCCTGATGTTTTCTGAAACAAAAAAACAAAAACTTCGTTTAAAATGCAACAGTGTCTAATCCTGATTAAAATGACAGGCACTGATCCTACTGGGCAGCGGCCTATTGTGCAATCGAACTGTAGTAGGCTGTCTCTCATCCTCCCTCTTTCACATGGGTCTTACTCGATAGTAGCTGACTGTCAGGGCTTCTGCTATCAATGAGACTACCACAGTATTGGATGTAGTAGGCACACAAACTGCTCATTAATCATTGCCCTCCACATGATTGATGGCATTGTCCTAGCGTTGCAGGAACCCTCCAGATTGATGGCATTGTCCTAGCGTTGCAGGAACCCGTCCAATACTGTGTTCCACCTGATGTCTGCCGGATACAGTTTCCTTTTCCCTGGAACTTAGGGTGATGAATGGAAGTTGTATCATCCGCAATTGGTGGGTGATGTTGCCCGATGTCTGGATGGGTTCACTTTGTAATAGTGTAAGCAATTACACAGTAGTGTAGTTGTGTACTGTAATCATGTACAGTGATAATTGTATACGGCGTGTACAGTTACTCATGATATGTACAACATCATGATGCATTTCAGCATATGTATTTCTAACCTTGCCTCACTGCCGCTATATTTAATATACCCCAAATTATAATGTATAAACATTTACAATGTCACTCTGACTGTAATCCAGATCAAGTTTGTTGTAATTTTATTGGTTGAATCATACTAGGACATTTTACCACAATATGTGTTATTTAACTGTAATCAAATATCTGCAAATGTAATTGGAATTTTGTAAAAGGCTAGTGTCAGTTTCAGATAAAAAGTACTCTTTCTCGCAAAGTGCGATAAATGATTGGAACAAATTGCTTGTTGACTGCTAGTGGTGTGGGTATGTTTAAAAAAACGAATATTTTGATGTTGATGACAAGAGCGAACCACACATAATGGTGAAATTGTCGACTCATGATAAGCCAATGGTTTCATTGCGTGTGGTTTGTTGCTGTGGATAGTTATCTTGCTGAAGCGTGCAGCTATCTGGCAGAATGATAGTGCGGCTGTGTGCACTATGAAATCATAACTGCGATAATGACAGAACTGTTGGATACAGTGTTATTAGAGTTCTCTCTGCACTGAAATCATATCAGTACTAATGATAAGCTGTCTGGACACCATTACAATGTCACCAGCATAGACAACCTGCATATAGCATATAGCATATACCACCTGCTGTATTGTCACCTACGCTGTTGCTGTATTGTCACATACGCTGTTGCTGTATTGTCACATACGCTGTTGCTGTATTGTCACATACGCTGTTGCTGTATTGTCACATACGCTGTTGCTGTATTGTCACATACGCTGTTGCTGTATTGTCACATACGCTGTTGCTGTATTGTCACCTACGCTGTTGCTGTATTGTCACCTACGCTGTTGCTGTATTGTCACCTACGCTGTTGCTGTATTGTCACCTACGCTGTTGCTGTATTGTCACATACGCTGTTGCTGTATTGTCACATACGCTGTTGCTGTATTGTCACATACGCTGTTGCTGTATTGTCACATACGCTGTTGCTGTATTGTCACATACGCTGTTGCTGTATTGTCACATACGCTGTTGCTGTATTGTCACATACGCTGTTGCTGTATTGTCACATACGCTGTTGCTGTATTGTCACCTACGCTGTTGCTGTATTGTCACCTACGCTGTTGCTGTATTGTCACCTACGCTGTTGCTGTATTGTCACATACGCTGTTGCTGTATTGTCACCTACGCTGTTGCTGTATTGTCACCTACGCTGTTGCTGTATTGTCACATACGCTGTTGCTGTATTGTCACCTACGCTGTTGCTGTATTGTCACCTACGCTGTTGCTGTATTGTCACATACGCTGTTGCTGTATTGTCACATACGCTGTTGCTGTATTGTCACATACGCTGTTGCTGTATTGTCACCTACGCTGTTGCTGTATTGTCACCTACGCTGTTGCTGTATTGTCACCTACGCTGTTGCTGTATTGTCACATACGCTGTTGCTGTATTGTCACATACGCTGTTGCTGTATTGTCACATACGCTGTTGCTGTATTGTCACCTACGCTGTTGCTGTATTGTCACCTACGCTGTTGCTGTATTGTCACATACGCTGTTGCTGTATTGTCACATACGCTGTTGCTGTATTGTCACATACGCTGTTGCTGTATTGTCACATACGCTGTTGCTGTATTGTCACATACGCTGTTGCTGTATTGTCACCTACGCTGTTGCTGTATTGTCACCTACGCTGTTGCTGTATTGTCACATACGCTGTTGCTGTATTGTCACATACGCTGTTGCTGTATTGTCACATACGCTGTTGCTGTATTGTCACATACGCTGTTGCTGTATTGTCACATACGCTGTTGCTGTATTGTCACATACGCTGTTGCTGTATTGTCACATACGCTGTTGCTGTATTGTCACATACGCTGTTGCTGTATTGTCACCTACGCTGTTGCTGTATTGTCACCTACGCTGTTGCTGTATTGTCACCTACGCTGTTGCTGTATTGTCACCTACGCTGTTGCTGTATTGTCACATACGCTGTTGCTGTATTGTCACATACGCTGTTGCTGTATTGTCACATACGCTGTTGCTGTATTGTCACATACGCTGTTGCTGTATTGTCACATACGCTGTTGCTGTATTGTCACATACGCTGTTGCTGTATTGTCACATACGCTGTTGCTGTATTGTCACCTACGCTGTTGCTGTATTGTCACCTACGCTGTTGCTGTATTGTCACCTACGCTGTTGCTGTATTGTCACCTACGCTGTTGCTGTATTGTCACATACGCTGTTGCTGTATTGTCACCTACGCTGTTGCTGTATTGTCACCTACGCTGTTGCTGTATTGTCACATACGCTGTTGCTGTATTGTCACCTACGCTGTTGCTGTATTGTCACCTACGCTGTTGCTGTATTGTCACATACGCTGTTGCTGTATTGTCACATACGCTGTTGCTGTATTGTCACCTACGCTGTTGCTGTATTGTCACCTACGCTGTTGCTGTATTGTCACCTACGCTGTTGCTGTATTGTCACCTACGCTGTTGCTGTATTGTCACATACGCTGTTGCTGTATTGTCACATACGCTGTTGCTGTATTGTCACATACGCTGTTGCTGTATTGTCACCTACGCTGTTGCTGTATTGTCACCTACGCTGTTGCTGTATTGTCACATACGCTGTTGCTGTATTGTCACATACGCTGTTGCTGTATTGTCACATACGCTGTTGCTGTATTGTCACATACGCTGTTGCTGTATTGTCACATACGCTGTTGCTGTATTGTCACCTACGCTGTTGCTGTATTGTCACCTACGCTGTTGCTGTATTGTCACATACGCTGTTGCTGTATTGTCACATACGCTGTTGCTGTATTGCATCATTTGCATGTGGTTGAGAGTCGATACAGATCACCATGTGAATATGACTAAGATGTCTTCGTAGTTTTTTTCAGTTTGATCAGTAACGTTTTGCCAGACCACCTTGTGCTTGGCTTTGATTGTGTTGCATGGATACAATAACACCATGTGACACGACACCAGGGTGCTTCTCAATGTTCATTACTGACATCAATGGCGTATTTATAGCCTAGATCTGAGATATATTCCATAAATACTTCTATTTGCCGGTCATGCGAAAATGTCATTAAATAATGTTGTTGGCGTGGTCAAGATTTGATGTCAGTTACACAACATGTTGAACGTAGTGGGCATGCTTTGTGATAGTCCCCATCCATCATCAGTGGTGATATTTTGAGCACATCCTTCATTACTGGAGTCATTAGATAATAGAAGTGGTAGCAAAGGCTGTATTGTGTATACAAGTTTGCAATGAATAACCACCAGATGATCGTGACATTTTACATGAGGCAATCAAGCACGGTCGTAACATAGATCGTCAGTAAAAACGCACCATAAATATTATACACATGACCAATATCCTAGTAATTGTACATGGTTTATTTTGGTCGTTCCGCATGTCTGCAGGAACTTCCAGGAAGTCTGGGTAGACAGACAGACAGACTTCCTGCAGCCGACTTCAAGAGATATATGAGCTCAAATAAATTGTGCAATACTAATCTAATTTTGATCAATGAAATTGCAGAAAATAAGATGAATCGACATTGTGCCATATTGCTCGCATACAATATATGTGTTTGATTGCTTTATGGACGGACTGACTTGTAAACCAATTTTAATGGCCAGTAGACTTTAATTTAAAGGTGCTCAATCATTTCGATTTTTGTGCTCCTCACGTGTCAGACTAATTTCACGAAATGTAAACGTATCAAGTATTCATTATTGATATACTGGTTCATCTGTACGTATGCTTTACTTCGTTTTAGTGAAATTAACAGACAAACAATAAAATGATTTTCGGTTAGTCCTAACGGAATATCAAGACATATCTGAATTTGGACGTGGTCTGAGATAGACTTCTCGTGTAATAGTCACGTGAACGGGAATATGCGGCGACATCGGCCTTTGACCCCACCTTTCGGTGCCTGGATTCAGTCAACATTGCATATTTACGAGTGGCCATCCATTTTTCATACAAGTGATAGCTCGATAATTTTATCTGCGATGAAGGGACGCCCGACCGACTCGGCTAAAAAGAGGGTGAGAGCGGAAAGACAAAGAGAGTATCCGCGTACAAAGGTGTATATTGGAAAGGTTATGGATTTGTGAAACCGGACGAAAGAAACGGCTGGCATGAAAAGTGATGCAGCATTCGTCAAGTTCTTCTGTACAGGTTAGTAATATTGAATTTATCAGCAAGCACACCACACACACGACTGTGTGTTCAATAGATGGAATAGCCAATCATCGTCCGCCATCTTAATGCCATCTTCGATCGAAGTTCCATCGCACGTGAATATACATTATTGTAGATATTATGACTTTATATTGATGGACATGTTATATTATTCCAATAGTTAACTATGTGCGAAGTATCAGTCTCATGCGAAGCACACACCGAATGGTACATGAACTTAAAAATCCGCTCCATCGACGTTCCGCGACGTTTCATCGATGTTCCATCGCAAATTTATATACAGTAATGTAGATATTATGCCTTCATATTTAATGACATGTCATATTATATTAACCTTTAACTATGTATAATATAATACACAATACAACTGTAGCACCCACTGGACATTCACACTTTACCCTCAATCACTGACTGACACTGGCTGGACATTTGAGACTAATAAAATAATCAAATGCCTAAAATAATTGCCTGGATCTAACTAGTAACTATAAGTACTTGCTTTTTTGGATGTCTTGACTTGAGTCACTGGCTGCTTGTACAGTGCACTTTAAAAATAACACTTCTTTACTGTTTTTCCATGTGTGATGTAATACATTTAATGCTGATTGTAACCAAATATAAATTTAATAATCTTGTATTATGTAAATTTAAGAGTAGTGATAATTTATGATTTCTGTAGAGAATGCTAAACATTTATATGTATATTGTGACCGTAATAGCCTACATATGTTACCAGGGGGTAAACTCCCAAAACTGCATGTAGTATGTATAGAAGTACAGGTGTATGTATATAAAGAAAAGTATATAAGTTACATCTCTGAAAAGTGTAGAATATGTAAACACATTGATAGAGATCTTCTAGACCTCTATGCTAACCTTAGTTTCATAGAGACCAAGAAAACAAGTACACCGGGTGCATGAACATAGGAGAAAAATTTATTTTATTATTTCTGAAAGTTATTTAAATAGCCTGGATATTATTTTGATGTGTTATACTACGCTGTCCATTTTGAGGGGTAGTAGTACTACTAAACAATTTCAAATTTAACCAATTTTGGCCATTCCACTTATGCCTTCACTTCAGTTTCACCACAAATATATACAAATGACGTCCACACCAATCCAGCCACCACAGACAACAAACGCTGCATTGGCTCTATCGAGTATCAATGGTCGCAGTAAAAACAGCTCACTGTCAGGTATTCAGTCTCTTCCCGAGGCTGGGTGCAGCTCTGAACCATTACAACCAATGTCAGTTTAAGTAATGGTATTAATGTACTGTTATGTTCTGGTTTGACCAGTCTAATGTGTACGATTATTCCATCTTTGTATGATAGGGTGGTTATCAAACTGTCATCTACATAGCACATTTCATTTGCAGTACTTAATTTTCTTTTTAGTTCATTTAGAATGTTTGTATTGCAAACACAAATGTGTATATACACTGTCAATGCAAGTAAATATACGTGACGCAATATAGCCAAGCCTCAGTGATTGTCATTTCATAATAATTATGCTTATGCTGGCGCACAGATCTGCTAAAGGCTGCAACTGCTTCAATGTTAATGTTACGTCACATTACATTTTATCTCTGTAATCACCTGCTGGCTTGCACAGCACAATATACTTATGTTCAGTTACTGATTTGTATCTTTGAATGTATATTTTAGTGTGTGTGTCACAGAAATCAAAATAACTTAATTTGACCTGTTTAAACATACAATGTGTGGAATTATTTTAATAATACATAAGGTTCGGGAGACTCTTAATAAGATATATGATATAATGTCACTAGTACTATCAGTGAAAAATTGCAAAACTTGTTATATTTTTAAATAAAATTACTTTGTGACTTTATTTCCTGTGACCTTCTTTCCAGCCCACCTATGTTCTACCTGCACTTACAGGTAGTTAATTATGCTGGCAATTGGATGGTGCACAATCCAAATTGTTTCACCTTGTTGGCTACAACACTTGTAAATTGTCTATTTGTTTGTTATATACTACAATTTTACAATATATACAATAATAACTTTGCCACTCTCATATCATTTATTGTAATTTTTTAACAACTGGGCAAATGACCTTTTCACACTTGAGTGCTGGGCAAATGACCATTGGGCAAATTATCTTGCAAAATATTTTTTCCTATTAATGAAATTAAAATGTTTACAAGTTACACACCACATGTACACACACATATATATTTACATCTACATACATATATAATATTATATAATATTATATATATTTACGTGTAGTAGTGCTGTCAAACCATGTTCACCTTCACAAATAATCTGACTCATTCCATTTCATGACTTTGTTTGACAGCTTCAACACAAAGGCACGAACTACCTCGACACCACTGTAGCCATCACACATGACAAGATCTGTCATGACTCTATTGAGCATCAGTGGTCGTAGCAGCTCACTGTCAGGTGTCCAGTCACTTCCTGAGGCTGGATGCAGCTCAGGACAGTAAGTAAACGTAAGTATTAATTGCTGCTGGTATGCAAACGTGATATATATATACATAAATCATAGCCTAACATTTGGAAGATATGCAAACATGTGTTTGGTTATTTTTACAATTATGTTTTATTCTGACCAATCTTATTTGGGTACAGTTACACCATCTTTGAAAATGTTTCAACAGCACCCCCCCACCTTCCAATATCACCACTCCAGCCGAGCGGCTGAAGTTATAGCGGCTCGGTAGCGACAAAATTTAGACTACACCATTTGGTTCGGCCGCCGGTGGAGGTTTTTGTGCCCCCCAGACTTGATTTCTGGATCCACCACTGTATGTGATAGTTTTGGTTATCTGCATTAGGATTTTGCAGTAATGGGTGTCCTCGTTAAATTACATATTGTTAGAAATGCATGTGAATTAAAGTAAAGACAACGTAAATTAAAAACATTTTATTGAAACTATCTGATGAGATCATGACTACAAAATTATGAAAAGCACAATACAACTACAGGTACAATCATTGCACTTGATGTGTATAATGTAATAATTTTTAATATCACATACACATAAAATGCAAAGAAACAATAGAAAAAAAAATTAGGAAGAGGTTGAAAAAATGTCAGGTACATATAACAAAACAAACAGTTACTTTTATCACAATTCTTTGTTACAAAAAAACAACACTAGTACATGTGATATCAAATGCTAGTTGTATGTTTACAACTCACAAAATTAGTGACTAAACAATTATGTGTATTTAACAACAAATTTTAATATTTAATGCCCATAAAATGTAAACCAGTGAGAACAGATTACTTAGGAAGATGTTTAGTTGAACACATTTAATAAGTACATATCAAATAAAAATAACTATATTATGATTTTTTGTTAAACAAACATCAATAGGAAATAAAATTCAAAACTGTTGTAGTTTGTGCAATGCTTGGTTTGTTTACAACTCGCAAAAAAATAGTGACTAGACTAGACAGGGTCATCGCCATGTGACTGAGAATTACATGTACAATCGCTACCTGCTACATTGCTCCAGTTTACTCAGCTGTATGAAGAGTACCGGCTACAGACGGTGGATATTTTTGTATGAATAATCTTCGCATATTAATTTCAGTGTGGCTGAATACTTCCACATAAGTCAAGATGGTGTTTTCGATTTAACAGGTCTGCCAGGGAGTAAAGTTTAAAGCGCTTTGAGTAATCCTGAGGACTGGATACTACACCATATCAGAACTAAACTTACTCAAGTGTTGAAAATTAATGTAAATTATTTGTGAAAATATAAAACAGTGATAAAAAAGAATAATTTAGAAAAATGATACATGGCATGAAAAACATATAACAGTCCTCGTGATACATAGAGAATTTAAACAAGTAAAATGCTGTTGTCAGTGTATCAACAGATTGTTGTTGAAAAATGTGAAAAGGCTTTCAATACTATTACTTCATCATCAACTTGTGCCTGGTGTATGTTGCAAGAACTCAGCTTGCTGCCACTGACTATCAGCAACACAAAGACAATGAAACCCTACCATTGTAACAATTCTGGATAATTAATGTATTTTTTCATGGACACTGCTAAAAGTTATAGTTGAATTGAATACAAATACCTTGTATTATTGACTTTTGATAAATGTGTCATCACATATAAAAATATCATACATGTCAGAGCCATGCTAATTGTCACTTTGTCTCCGGTATAGGTAGATGCAGACGTACAGCAAAAAGTCAGGAAGCTTGTATGCAGTACCATCAAAGACAGTGAAAACATACAGTGATGTCATCGATATCTAAACCGATGCAGTTCACCGAAGAATGCTCGACACTGAACCTGCCTGACAGCATCGAAAGTTGTTGCCATATCTGCAGACCCTGGCACCCACCGTTCCATCACCAACTGCAGAGCTAGTCAAGCGTCACCACATTCTTATGTCGAGCAACCTGCAGTCTACATTGGTTTCCAGTCAGTCAAGCTAACTGACTGACCTGGAAGCCAGTGTACACCCCATCAGCACTGGGGAATCTGTCACGGATTCAACACGACACAATTAGGATCACTCAGTGGACATATGACAAACTGTTATTATGCAGCATGTTGCATGGCTGTAGAATCTTGTCTGAGATCCTGGACAAATACAACTGCCCAGTATGCCATATTAACTTGGAGAGCTAGTGGTACTAAACACACTTGTTCAATCTCCTGTAAAAAAAGCATATATTCAGTAAACAAAAACAGACATCATAGTAGTGTTGGGAGTAAATAATTATGATGTGTTCATTGTCATAATCGGTATATAATAATGTTTCATGTGACCTGTAGCATTTCACAAGAAAAGAGGCAGCAAAAAATGTTCTACTACAGCTGCATCTATACATGTTAATATCTTAGGAACAGTCAGTGTTTACCAGGGTTGTTCCGGGGAAGGGTGGCTTGATACAGCATGCAGACATTAGTGGAATATGCAATTTTTCAAAACGGTGAACAATTTTAACTATTTTTCTTTACTAGGTGTTCATTGTCATTACATGAATTTAAAAGTGTTCAATTTCATTACAGTGACGCCTGATCTTAGTCATTATTATAGACTGATTTGAATTCTGCTAATCACTAAAGCATCAGTAAAGCACATATATATATATATAATTCATGTCAGTGTCTGCCATGTGTAACTACTATACATATTCATGTTTGACATTTTAAGCCTGAGGTTGAATGGTCAAGATGAATGTTGGAAATGACAGAATGAGGTGTTATTGTGATGCTAACAATATATTTTCCTTGTCAAGTATTCAAAGGTTCATAATATGTACGTCTACCTTCTTCAAGAATGACTAATTTATTTTATAAACTAATTTCAGAGTCATTGCCATATGCTAAATACTGTTTAAAGGTGTATTAATATGTCTGTGTTGATACACTTGTGGGTATAATATACAAGTGCAGAAGTCAATCTAGTTTTCTATGCCCAATATGTTATTATTAAAATGTGTATGAAAACAAATGTGGTATATTTAAATGTGCACATTAAAATTTGTTGATAACTTATACGTGGTTGATTGTTATAAATTTGAAATTACCTGGATTGATCACATGTGGGCCTGCTGCAGACTATGTATCATTCCTGTGTCTGCCTGGCCTGGGTGACCGCCTCTAGCCCCTCCTCTCATTCTCATTCATGGGTTGCAGTGTGGTCTCTAGCAATATCATAATTCAAGTTACATATATTATTATGTATTAATATAATGCTGTGGTGAGAATATATACATATATTGGTAAATACATAAGAATAGCCGGCATATGTCAGTTGAAAGGTATCACAGGATACCAATTAATGCATTACATACACTATAGCCAGGCATCAAGGACCACAATGGAGACAAGTGCGTGCATTTTCTTGTGTAATCCTTATATATGGTGTACTCTAGATGTATTGATATTTCATGTGTTTACATTTTTATATTTAATAAAATCATCACCATCATGCTTGTCATATAAAAGTCTAAATTATTTTGCATAAAATACAAATCAAACCAACAATATTCTGCAGTAATAATATCAAAAATGAGTCACAAAAAATGTTTTAATAATTACGATCACCAACATAATACTCCCGTGTTTGACGTTCTGTTGCACGAAATTACGGATGCTCCCTGACTAAGTTACTCGCACGAACAGCAGGGGCCTGCTGCCAAAGCAATGTTACTTGTCATTTCGCACCCTCACGTCATCTACTCTCAATATGTATTGTCGGAATAACAGCTTATTAACAACATCCTGCGTAACCAAATACAATACATATGAAATATTATACTCGTTGTCACTCTCTGGCTGAATATCTGGCTGATATGGTGACTGTCTTAGACTTAGACTTTTGAGTTAGAACTTAAAGTTGGCCTCGACAGGCTCGAGTCGAGTGTAGACGTTCGCAAGTTGCAATTCTCGTTGAATTAATACACGACTATGCGTTCTTGTTGCTAACTGCGATAGTGTAATACGTACCTTCGTACAACCACTTTGGAATTATAATCTTCATCTTGAT
Organism: Escarpia spicata; assembly: GCA_963995525.1. NCBI lineage: Eukaryota > Metazoa > Annelida > Polychaeta > Sabellida > Siboglinidae > Escarpia > Escarpia spicata. Next base: position 66,678,666 of record OZ023208.1, on the reverse strand, counting down.
ACGCTAAAGCACGTGTGTGTTGTTATTGTTTTTAAATGCCTGGGATGCCGATCTCGCACAAAGCACATGACCGAAGTGGCGCAGTAGGCAGATAGCGCAATTGGCTTTCGCCAGCGATACCCGCTGTAACGACAACTCTTTTTTTTGATGATTAAAAAACAAGTACGCATTTTTGTTTATTAAACCGACTGTGCGCACTAGTTAAACTATTCACACATTACACATCTGGACATAAAAGAACCGGATTGGCGATGGGCAAACGAAGTGATTGAGCACCTTTAAAATGTTCAATAACTTACAGTTTATATAATGGCCTGCAGGCAGCAATCTAAGATAGTTAGGAGCCTTCATTCGCATGTAATCTCTTGAATTTTTGAAGATATATTTTCTGGAAAGTCTTTGAAAAAGGCCAGAAATAACATGTTTCATTTACATAATGACAATACAACGAATATTGTAACACAGATCTCTGTGAGAAATTATTTAGAATATGGTAAGTACTGTATCAGTGTGTGACAGTGTGTCTAACATATTTTTTCATTACGCACCGACTTGTTACCTGCACACATTCCCTGAGTGCCCCGATTTGATCGATCGTGAGGGGGGGCTGTGCAATTAAGCATGTGGCCCAGTCACTATGTGTTTCCGGAATCCCTGCAGATAATGAGCATTTGACGACTTATGGATCTGAGGTGCGTCTCCCAAGTGAACAATTACGCCAACCAGCAATTTCTGTTTCAGTGAGTGAGCAGAGGAGCCAGGCTGCCCGTGGTGGTGGAGCAGGACCCAGCGCTAGAAGATCACCCATGATTGATGCCTGTGCAGGCACAGGTGATCAGATCAATACCTCACTGCAGCCACTCACTGCGCTCTCGGTCTGAGGCTCTCACTGCTGGAGACAACACCAGTGCGAGTGTGCGAGTGTGTGCGTGCTTCATTCGGTCTCGGACAGACACTCAGAGTTTGAGTTGGTTCAGACAGACAGACGGAAGGTCTCGTGGCCGTGATGGATGCACTGTGAAGGTAATTGGCTGTTTCTCTTTGCGGATACTGGTTGTTATTGCTTCCCGCAGGAAGGATGCCAGTCCAGTCACTGCTGTGATTTACACAGTCGCTCACTGGCTGGTCTCGTGTTGTCATTCTGTTGGATGTGTGAGTTGGTCTTCTTTGTCATGTATTGTATTATATGACATGAATGTGTGGTGTTTTGGCCACTTGGGAATGTAAGATTTCCTATAATGTGACCAGCTTAGTTACATATATATGCTGGCTTTTAACAGCATTCCTCTGGATTTACTGATCAAAGCTAATCATCACTCCATTGAGATTCTTCAATAATACAAGTCAGATCAATTCTACTGGACATTCAGTTTTGCCCTGTTGTAGTAAGAATGAAGTAATGGCCAGGATATAACATTGCAATTCTAGAATGTTTGCTGTATTTATCTTTCATATGTCCTCCTCAGTTGTGGACATGTGTGAGTAGTCTACATTTCCTGTCTACCTGTGGCAAGACATTAGGTTTCATAGCTGCATAGTTACATCTGTCTTATATAAAGAGTATCATGTGCTAAATGAGGCATGCGTGTGTCAGGGGCAGTTCGTATCATCTGTCCATCTGATGAGACTACACAGCAGGTTTATGTCGCTTTCGTAACCTTTCATCCGTGTGAAGGTGGACAGTGCAGCTGTAGAGTATCTCCTATAAATACAGCAGTGATATGGCTTGTCTTTCCTATCAAACATAGATCCAGTGATTCTAGTCTGGAGCTGTTTTGCCGTCTCCTAATGTTGGGTACAAGAATAATAGAAGACAGCAACACTGCTGATAATGATTAAATGTATATGTGCGTAATATATGCCTTACTACTAGGTATCATTCTTAAAAACTGAAGTTCATGCTTAGTTAAAAAAATATGGTAAGTTACCTTTCCGAGTCCTATGTTACTCTGAACGGAGATTTCGATGTCTTCACGACGTCTTCATCAGCGTTGGTCTGCACCACTCTCGGTCATCATGTGACTGTGTTGGTAACTGTCACATGACAACACTTCCAGGAAGATCGCGGGAAGTGTTGTCATGTGACAGACCAACGCTGATGAAGATGTTGAAACATAGGACTCGGAAAGGTAACTTGACATATTTTCAAAACTATGAATGTAACCGAGTCTGGAAGCTATTTACATGCTGATATGAAGTTCATCCTGTTTTTCTAAGAGTCGCAGTAGCTTCTTTCAAGATTTTCAAATTTGGCTTACAAACCCCTTCACTTACCTAGCTGTCGTCATGTTACAGGGCGATTAAAACATAATTCTCTTGATTCATGAAGATAGAATCTAGTGCTCATGATGTCTTCCAAACCTGTTACCAGATATGCCATAGATGATATTAGTGAACAGTATGTACACGTGTTTGACTACTTATAAGATGTTTTCAAGCTGGAAGTTTGGTAACTTGTCTGGGGTTGTAGTTTGTGCAGTACACTTTATGAGGTTAGGAGCACCCGAAGTTGAACCCGTGGTTAGGATTATTTTTTTAAGAGGATGCCTGGACAGTGGTGGAAACAGTTGGGACAACAGGCCTGCTTCCATGTACATTCCAGTAGTTTCCCGTTGCAAATGTATGTCATATACATAGGTCTATAATGCGAATTGTTGAAATTGTTACAGAACTATTTTTTTAATTACAAAGATTTGTTATTTTTATATTGAACAGACCAATTATTTCATCTTGACATAGATCCATGCATATCATTTACTTAGAACTCGTACAGTGTGATATTATGTTGAGGCAATTAATTGTATGTTTTTCTATCCTAATTATTTTGGTATTGTGTATTTAGACTTTTCCCTGTTAATCTGGCTGCCAGGAATGGTCTGTAAGGAGTTCCAAGTGGGAACCTAATCTGGGCACCACAGGCAGTCCACAAACGCGCACGTACGCACACGCACAAGCATGCATGCACACCATGGAAGATTGGCAAACTATGCGGACATACTCAATCGGATTGTCGGGCCGCCTCTGTCGATTTACATAATTGACAAGATAGGGGAACTGCATTGGCATCATTGTTGGACTTGATCGGAAATCGCCAGCCATTTGGCAGTTAGTGGCGACGTGACTGGAACACTTGATGTGCTGCGGTGGTCTTCAGAGGTGCCTTAGCCACCCAGCCATTGTCTTAAGGCACTGTACGGTGTCTATGTTGTACATTTCACTTCTGCATTGGCCAGCATGCACCGAGATCAGTTGCTGCCCAAGTCAGTGGTTTTAGCCAAGTCTTGGTGTAATGTGCCATACTTCTTTTAATTAAAAAGAATATTTCTGCTCCAGTCAGAGTTGTGTTATTACAAAACTGGTTTTGACACATTCAAAAATCATTTGTTGCATTATAAATTGGCAGTTATTGAATGTAAATTGATTACCTTTTCTTAAATGCACTGTGCCATTGACATAAAGGTGTGAACTGATGAACACGTGGATTTTCTTTATTGGGCTGATCTGATCCTCTAATATATCTGTACAAGGCGTTTTCAGAAGTCACAGATCCCTCGTAGTCAGTGTAGAGCTCCTGGTACCCAGGTGAACACTCAGTGACCTTACGAAGGCATGCAACATCGCCTGTTGTCATTAGTCTCTCCTTTTGTCACCTTAACGACAGGTGCAGATAATATTTACAACAGGTAATAATATTTATTACCGTAGGGAGATGGCTGATAATTCCACAGAATGTATTCTTCCGTATCTATTTTTACAACAGACAGCTCATGATCATTACTGTATAATGTGCTGGGTTGCCAAGCAGGACCTCTTGATAGATTGTGAAAGTAATTCCTTCATGGTAGCTATTTAGGAATCAGTGAATCGTCCCATTGATAGTTAGATAGGATTCTAGTAGAAACGTTGCTTGTTTCTATTGTTTTCATTTCAAGTTTTTGTCTTGTTTTTATCAGGGGCACCTGCCACTTACTGAAAGAAAGTGTGTATTCATGCAGCTGTAGGGTACCAATGGTTAGTGGTACTAACATATTGCTTAATGAAGCATAACAGTCACATGACATTGTAAGCTGACTACAAATTCACACAAGGATAAACACAATTAAAAAAACCATTGTTTTGTAATTTATGTTGTTTGTTTTTATTATTTACCAATTAATCACCAACAAGAGAAAGTTAGAAGGTAAAAACTATTGGCAGGACTCACACCAGAAGCCTCTGTTTAAGTATGCAACTTGAGTGTGTCAATACTGGCGGTCGTTGTTTACAGGTCATTGTGACACGCTTATTGTCATGCACAGGTCATTGTGACACACTTATTATCACACACAGGTCATTGTCACACACTTATTATCACACACAGGTCATTGTGACACACTTATTATCACACACAGGTCATTGTGACTTATCACACATGCACGCACAGACACAGACAGGCACAGACACAGACACGCACACACGCACGCACGCACGCACGCACGCACGCACGCACGCACGCACGCACGCACGCACGCACGCACACACGTCATTGTGGCTTATTCTCATCATGCACAGGTACTTGTGATTTATTGTCAATTAGCTGTATGCTGCAGTTCATAATGGTGCTATTACGTTCCTGCTACATAGTGCATTAACAGGTGAGTTTACATTCATTCACAGTGCACTTATATGGCACTTAGACTTCATTTATGTTATTGCGCATTTCCCAGGTCATTTTCCTTCATGTTATGGTGCATTTACTAACTAGCAAAGAGAGTAGCACTTACTAACACATCAGGATGTTCAGTGCGGTTGAATGACCGTCCTTCATAATGAGTAGACACTGACATTGTCACGTGTACGACAACAAAGTCTCATGAAGGATGCACTTTTGATAGATTTGAACTTTTGTAGAAATTCCCTATGGAGACATCTACTGTGAAACAAAGCATGTGCACTGGTGGTAATAAACTGTAGTCTGCACCAGCCTCTCTTGTTGCATGCTTTAATGAATTCCTTTTAAGCTAAATATCTTGAATGACTGGGGATTAATAATTCATGCACAAACTTCTAGATTTCATCATTGATTGAAATTTAATCCGTAGCCCCTTTCATCATCCATCAATGCTGAATACAGCTGCTATGGTCATGTGACCTCCCATTGTTCTTTAGAGCGATTCAAGTTAATGATACTAAGTTTTTTGTTTCAGGAAATCATTAGTGTTGTTTTAACAATACAGGTTTTGGCAACACAGTAATGTGAATAGTTTTAGTAAAAAAGTTCATTTGATCATTTTCTATGTATACAGGGCAAAATATTAGCACATCATTTACTGTCAGTACTGGTAGAAGGTAGGATAATGGGGAAAGGAAACACATCTCTGTGATTGCCATATTGCAGATCAATTTTGTGAAATGGAAATCAAGGCTAATTACGGGTTTTCTCTGCTGAAATAACCCTTCTGCTAGGTATTAGACATGTCAAGCAAGACGAACTTTGAAGGATTAGCTGCAGTGTCATTTGGCTTTATTGGCTTAACTCCTCAGTTTTCCAATTATTGCATTATTACGTAGTTAATGTAGTGATGTAGTGTGCATCCAGGCATCTGTCCCTCATATCACAGTCACATCACAGTTCCGTAAATCAACTCAATTTCATAGAAAATTTGAAGCATATTTCATTATATACGTATTTCAGTAATGTAATTTGTAGAATGTTGAATACGAACATTTGTCCAGTTAGTTTATATTTTGCAGGTATTTTTACTTTATGTTTAGTGAATGGAAAATGTCCATAGATTTGTCATCTTTTCTGTTCCGTCGATGGTGACTGCACAGATCATTTCTGTTTAATTAATCTTCTTGTTAACAGATCACTTAGTTGTTGTTTTAACCTTTTGTAGTAATGTGAAATTGTGTTGACATAGTTTCACAGGCAAAATTTTGCACATCATTATCTACCCACGCAAACGCAATCGTGAATATGTTGTACGTATAGATGCATGCATGCTTGCACACCCATGCATGCTTGCACACGCATGCATGCTTGCACACCCATGCATGCTTGCACACGCATGCACGTACAGTACACACAACTGATTCACAAGTGATCTATTACAGCCACCCATATTCAACTACGCAAATACTTATCTCAACGTCAACACAAAGCTGACTTCCTGATTTAGAATGTAGTTGAACTGATTCTCTTCTTGGCTGAGACCTGGACAGTGTGTAAACCAAGGCTGAATTGACAGCTAATTTGTGTGTCACTATGCTGTAGATATGTTGAGATGGATGAGTCTCCAAAGGGATCACGTTGACAGCGGTTGAAGGTCACAACATGGGACATTTCTGTTTGTGGAACTGAAAGGAATGACTACCTGTAAAAAAAGTCAAAATGCTACATTTTCTGAAATTTGATGTACATTTTCTGACACTATCAGAACCCATCTTGGTATAAAATTATAAATTAAAAGTTACTAATTATGTTTTCCTTAAATACATTGTTCAAGAATATCAAACATACTCATGTTTTGAGGTTTTTTTATATTACAAAATTGCACACCAAATAATTTTTTTTCTTTCTGTGACTGATTATACAAACACGGATATGAACTGTAATAAACAACACACTTCACAATTACTTAATTAAGACACAATCCTACATGCATCTAAGCAACATCGATTACTGCAGAAATATGAAGCAATAATACCCGACTGCCACTAAGATATTGCAGGCCAGGACAGGTGACTGTGTCTGCCTTTGATGGGAACATGACCAGTGACATCCCCCTTGGTACACAACACAGCATCCCCCACAGCTGCTGAGACAAGCAGTGGGGAAATGGGTTATGGATTGGCTGAGATAAAACTGACTCTTGTTGAGATCTGACTGGGGAGGTGTAAACAGGAACTCTCAACCAGCAAGCTTTCCTGTGGCTGGCCACTTCAACTGAATACACAAGTCTAGAATGGATTGACTTGCATTTTCCAGATAGCTGCCGGTGTTGGTTGTTGGTGGACGCAGTATGCAGGGTTCAGTTGTGTGAGGCGGCTCTGGCTGGTGGCACGAGAACACAGCTGTCTTCTGGTTATCTCCGGCTTGTCTGCAACTAACTACCTCTGTTCCCCAGGGGACTACAAATTATGACCTTTAACCAGAGTCCTGCTTCTTTATGATAAGGTAAAGCCTGGAGTTTGTAGGAAGGAAGGGAAACCAACACAGCTCGGATTTTAGAAGTTTTGCAAAGGTATGTCTTAATAGAAATTCTATCAGTCTGATACTCATAAAAAAACTGCTGCGTAGATTTCCTTCAAACTTGTGAATGTGTTTTCAAAAATATGAATGAATACACATTTTAGTTGAGAAAGAACGGTGCAGTTCATATTTGCAACTGATTTTTCAGGCTCGTATATTTTTGTGAACTTTACAGTTTGGACATCATATCTTTGTTACTGCTTTCCGCTACTTTAGTCATCTTAGTCTGTTGTCATTTGTGGGGTTTTGTCTTCCTGGCTGCTCTATCTTAAATATGTTGAGCTGAAGTTTTATTCAGATGTCAAATAGCATTCTTACTACTTGTGTTTATACAACCAAAGCATTTATGTCTGCAGGATCTATTCCCAGTAACATAAACTTTGTTTTTCTGACTCTAGTAATGTTCTTTTTGTGGTGCTGTAAATGTTCTGAGACGTCTTACAGTTACTTGTACACTCACTGCGTACACTCACTGCGTACACTCATTGCGTACACTCACTGCGTACACTCACTGCGTACACTCACTGCGTACACTCACTGCGTACACTCACTGTGGGACTTTATCCACATCCACAGCATGTAACCTGACTAAACTTCTCAACACAGCAATATCCAGGCTGTATGTTCCCTGTAATTGAAGTGTGGAATGATGGCGATGCTTGCCACTATCCAGTCACCTTTCCCTGCCTCCTGGCCTGTCCAATGACAGTTTGATGAGAGCAGACACATGTAGAAACATCAGCAGTGAGCACCTCCACTGCTAGTCCGCTGTCTCCTAGCCAACACAGTGTGTATATATATATATATATAGCAGACCACATACCTGGTGCTATCTCCAGCCCATTAGTGTTGGGGAAGCCAGTGACCTGTTACCTGGCTGCAGTGCCCAATGAGGGTGGGCTGACTGGGGGAACTGGTGAGTCTGGTATCTTCCTGCAAGCAAGACAAGGAGTACTGTGTGTGCCTGTACTTTGGACCAGCAAGAGATGGATTTGTCTAAGGTAATGAGGATTTATAACCAGTGGTAGCTCCTAATTATGATCAGTTTTCTCAGTCACTGATGTGTGGTACTAATTATCTGCAGTAGAATCAATCACACCTGCTGCTTGTGTAGAAAGAAACAGGAAGACCTGCTGCAAAATGATCCATCAGAAATCTAAACTTTGTGAAGATTGTGGAACACTGAAGAACAGGAAGAGGACAGACTCTGACTGTCTTGTTAGCATTCCTCACAGCTCCTATTGATTGGAGGAACGAGGCTGCTGACAGATTGACCTATACTATTGATGACCAACAGAAATACTTGACCTCTCAAACTGCTGGTCACCAAAGGGAGGTGCCTGGGGTGTATTAATTGGACCACCAGGACTAGACCTGGCCTGGATTATTCCTGTGTGAGCTGACCCTCCCTAACTGCTGATAAGTGACTGGCTCAGAGGACATCAGTGGAACTGATGGTTGATTTCTCATCACTGGGCTGGGATGTAGAGCAATTAACATCATCTCCATACAACTGCAGGAGAGAAACCTGGGCTGCATGTCAACAACAGCAAGAGGTGCCTAGGTGAGATTTATGGTGTGAAGTTAATTAAACAGTCGCATGTCCAGTCCATGTATGCATATAATTCCATTGAATTCACCACTTGAACCAGTAAATAACTTCGAAGGCTGGATTAGCTGACATTCCTTATTGCATTGACTGTGTACTTGTCCGCCACTGGCTGAGATTACTTTGCCGAGCAAGCAGGATTAACACGTAAGTGTGCCTTTCGCTGTAGCCTGCAGATATCGCAAGTGATTTGTATACAGTATATTATTAATAATAATTGATTATTTCAGTATAAAAATCTATGTATACACACATATATTGAAGCACAAGTAAATAAAATATATAAAAATATGTAGACTGTGGCAGACATATAGAATAAATAAAATATATTAATATGACCAGGTACACATTAAAAGGACAAGTAAACATTAAGTAATGACAAGTTAAAAATATGTGTGTAAATACAGAGTAGAGGTAAAAAATAAATTATATTTTAAGATTAACACACTTAATGAGGAACAAACCAGTGATCTTACTTGAAGTGGCTTGTGGACATTCTTGAGAATGTTAATTGGGTTTGTACCTGCCTTAGTAAGCCTTCATAGGCAGTGTAGCCAACTTGCTGAATGGGCTGGGAATGTCCTTGCAGGTAATGACAGCCCAATCCCAGAGGCCTGGGGCAGAGTTTGTATACTGGGCTGCATTAATACTAACTGACCCTGACAGAGGGGCTCCCCAGTGGTCAGTCTCCATGGGCAGTTGACACACACCAGTGTTCACATGGTTTCCATATATGGTCATAACATACAGTCTCCACACATAAGGTCCTACACAACCATGCACCAGGCTCTCCACTACGAAAATTAGATTTCCATTAGATGAATTTGATTGATGACAGAGACATCAATTCAGACGAGGTAAAATGTGTTAATATTGATCCACATTATGCAATGGTAGCATCAGCCATGGTTTGCAGTGATCTGACTAAACGGGTGGATTCGTGTGTACGAGCCGTGGCGATTCATTGCTCTCTCTTGTCTACATAACCACGATTAGTTGCTTAGAGGGTACTAAATCGATCAAGTTGCACTCAGCGATACAAGATTTTTTAATAGGATAAATGGATTAGATTTAACCAAAGGCACATTTGCATGAAGCTGACCATGATTTGATTAATCTGAAACGCAATTTCTTTGGTAGGGTTTAATTTCTGGAACTTTCTCGGGGGAGACTTTTTGTCTGGAATTGGTTTAATGGTTTTTTAAACATGAATTTGACATGTCACGGATGGTTACAATGTCATGGGTGATCTCTTGCACGCAAGCAGATAATGATGAGGTTATATTGGTTGTGCATCTAATAACAACAAACTGTTGCCATAGTAACAATATCTAAGTGTTTCCATGGTCATGGAATCTCGCACCATGAATAGAATCACACATATGCAATTTTTTTTCTTCACCACAAGGATCAAATAATTACATGTAAATAATATTTATCTTGTTTGACTAAGAAAATCACAGAAACAAAGACCTTGTAGATTCTTAGAAATTATGCTAAATTATTTTCTTGACCTAACCACAACATGACACGGGAATGAATAGCTCTGGAAAATGCTTTTCAAAAAATCAGATCCCCTCTTGCTTGTGATATTAGAAAAGAACACACAAATACTAAATTATGCAGCAGGCATCTTTTCTTGGTATCACGTATCCAGCATTCAGAAATCTGTGTGCGTCAGCTAGAGTGATCGACGTGTCGTTCACTCACTGCGTTTTTATGGATTGACTTTTCACAGATTACACTACTGCAGGAGAGCCATATGATAATGCGATATTGGCTGTCGTTTTAGGAATTCTATGGGGAAGTGTTGCATCAGTTTGCTTGTTTGGGTATGCTTGGCATATTCACAGTATCTTGCCCTAGTTTTCATCTGCGTTTACAGTAAACATATTTAAATAGGATAGGCTAGTTTGTACTTAAACATCTTCATTTGTTTTCAGAGTATGTTTTTGTAGTATTGTTATGATGTCAAGAAGGAATTCTATTTGGTTTGTCTGTATAGTGTTGGTATCACCGGGACGCTAAGTGAACCGTCTACATTATATTTATGTCTGTGTTTATTGTCATGTGGCTAAACAAAAAGGAAATCTCACTTCAGAAATACACTGTAGAACAATGGTTACTTCTGTGAGTGCATTGCACTAGTTACAGTTGAACTGTGTTCTGGTAACCCCCAGCACTGCCAGCTTATGGAGGGAGGGAGGACGGTAACCCCCAGCACTGCCAGTTTATGGAGGGAGGGAGGGAGGGAGAGAGGGAGGGAGGTAAACCCCAGCACTGCCAGCTTATGGAAGGAGGGAGGGAGGGAGGAAGGTAACCCTCAGCACTGCCAGCTTATGTAGGGAGGGAGGATGGTAACCCCCAGCACTGCCAGCTTATGGAGGGAGGGAGGATGGTAACCCCCAGCACTGCCAGCTTATGGAGGGAGGGAGGACGGTAACCCCCAGCACTGCCAGCTTATGGAGGGAGGGAGGACGGTAACCCCCAGCACTGCCAGCTTATGGAGGGAGGGAGGACGGTAACCCCCAGCACTGCCAGCTTATGGAGGGAGGGAGGGAGGATGGTAACCCCCAGCACTGCCAGCTTATGGATGGAGGGAGGATGGTAACCCCCAGCACTGCCAGCTTATGGAGGGAGGGAGGACGGTAACCCCCAGCACTGCCAGCTTATGGAGGGAGGGAGGACGGTAACCCCCAGCACTGCCAGCTTATGGAGGGAGGGAGGACGGTAACCCCCAGCACTGCCAGCTTATGGAGGGAGGGAGGGAGGATGGTAACCCCCAGCACTGCCAGCTTATGGATGGAGGGAGGAAGGTAACCCCCAGCACTGCCAGCTTATGGAGGGAGGGAGGGAGGATGGTAACCCCCAGCACTGCCAGCTTATGGAGGGAGGGAGGAAGGTAACCCCCAGCACTGCCAGCTTATGGAGGGAGGGAGGGAGGATGGTAACCCCCAGCACTGCCAGCTTATGGATGGAGGGAGGATGGTAACCCCCAGCACTGCCAGCTTATGGAGGGAAGGAGGACGGTAACCCCCAGCACTGCCAGCTTATAGAGGAAGGGAGGATGGTAACCCCCAACACTGCCTCTCTTTTGCCTCTCTCTTTATTCTCTCCTTTTTCTCTTTTGCCTTCTCTTTTGCTTCTCTCTACTCTCGCCTTGTTCTCTTTTGCCTCTCTCTTTACTCCCTCCTTATTCTCTTTTGCTTCTCTCTTTACTCTCCTTGTTCTCTTTTGCTTCTCTCTTTACTCTCTCCTTGTTCTATTTTGCTCCTCTCTTTACTCTCTCTCCTTATTCTCTTTTGCATCTCTCTTTATTCTCCTTGTTCTCTTTTGCTTCTCTCTTTACTCTCTCCTTGTTCTATTTTGCTTCTCTCTTTATATCTCCTTATTCTCTTTTGTCTCTCTCTTTACTCTCTCCTTATTCTCTTTTGTTTCTCTCTACTTTCCTTGTTCTCTTTTGTCTCTCTCTTTACTCTCTCCTTATTCTCTTTTGCTTCTCTCTTTACTCTCCTTGTTCTCTTTTACCTCTCTCTTTACTCTCTCCTTATTCTCTTTTGCCTCTCTCTTTACTCTCTCCTTATTCTCTTTTGCCTCTCTCTTTACTCTTTCCTTATTCTCTTTTGCTTCTCTCTTTACTCTCCTTGTTCTCTTTTACCTCTCTCTTTACTCTCTCCTTATTCTCTTTTGCTTCTCTCTTTACTCTCCTTGTTCTCTTTTACCTCTCTCTTTACTCTCTCCTTATTCTCTTTTGCTTCTCTCTTTACTCTCCTTGTTCTCTTTTGCCTCTCTTTACTCTCTCCTTATTCTGATGAATGCATTGGTTGGATATTTAGCCACCATCTTTGTTCCTGTATGCCAATCAGGTTCGGTGTTGGTTGTAACAAGACATAAACTACAGTGGAACGGTGACATTGAACTGCACCATTTATGTTTCAGCCACATGTAAACAGCGTTCCCGTTCTCAGCCTGGGCATCCCGAATTACTAATTATGTGCAAATTAATAGCAATTACACAACATTACAGCAATCATCAGGCCCGCTTCTGAATCGATGCCTTCCCTAGATGTACTCAATGTGCCAGGATAAATGTGGGTGATTTCATGCTCAATTTGTGACACAGCATGGCTATAAATTAAATTGGTGTTATTCGTTATAGCGTCGTTATAGCGTCGAGCTTGCCACACAGGTCAAATCTGCAGTTGAATCTCACAGGCCAATGGGACTGTAGAGTTGGGATATAGCAGGAAGTGCCAGGGTATCTCTGCCCTGTATTGTGTAGCACTGGCTGCACTGCACAGGCAGTGTATTTGAAGGAATTGTGCTAATAGGTGAAGGGTGAGTACATGTGTATATATTTATTTACAACTGTAACATATTTATCAATATTATTTTATGCGATACACTACATAAATAATAATTTGTACATTTGAGTAGATGTGGCTGTAAGGGTGATGTCACCCAACTTATCCAAGGAGCACTACCGTATCTTTCGATATACAGATGAATGCAAATGGAAGCTACATACAAAAGGATTTGCTTTAGGTAATTTTGAGAAACATGTACAAACAATAGTTCTTTTATACCTACCTACAGTGAGCCTCGCTACCAAGAACTTGGGTGCTGAAATGTTTTTAGTGTTACAAGAATCCCAACCATTAGTTTGTCATAGGACACAATGAATTGGAAAGTTGTACTGAAAAATGTATGTCAGATTATGTCCAGCGTTGACTGTTAGAAAACATTGGTGATACCATCTAGTCTCAGCGGGATGTGGGGGGGGGGGGGGGGGGTGAAAGAATACACATTTGGGCCATGCACTTCGGAGACATGGACGCCTGTGTTGTTGTAGCCACAGAAGCCCTAGTTCTGGCTGAAGACAGTTATTGTTGGAGACGGAAGATTAGAGAGGCCATAGAAATACATAAGATTCAGAGACAGTAGCCTTAATGTTCTTATGACATCAATGGTAAGGTGATTAAATATGACACAGACAGACTGACAACCAGTGCATATTGTTGCTTGGGAAGACACTGAAAAATACAGACAGACAGCCTTATCTAGGTTTCAACCCTAGACTAACAGATAGTCCCGTTTGTTTGCGTATCACCATAAAAGTCAATAAGTTTATGGTCATCAAATCATAACACATTACTAATTTACAGTTTATTGAAGTATAGGCTAACTGCACATAACTGGAATGCCTAGGGCAAGTTGCATGCTGTAATTGTGTAAGGGCGTCGTCTGACAACACACCTTATATTGGATCACTCGCAATGTAAGTAATTTACTGTAGAGCAAACGAACATGCATTTTTAATTCACAATTATATGCACTAAGATGGAAGTGGCAGCATGCCAGATGACTGTGCCAGTTAAGCCAAATATCATAGATTGAGATATGTACTCATGGGTATTGATTGAGCTTTATTTATAAAATTCTTCATGTGTCGAGTCAGTCAAGCCAGGATTCTACACATCGCCCTCGTTTCACTCATAGGTCGCCTTATGAGCAGTGGTGTTGGGCACAGGTTCTGTAAACATTATCTTAGTATCTTAGCATAATCGCTTTGCCATAAGAGTGCGTGTCAGTTTTATGCGTGTGATACAAGTGGATGTTAATTTTTATTAGAGTAACCCCTCATGGATGTTAATTTTTATTAGAGTAACCCCTCATGGATGTTAATTTTTATTAGAGTAACCCCCATGGATGTTAATTTGTCGGAGACTGATACAAGTGGATGTTAATGTATAGTAATACAAGTAGATGTTAATTTATCCGAGAGTAAATTTTTCAAGAGTCAGGTCAATCGTCTTTGTTGTCTGTAGCATGTGTATTGGACTGGGGTGGGGCTAACAGCCACCTACAAGTGACAACAATTATATAAGTCAGCAGATATAGGTTGAACTTTCAGTCTTCAGTCACTGCTGAGCTTTGACATCAGTGGAGAGGAAAGTATGAGGGTCTTATGATTGGGGATCGCTTATTAGAAAATGTGGGTGTATGCTTAATGCTGCATGCACGCCTATTAGAGCGAATAAGGTATAATAGGTATTTACCCAAATGTAACTGAGAATTCCAAGCAACACATAATAATGATGTGCTTGATGCAGCCAGTAGGTCAGGACAAAGTTCAGCTGTGCATGTGCTGGTGAGGTTGTACCAGGGGTGATACCAGTGTCACCCACAAGGGTCGATAGGGGTAATACGGATGTCACCGATGTGTTCCCAGTGTATTGGTTACTGCTGCCAGATGCCTTCATGAGAAATCCTTATCTACCTCTGGGTAGCTATCCTTGTTCGTTTTTTGTAGCACCCACTTTAGCATACGGTTTCCACTAGGCGACCCAGTTCCCACCTCTGGGGTAATTGGGTCATTTTGATGATGACAACTTACATAGGAATGTACTCGGCTACTTTGGTGACCTAAAGAGTTGGCAGGTATACACTACTGTACTGAAACTCTTATTGGACATAACAAATTAATTTGATTGGCAAAGATGTGTTAGTAGGAATATTGGCAATCTTTTACTTAACTGGTCTGCATTATTAATACTGGAGTTAGGGTTAGCAATTTAGACCAGTTAAGTAAAAGAATACTGTAAATTTGTCTTCTTGTTTTGTTTCAGTTTATCTTTCTGTAGCTGGAATTTCTAGCTGCTGAGCAAAAACTTTGATTATTGATGTATTTTATCGAGAGGAATTGAAATCAAAGTGTATCATCTACATTGTCAGTCACAAATTGTTCAGCTTCCGTTATCCCAGCGTAAGAGGCAGAAGGGACGACTACACCATGTCTCTTTAGCCCATGTTACATTAAGAAATGTCTTTACAATAAGGCAATCAACCATAAATTAAAATTGATGATACCATTAAAAGTATTTTTCAATTCATTAAACTTTATAATATTTAATGATCCGTTGTTACCAGCTGAGTATGTAAAGTGTGACTCCCAGTGTGGTTAGGCTATGTCCTCCACCCGTGTCATAAATCTTCTCCTGACACACCCATGAGGAGTGGAGACCCTCAGGAGGTGGCTCCCTAGGTGAGCAGCTCATGTTTATTGCAGGCCACTCACAGTCTGCTGACTGGCCTGCAGCTCCAGAAAATCAATTCTAGTGTCTGCATACACCAGTGGTATTGGGCTAATCTTTGCCTAAGTTGGCAGCCTCTATCCTGGTCTTGTGGTGGGTGGATGGGGTCTTAGGATTCCCAATGTTACTGTCTTCCACTCTAAGTACAATGTCCCTAACAGGGCATGACCTCTATGGACTCTGTAATTGTGAGTGCATGTTTCATGTCAGTAGAGCGTATAATTGTTTGTATTTTGGAAGAAAATGGTTCATTTCCACATGACAATAACATAATTTTAAAATAACTTTTGTCAAACTGAGTTGAGAATATGACATATTAGCTTTGGGACTATCCATACATGAATTGTGGCGTCATATACAGCCAAACACGATGATTGAATATGTGTGACTGACATCAATCATTTGACATCAATCATTACCATATGACAATGCAAATGCTGACGTCTTTCACATGCAGTCACAGTAGTAGTTGCAGTGTCACTGTCATTATTTTGTATTCGATTAACATTTTCATATTTGTTTTGTAGAATTACCTACCTGTCTCTAGATCATTAACAATGTTCATACATGTATGACAATGATTCGAATTAACAATGTTCATGCAAGTATGACAATGATTTGAATTAACAATGTTCATGCAAGTATGGCATTAATTTTAATTAACAATCAAAATTTTTTGCATATCAGTTTTGGGACAGACGACTTTGATGTTAGTAAAGTCTGCACCAGTAAAATTGATTATGTGTGGGTGCAAACCACAATATTTTGTCAGTGTTCCAGGAAACTGAACTCTGTGTGGGTCCAGACCGCAACATTCTGTCCAAGTGCCAGTAAACCTGACTGTGGGTGCAGATCAGACGTCCATAGATGAGTACATCTGTGACATTGTCTAGACTAGAGGTATCTCCCTTACCCACTCGCAAAATGGTTAGTTAGGGGAGCAATTGGTAGCAATTTGCAGGAACACGGTTATACATCTTAACACTGATGGTACAACTTGAAAACATTGATCTCATTTTTATAAGTTGCGGCTGCCTCTTCCTCATTTTTAATATAATGTTTTAAATACTAAAATGTTAAAGGTATAAGTTAAAGGTTATGCCCTTGTTCAGACTGGAAACAAAACAGTCAGTTTGTAGAGAACCATTATGGATACTTATTGCTGAGGCATGTGTCACTATGTGCAAATAGCACTGACATTGCCTGGTTCCTACACTCCTCACCACAGATGTATCAAGGATGACTGATCCCTTCAGATTGGGGACCTAGATTCACACGGGGGTTATCCGGGTTAAACAGCTGTGGGAAACTACCTTGTAGGGATCTGTTAGTAACGAAGAAAACTGTGGTAATTTACACTTTCAGCCTGGGAAGTGCTGTATGTCGGTTTGAATTTTTAAGATAACGCAATTGTTACTTGGGACTTGCTTGATGCTGAATCATGGCTTATAAGCCTGGGGCTCATCATGATTGCAATTATCGTGTAATTATATTTAAATTACTATTGACTATTTGTATGATAAACTGATTATACATATCAAGAGAATATTTCTTTGATTTGCACTATCAGTTTTAATCTGAGAATCTGGATTGTTTTACTTACACTGCAGTTTAATTGTAATGTGGCGGCCATAATCAGTAATTCTGTGTTTGACTTCATTATCACTATTGTCTAATTGGGTCTTGGCAAGATGGCTGCATTGATGTGAGTTGTTGCCGTCTTGTATCAAATGAACCTGAAGGCAGCTGCCAAGATGTAGACAATAATATTGTCTACAACTGGTCATATGGGTACAATATCTTGACAGCTGCCTTCATATTATATATAATAGCAGTAATATAACTTTGATAAGTGTGGGCGGCATTGACCCCAAATGGTATAAATGCAGAATTCTCAGGAATATCAGCTGCCTGTGTTAATAAAGAGCACGATGACATGTACGCCAATCTACACAATGACCCAGTAAACTATGCCATATAATTTTGTATATTTTAATTGATACCTGATTAATTAAATTTTGAATGTGATGCTGTGTTGGTGAGAACTGCCATTCTGTGAGTGTATTTCCTATACCTTGGACTGTACAATGTGAGAATGAGATGTTGTTTGAGTCTTTGATTGAGTATCAGGTTCCAAGTCACAGCGTACACTTTCAGAATGTGCAGACCCTGTTACTGAGTCTGTCTCCGTAACGCTCGGATGCTGAGCCAAGTAATTCAAAGTGCAAGATTGTCTGCCAGGATGTTAGATTTTCCCCAAGAGCTTTGTGGTTTTAGTTGTTATGACGTTGCAGGTGTTTCTAATTGCGTTTGCCAGAATAGTCAGGTATTGTTCATGAGTTATTCATTGTGAGCTGTCCAGTGTGGATGGTTGTGACCTAGTTAATGTAGGAGTTGGTTGAACTTATTAACTTCCTTGCAAGGCTATGTACCCAGTCATTGCTGTGGCAGTAGCATGTGCTTTGGTTCATCATAGTGCTGTCTGGGGGCAGAAGTTGTTCATTGGTGTAGTAGAGAGAGAGAGAGAGAAAGAGAGGGCGAGGGAGAGATGGAGGTGGGAGGGAGGAGGGAGGTGCGATGGTGGGAGGGAGGAGAGAGGTTGGATGGTGGGAGGGGGAGGGAGGTGTGGTGGTGGGAGGGAGGTGTGATGGTGGGGGGGGGAGGGAGGTGTGATGGTGGGAGGGAGGTGTGATGGTAGGAGGGAGGTGTGATGGTGGGAGGAAGATGTGATGATGGGAGGGAGGTGTGATGGTGGGAGGGAGGAAGGAGTTGTGATGGTGGGAGGGAGGTGTGATGGTGGGAGGGAGGTGTGATGGTGGGAGGGAGATGTGATGATGGGAGGGAGGTGTGATGGTGGGAGGGAGGAAGTAGTTGTGATGGTGGTAGGGAGGAAGGAAGGAGACGGGGGGAGTTTGAGGAGTTTGAACACCCATAGTGAATCTAAACATTAATGTTTACTTGTGAATTCTTTGAGGCATAACAAATGTATTTTGATGTGAGAAATATCTCAACAAAGAAACAATTTCTTAAAATATTTGGTGAGGAATAAAACAGTGAGTTGGCCCACCTAGCTCGTTGTATCCTAGGAAGCACGGCTGTCATGTGCTTTCATTGTGCAAGCCATCCCATGTGGCAAGAGCTGGTTAAGTATGCTTCCGAAGCACGATTTCAGATTTGCGTTTCATAATCGCTTATGAACAGAACGATACATCATTCATGTAGAAGGTGCTGACGTATGCATTTTCTATGTAAACGAATCCCAAGAGGTCTCTCAGTGAAGGTCAAAGAGCTGATGCCTCAACTGAACTTGGAATAGGCCAGCAATGTTACAGTCACAGCAGAGACTGTCTGAAAAACAATGTATAGTTTAATTGATAACCTGTCTTATTGCAGCAGCCTGTTCTGCATCCACTAATGTTCTGTTGTGTACAGGTTCTCCTTTCCGTGGTCAGGTTTTAATTTTTGCAGCAGTTTTATTACGTTGATTGTGTTGGCAACCTCTGGCCAAGTCACCCTGTGAGTGTGTGTTTTAATACACTAATAATGATTATTTCTGGCTATTGTCAACTGGTAGGATGATAAGTTCATATGCAGTTGCATTCCATAGACTAGACACCGGTATGTCACTTAAACAAATGAAGCAGGCCAGAAATGATCTAGGCATATACACTAGTGGCATCTATTGCTTACAGGTACACCTTACAGTGTATGAGGACGAGGAGGACGAGGTTGTTTATTGAATTGGCTGTGCAACTGCATAGTTTTGTGAAAGCTTTGCAAGCTCACAATGTTGTTTGTAAAAGGTTCATATATGTTTAGTTGAAACATATTCAGGCCCGTACATTGTTGACAGAATATATTCTTACATTAAAACATACAAAATTATCAAAGGTAGAGAAGTTGAGATTGTGATATATTGCATAAATTTGCCATTGGTTATTGGTGTACAGAACCAGAATCCTGGAATTTTTCCAACAAACAGTTTGCCAATGGACATTTCACCAATGGATGTTTTGCCAGCCAATCAGGTGTCAGACATTTTGCCAGTCGTAATTTTTTTAAAACTTTTTTTATATTTATATATCTACACTTTTTATTGAAAAAGTAATTAGTTAATTGAAATGATCTATTAATAAATGGGGAATTATTAATTGTAATTGGCTGTTCGTAATCATACATGGTTGTGTCTGGTTACTGCCAAGACTGATTCAACTACTGTGTATTACAGTATCACCTCCAGTTATGGCACTGGCAGGGCTTTATGTAATGTGTGTCCTCAACCAACTAAGATACTATCTTTGCATTATCTTAACAACATTTAACCAGATTGGCATCCAAAGATCCAAAGTAGCAAGCTCTTGATGACAAAGACAAAGTGGCCATTGACTTATCAAAAGGCCACAATTTGTAATCTGCAGTCTGCACCACCCCATCCATGTCATGTATCACCCAGATCTAGTTACAAATCACTATGGACTCACTTGGCAGGTTATTCCTATAACTTATCGTGCTGCATCCTATCCTAAGGCATTGTGTATGTTAAAACAGAGTTTCCTGTTGCTAAGGCTTTTTCTCCTGTTGATAAGGCATTGTATTATTTTTCTAAGACATTGTCTCCTATTGTCAATGCACTGTCTCCTATTGCTAAGACATTGTCTCCTGTTGCTAAGACATTTTCTCATGTTGCTATGGCCCTGTTTCCTATCGCATTGGCCCTTTCTCCTGTTGCTATGGCCCTGTCTTCTGTTGCTATGGCCCGGTCTCGTGTTACTATGGCCCTGTCTTCTGTTGCTATGGCCCTGTCTCCTATTGCCACGGCCCTGTCTCATGTTGCTATGCCCTTTCTCTTGTTGTTATGGCCCTGTCTTCTGTTGCTATGGCCCTGTCTCCTATTGCCATGGCCCTGTCTCATGTTGCTATGCCCTTTCTCTTGTTGCTATGGCCCTGTCTTCGGTTGCTATGGCCCTGTCTCCCATTGCTATGACCCAGTCTCCTGTTGCTATGCCCTGTCTTGTGTTGCTATGACCCTGTCTCCTGTTGGTATTGCCATGTCTTCAGTGATGAGCCTCCCCCACACTGTGGTCTGTGGGCCTACTGCAGTGTTGCTGTGTTCACCCAATGTCATCCTCCGGCTGCCAGCTGATTCACCAAGCCACTCTCATCTATCACAGGTTAGCTGCAGCTGCTGCCTACAGCTGCTGCCTCCTGCTGCTGCTGCTGGTGCTGCTACTGCTGCTACTGCTGGTGGTACCCTGGGTGATGTCCTGTACCCTGATCTTCTACCAATGTTTTGGGTCCCTGGTCTGTTTTTACCAGTAGATTCTGTTGGTGTCTGGTTACGCAGTGTGATTGATGGCAGCTTGTAATTGGTACACCTCTCTAATAGTAATAGGCACCCAGTATTTGCTGGGTTGGGTGTGGTTGGCTGACACTCTCTGGTTGTACTGATTGCATGGATAAGTCTGACTCTGCTTACATTGTTAGCGGAACGCCAACTTTTTTGGATTACTTCTGATGTTAATAGTCAGTTTTATTTTCTGTTTTTCTAAAGTTAATAAGCTGTTTATTCAACTGAAAATGTTGGCTAACCACAATACTCAGAATGACATTACGGCGATGTCCCAAGCCAAGGACACTGTTACATGGCATGTTGTGAAGAAACGGCTGTATTTTGTTGTCAGCTTTGTCACTGTAATAATGTTGTGCTGGATAGCAGAGGGGCTATTTAGGTACAAACAACCCAGTCTTTGTTAAGACCAGACATAAAAACCAACTGAAACACTTTGATTTCATCCTCGATGTGAAGAAACAGTACCATTCTGAGCAAAGTCACTATTTATGTAAAGGATTATTGGGGCTTACCAGGGAAACACTTGCATGTTGTGTCTACCATTGTTTGGGCAGGTCTGGTTTTATTGAGTGAAGTACAGTGCTTGAAAGACTAATATGACAGCTATGGAGCCGACTGTAGATAACTCTTTGTTCCTGTCAAATCCGTCACAGCCACTGATGCCAGAGATAACAAACATTGTCTGCAAGAGATTCTCTCATTGTCTGCAGGCATCTGGTTATGCTGCAGGCAAATAAACTGAAAATTGCGTTGACAGAATGCATGATTGTTAGGAACTTTTCAAAACTGAAATGTCAGTGTAATGTATGTGCTTTGATTTGATGTATGCCAGACACAGAAACAGACTTGTGCTGTTAACACTGATGCTGGTTTGTTTAATGTCCACATATGTGATCGCAAATAATGTGCCACTGCTAATGATTTTGAGATATATCATCTGTTGGCGAATCATTGTCACCTTTAAAATATGTTGATGAAATGACTAAGGAAATTTGCATAATCGAGGAGTCAATGAGGACTGACATTTGCGCAGCTTCTAATGAAAGGGGGAATGGTTGACAACTGCTACTCCGTGTATAAGATAATGTGATTTACTTGTTTAAAAAAAAATAGCACGAGCACCACATTAATTTTATGAAAAACAAATTTGTAGAATTTGATTAAAACTCCACTCCGTATTGGTGACAGGAATTGTAATTTTGCTTGCACCGTTAAACTCATGAATCATTTCTAACATGGGTTCTGTGGGGAGACTGAAGAGTTTACTGTGGGTGTGTCCTAATGAGACATGAGGCAAGACAGAGAGTGCTGGAGGTGGAGGGTAATCAGTGGATGGTTGCAGTGGATGGGTGGGATGGGGGGGGGGGGGGCTCTCAGCTCTGTACAGCCAGCCACAAATGACAAATCTACGTTCTACAGAAATTGGCAATCTGTTAAACACTAGCAGGTGGCTAGCATGGACTGTCATAAATCGGTGGTTGGAAGTGTGTTGTTTTAGCTATGTTTATGACACTGACACTGCTGCTATTCCAGTTATCTCCCTCATTTAGTGTGCTGGTGAAGGGTGGCATATTATCCTATTTCAAGTTTGCCTTGTCCCCTGTATCCATTCTCTGACTGTTTGAGAATCATTAACACTTGATTGTTATATAATTATACTTAATATTACATAACCTAAATCATCATTACACTTGTTGAAAATACAACACCCAACTGTCTTCCTTTGATAGGTTTGTAATCTGCCTCTGTCGTTTTGTGAAAGTATTTCCGTGTGTTAAACTTAAAATAATAATGCGAGAATTGCCTGAGGGGATTTAACCTACTTGTACTTGCGGTGCTTGTTCCAGGGTATTGAGCTGACTGGAAACTACAGCCGTAATTAACCTCTATAAATGTCATACATGGGTGTCATGGGTGTCGTTGCATTCCAGCAGTGACTTAAAGTGGGCAATTATAGTGGTTAATTATATTGGCCAGTTCTGGTGGTCAGTTTGAGTGGTTAGGGTGGACTAGTGTTTATTGTCATGCTTAACTGTTGGGAGTAATACAAATGGCTTGTGGTGAAGATGATGTTTTGTTTTATTTCTAAGGAGGAACACGTACTTGTATACACATTTTGATGATATGTTAACAGGAATGTGGTCAAAGTTTTGTAATTTTCTGGAAGACAAATTGTAATCGGATAAGATAAAAAGATCTTGTTCTTAGAAAAGCTGATATGACAAAGGTACCAGAGGGTTCCCTGTATTAGTCATGGTGTCTTTCCACAAGGTTTACAGTTCAAGGTTTACATAAACCAAGCCATGTGCTTATGTAAACATTTATGATGCACTAAACCAAGAAATTAATTACGCCTGCCTGTGATAGTATATATACATTTGTAATATATAATTCACAATTTGTACCACAAACAATACAGAGTGACTAAGTGATTGTCTCACAATGCAATAGACGTTTGGCCATATCTAAAGAACGTCTCGTTAGCGGTTTACCGCAGAGCAAGCTGCCAAGTGCACGACTCAATATGATCATTATTAAGATTGATGAAGCATGTTGGCACTAATGAAGCATTCTGCCTTTTAAATACTACAAGGTTGGCTTTCACACATGACTACAGCTCCGCCTGTGATACACACATCAAAATACATCGCTCCACGAGGTAGAGCCAGCTCCGGATATCATTAGGGCTTATTGAGTAAGGGGCTTCTTCCGACTCAACTAACTGAATGCTCTGCAAAACCATGGAATCTAATTGGCTGTGCGGTGGAGGGATTTGCCGATGGAGCTGGGTCTACTATTGTTACTTCATTGTGTATTCAGATACGGGTGTCGCCGCATCAAGGAGATTTCTCTTAATCCCGAGGGCTGAATTCTGTAAGTCCTCTTGTTTATGGAATATGTGGAGGTCTTTCATGTCTAGCTTTCTCTCTCTGGAATGTCTGTCTCAAGATTTGTGTACATGTTCTTATGTCTGCATCGTTTACAGAGGTCACTCACATTTCTGTATGTTCTAGTGACATTTGCAGTGGTGTGTCAGTGTTTCTGTATGTCCTAATGGCTATGTCAGTTACAGTTTTGTCTTGTGGTGTTTCTGTATGTCCTAATGGCTATGTCAGTTACAGTTTTGTCTTGTGGTGTTTCTGTATGTCCTAATGGCTATGTCAGTTACAGTTTTGTCTTGTGGTGTTTCTGTATGTCCTAATGGCTATGTCAGTTACAGTTTTGTCTTGTGGTGTTTCTGTGTGTCCTTATTTTCATGGCATTTACTGTATTGTCACGTCAGATATTTGTATGTCATTATATCTACGACATTTTCAGTGGTGTCTTGTAACATTTCTGTTAATTTATGGTTAACAAGGTGTGTGTTTGAGCGGCAGTAACAGACGACATTGATAACAGTATGCTGTTTTATCATAACTATCAATGAATCATTTCTTGACACATTGTGCCTTGATAGTTGATATAGTTATCCCCTTGACCCTAGTACAGGTGCATACATATTGCTTCGCTATCAGACTCCTCAAAGATAATCACTCCAGTTAGTGCATAAGAAAAAGTGGTCTCCAGAAATTGCAAGTAGAAGGAATCTAGTGTATGCCAACACTATCACCTAATGTTTTCTATAGAAGCTTTCTGACGACCACATCAAGGCCAGACACAACTGGGAGATATGTGACCTTGGAGGAACTTAGAAGTTTGTCAGAATAGATCAACCTCTGGGTACTGCTCTGTGGTATTCTAAATCAAGGCTGTGGTTGGATATGACTTCCTTTTTTAAACAGTTAATATGTTAATAAGCTGCAACTTTATGTTAATACTCGGACAATATGTACTTTGTTAGCGGTGTTATAACTCATAGGTTTTGTTGTTGTTCTTTGCATGCAATTATCATGTCGATGACCGTGGATACAAAGCCTTCCTTCTCTGACTTGTCTGGAAGTACTGTCGGTGGTCACAGCACAGGATGTTGGGGTGTGATGTAAACACATCTATGAACAAAGCTCTTCACAGGCTAAGCGAAATAGGGAGGAGGAAACATGAATGAAGAGTCAAGGAGGGTAGGGCGAAATAGAGAGAGCATTTACAGTTTTCAATTTGCCCCAACCTACAATCTCACTTGTGTTTCTGCAGCTGTCAGCTGGTGTTGGTTAAACTGGTTTGTTTGCGGAAGCGCCCTCTGCCAAGTGTGACTGCACACGCTTGGACTCAGTGGTGTGAGTAGGCAGTGTTGATGTGACAGTACATCCGTGGGAACTTGACACTGCTAGGTCTCCATGTCTGATTGACACCAGGGAATCCGACACTGTCTGGCAGCCCACTTTGCAACTGCTGTCCAAGGATCTGTTGCATGTATACCAGTTCCACATCCATCTGACACCAGGACCTGCGGCAGACTTCTAGTATCAAGTCCTCCTCTTCATTACTTATCTGTCGTATCCAATGTTTAAATGAATTTATCTTGCATCAAATCGGTCAACTACGCCCAGAAAAAAACCAGTGCATTTGCCTGTGTTGAAATCTGCACCGCTGGTGAATTGTGATGTTTGAATGTTGGTTTCATTGCCAGATTCAACGATGACGCAACTGTGATTGTCAGCCTATAGCCTGCATTTGGTTGTAAATGCTGGAAAGGACACTGGAAATATAGATAATTGTATGATTTTAGTTCATGTTCATGATGTTATTAATGCATTGATGCATTGATTTTTACTAGACAGTCATATGCAGACAATGAAATTGTCAGTTATCCCTATAAACCTACCCTCACTAACTTTGTTGTGATGAGTGTGTAAAAATAGCCATAATGTATGATATTTAAGGACGATGGAGAAGGACATCAACCTCATTGGGACATTTGTCTCCAGTTGTAGTTGATCTGTTGCCCAGGAGCTTCAGTCGTCTAGTTCTATTGATCCCTGCATTGTAGCCTTTCTTTGCTATGACAACAACCTAACTGTGCTATCATTTCCTATTATGACTTTGTTACACGGAACCACTCATAAAAACAACATTTTGCCCTTCAACTTCAATAATATGCTTCCCTTATTGAACTACCACTGTAAACACAGGCTCTCGACTGAACACAGGCTCTCGACTGAACACAGGCTCTCGGCTAAACACAGGCTGTAGGCAGAACACAGGCTATTGGCTGAACATAAGCTATCAGCTGAACACAGGCTGTCAGCTGAACACAGGCTGTCAGCTGAACACAGGTTTTCGACAGAACACAGGCTCTCGACTGAACACAGGCTGTCAACTGAACACAGGCTGTCAACTGAACACAGGATCTCAGCTGAACACAGGTTGTCATCTGAACTCAGGCTGTCAGCTGAATACAGGCTGTCATCTGAAAACAGGCTCTCGACTGAACACAGGCTCTTGACTGAATACAGGCTCTCGACTGAACACAGGCTCTCGGCTGAACACTGGCTCTTCCTCAGGACAGGCTTTCAGTTAGCTTACACATGTTTTGGTGACATTACACAGGAAACTGATGCCTCATTTAAATAAGTTTCAGGGTACATCCAGTCAAACCAGTCTTAACAAGCAGCTACTTCACAAAAGTTGCATAAAAACAAACAGGCGTTCACTGATAACACAAAAATCCTGCTCTGTCATAAAGGTTCGTAAACCCATCATTATAATTAGTCCTGCCATATATTCTTACTGTTAAAACTGTGGGCATATTTTTACTTTGTGCAGCAGTTTCTTAGCAACAAGCACCACCACCACATAAATTATCAGCTCTAATGCCAGAAAGGTTGACATTATTAGATTGATGAAATACCAAGAATTCACCCAGCAGAGTGTGACAATTCATTTGTCTGACTGCATGTAGAATCAGTGTAGAATCAGTGTAGAATCAATGTAGAATCAGTGTAGAATCAGTGTAGAATCCGCGACAAGATATTGTCCTTGTCAGAGTACGTAAGTTCCTAATCGAGAGAAGACACTGGCTCATGAGAGTGCATTGTATAACCGCTGATGATGAAGGGAAAGTCACACACAAACTGTTTTATTACTATGGATCTCTAGACTGCTGCCGTGAACATTCCATTTCAGGGTGTTTCATTCTGGTACCAGGACAGTCTCATTTCTTAGCGTTGGGAGCAGCAACGGAACAGGTGAACAAACAAAAACAGGCTCATATACCACATGATTTGTTGTCTGTTACATGGAAAAATGTTGGGTCAGACAGAATGTGGCATGTATTCACCGGATGGTATTTGGGAAAGCAAACTAAAGTTGTCTGGTGTCTTGTAATTAATGTGTAACTACCGATGCTGGTTTAGATCTCCGGCCTCCGTTCCATCCTGTGCTGCCTAGTGATGTAGTGCTCTGAATTAGTATTTGTGGATATCACCAGGCGGCAGCACATGCCTGTCATTTGCAAGTCACCTCTGTGTATTGGCTGCATCGGGTAGTCCTATAACTGTACATGGTTGTGCAGTTGTAACAAGTGTCAATGACACGTTATCTCAGTGATCAGGACACAATCTTCTCTTGTCTGCAGATTGATGTCTAAGTGACCAGCAGTCAAAACATGCAGCAGGAAACCCACAAAATATACATGCAAAAATTTTGTAATAGTTAATTTCTAACATTCATTCATTTCTTGTACACAAGCAAACATGTTTATGCCCCAATTGAAGTTGTTGGGCTTAGCAATTATGCAGCAGTATAATGCAGGTGTTGATCTCAAATATATTGTAAACTTTGTAGTATCTCTATGTCGTTGGGAATAATTACTGTTTCTATATAGTAGCAAAACACTGATCTTGAATGTATTGAAGAAGATGAAGAATACTTCTATCATGCCTAAAACGTCGGAAACCTGAGCTGAGTATTGACACACTGATGTGTGCACATTCTCATGAATGGAATGGAAGTTATGAATGCACAACGCAGTAGTAAAGATTCACCAGTACAACACAAGTATCTCCTTCCCCATCTGATAAAGCCACTGTTAGCCAGACACCTGTGTAATATCTCGGCTAATCTTTATGTTTGTGAATCTCTGGCATTATGAGATGTCTTCCTGTTTGTTTAGTGGCTGTGTGTGCTAAACACATCCTGGTGAAGAGAATGGCAGTGTGTACTTAACTTTATGGCCACACAGCAGCGTTCCATAATAACATGTGATAATTTGTTATCACAGAGCTGTTTTTACACTGATTACTGTCATATGATCAGAGGCTAGTAATTATACACCTGTTTGCCTAGATATCCAGGGTGAGTGTGGGCATTTGTGGATGATTTATCCTGTAGAATCATACTAGAGCGATAGGAAACATACTCAGAACATCAGTACCACACAGTTTGTGAAACTATTGTATTTAATTCTCCTAGCCAATGACATTTTTAAATTCAGAATTCTTCAGCCCCGGATAACTAGTAGATTACGCATAATAATATTGTTTGGCCTAGTACACTGGTAGAGTCCCGGTCTGCTTAGTCTCATGATGCTTACTCCAGTGAGAACAAATGTTTTGACAGCAGTAATGCAGCACCCGCAATATAATGTAGATAATTTTAGAGCAGACCAGGTTTTTCCCATTTCCCTGCATAGGACCTTTTACTTGCTTCGCTTCGACACCAGGTAGAAGGAACCAACACTTTTACGGTATCTTCCGATGCCACAAAGTAGGGAGAATCAAATTCCTAACATTTCAAAATGGAAATAGCTGGACTTTAACCCCATTCCACTTTGCTGACAGTTGGATATTTTGGACTGGCAAAAATGTGATCATGGGTGAGACCCAGACCCCAGACTACCACCCCCCACATGATGGCGTTATTTAAATCCAGGGGCATGTGGTATGCAGGTTCCATCCTTCCGACTCGGAGGGGAATAAACCCTGGCAAATGGACCTCATCTAGATTTAACAAGATTTATTTAATTAGGGAGATAGATTAGCACTGAGAGTGTTTGTATCCAACGGCATGTGTGCGAGGTTGCTATTGGCTCAACCAGAAACCAACAAGTTCTCATCTGTGGTTGGCCTTGTGTCATGGTTCTATGTCGCTTGTTTTCTATGCTGGTTCACACTGCTGACATTTATGGTGGAAATTTGATCCAATTACGGATGATACATCAACCCGTGAGAACGAGTGCCACATGTCGGTTTCATTGCTGACTTGTTATCACACTGGGTTGAGGGATATGTTTGGTTGTGTTCATTTGTGTTCTGTTTGTCTTAGTCCAAGTTGCATGGCCTTAATGACATCTGTGTTTGTAGGCTCCATTCTAAATCAGGCCTTTCTATTGCTTAAGACAAGTGAATATATTTAACAAAATGAGATATTTTGCCTTACACATTATCATTATTTTTCTCCTAAATAAACAAAGCATATCGTTTTGTTTTACTACAATTTCACATCCTGGTTGCATAGTTTTAAAATCATGTTCTTGTTAATATAAAACAGCCAGTTAAATTAATGATTTCCTATGTTGATCCATTTTGTCTCATCAATAGTGTAAACATCTGCGTATTCACATTTAATTGCGTGCTATACAGAAAATATGTTGAACAGTAAAACGCAAATTACTACAACTGGAAACCGACATGCTTCATAAGTACGTGTTGCTAAGAATGTGTGTACATCATCACATGGACTTGCAGTAAACTTGTTGACAGATCCCAGTATTAGAAGTGTCCCAGTTAATGTGTGTTATGTCTAACTGAGCCATTGGCGAAGTTGCTATTTTTTGCGATCGAGCCAGAGTGAGTGAGCTAAACGAATATCTTCTTATGATACCGCTAAATTACCATTGGATGCCACCAGATACCTGTAGTCGCCTGTCTGTTGTCGTGGCAACAGCATGACGGTACATGTTAAGTATGTTTTGTTTCGTGGCGGGTACCAGCTGGTATTGGTTCAGGTGTTCCAGTCAGCTCTAACAACCTCGGCCAAGGTGGTTTAGATGGCAGGGCACTGTCAGCACTTGTTCAGGGTTTCTTGTGTAAGTCATCATTATTTTAATGTAAATCACAATGTTCTCAACCAACCACATTTGTAGGATCATTAAGTCACAACACAGACAATAGCTTTCTCTTGTTGCCATTCAGATTGGTAGACATTATATCATTTTAGTAATATATGTTTAAGAATAACATACAACTTTTCATGACTAACCAGATTTGTAAGTGCTTCTTTTTTTGTAGTAAAGTCTTTGGGATGTGAGTCTTTGGAATCCTGGCACGTCTTAGTCATGTCAGTCTTACAGCTGAATACTTTCTGATAGAAAAAATAGATTTGCCAGAGGTTAACTTAAGTTAATAATATCACAAAAAAAGTGTAGATTCATGCAAGTTTTGTCAAAGTCATGCTGAGGCATAATACGTGTCATTATTCATACGCGTATCCAGGTGCTGATATCAGACGATATAAACCCATAACACCTTAGATCTTGTTAAAACTTGATAGATTGCCAAGTTGGCAGTCAGTGCAGACATATGCGGTAGACCTACAGGTAGACAACTGTTTTCTTCACACCTACAAAAATTTATGAGCTTTGCAGGCTATCTTCCGTCTGTTTCACAACATTTTGTTGTAAGAATGAAGCATGGTGCGCTGAACCAGTGCGACAAAATGCTTACAATCCCAAGACTTTACATGGTGTAGTCTACATTAGAAAAAGTTGTACACAGCACAGTGGCATGCCGGTTTGTTAACTGGGCGTAACATCTTTGTTGGGATATTCCCACGCAGGTATCTACACACTCAGATTGGTAACAGTTACGTCATATTTGTGTCAGTGCATCCATGTTTGCAGTTGGCACCGCATTTAATTCACTTTCTTGTTGGTTGTATTACGCTTCATGTGCCAAGGGCGTGCCCTGGAAGTCACTGATGTCATGTCGATGCATTCTTCTCCTCTGTTTTACAGATTGATGAAGCAACCGCCGGTGAAAGTCGAAACAGTTGTGAAGACTAGCAGTACAACGGTAAGTTTGTTTCATTAATATTTATGGGATGAAATTAAATTTTGACATAACCCAGTTTCTGCGTTCACCATATTGTCACACACAGAGGTACTGTGTTAATGGTAATAGACACGGCAAGATTTTGTAATAAAGAGGTGTTAGTTTTAAAATACTTTTATGATGCATGTGGATCTTCCAAAAGAGAAAGGGCAATGAATAAATATTTTAGTTGTGTTTTGATTTGTTTAACTATCACATGTGTGAAAATGCCTAGAGTTATGATGGATACACACTTGTCTAAAACAGTCATGTTGAATGTCTCATGTTGAATGTGAGCAGTTTTCTTTCTACTTTTTATCAGGGTGTGGCCAACATTCAGTATTTCCCAGCAACCATTGCAACAAAGTGGCATTGTTCAATCCTGAGTTATTGCAATCTGGAGATTCACACTGTATTAAAATGTATGAAGTATTTATATTAATAAATGAAAAGTCTAATCTAAACCATCGTTTTAGCGGGTTTAGGGTTTTGTTTTGGTGAAGCTATGTGTCTGGCCCTGTGATTAAACCCTGGTGTGATTGTATCGAGTGTATCATATCTGGCGGTCCGTTATAGCATGTCCCTGTGTCTGCCTATAGAAAGGGTTTGGGTGTGTTTGCCCCTCTCTAACACGCAACCACAAACTAATTATGTTCAACTACAAATGGCTTCCATTGAATAAGCACCTAACACCCACAAGAAAGGTTCAGCTGAAATACTCCACCAGCGATATTTCAACGGCAACAAAAATCAGATGTCATTGGGTAGTCTAAGGGCTTGTGGAGTAGTCATTGAAGTACTTTGGCCTTGTGGCCTACTTTATAAGTGTCGCATTTTGTGTTAAAATCAAGATATCAAGATAAAACCAGTTTCTTTGCCCTGGACATAATCCAAGTTAGAGTATGAAAGTGTTGACAAGTGGGTGACTTTAATGGTGTCAGATAGGGGCAGATGTAATTGATAGTCTGTAGTGTCGAATGTAGGCTGGTGTCAGGGGGCAAGTGGCCCCAACCCCATTAATCCACCCTTACCAGAATGCCACAGAAAATGTGGATTTTATGTGACTGGTTGTAAAACACACACGGCTTCACTTTAGTAGATGTTCACTGCCCTCCAGATACTGTGAGTACCCTAGGGTGGGCTGCTATTTCATATCCGTTGCTTATGTGAGATTTATTGTTGCATGGTAAAAACTAAAGATGTTGGAATGTTTAGAATATGTAGGGGTGCATGTGTGCAGATGTAGTCTTCTTCATAGAATCCTCAGACTGCCCATGATCACTGCAGATTCACTAGATGGCAGCACAATATGGCACTGACTCATTGTTACACGTCTTCACCCAAACTGAATGAACGAAACCTTTCCTGGTAGATATTACTTATTGTCAATGATATCAGCCGGGTGTACCAAGTGGCCCATCATATGCCTGGCTGCACTCAGCACCATTTATAGGGCTGTTTAGTGGTCAGTGAGGGGACATTAATTAGACTGTTGTTTTGCACCAGAGTGTGACAGAGCCGAGTGCATGGGAACTTGTGAAGGACCATCATGGAATGACACTAACAACAAATACACACATGTCCTCAGTGTAGCTTGTTGTCTATCGCCAGGTCACTGCTCGTTTACAGTCCTTCGAGAACAATCTTGACATTTCAGATCACGAATACCCTTATAAATGTCAGCTGCTGTTGAAACTTCGATACTCTGATACTTAAGTATCTAAAGCTAGCCAGTGTGGTATGTAGACAGACTTTGTAGAGTTGTAAGTATCTAAAGCTAGCAGCCAGTGTGGTGTGTAGACAGACTTTGTAGAGTCGTAAGTATCTAAAGCTAGCCAGTGTGGTGTGTACACAGACTTTGTAGAGTTGTAAGTATCTAAAGCTAGCAGCCAGTGTGGTGTGTAGACAGACTTTGTAGAGTCGTAAGTATCTAAAGCTAGCCAGTGTGGTGTGTAGACAGACTTTGTAGAGTTGTAAGTATCTAAAGCTAGCAGCCAGTGTGGTGTGTAGACAGACTTTGTAGAGTCGTAAGTATCTAAAGCTAGCCAGTGTGGTGTGTAGACAGACTTTGTAGAGTCGTAAGTATCTAAAGCTAGCCAGTATGGTGTGTAGACAGACTTTGTAGAGTCGTAAGTATCTAAAGCTAGCCAGTGTGGTGTGTAGACAGACTTTGTAGAGTCGTAAGTATCTAAAGCTAGCCAGTGTGGTGTGTAGACAGACTTTGTAGAGTCGTAAGTATCTAAAGCTAGCCAGTGTGGTGTGTAGACAGACTTTGTCGAGTCGTAAGTATCTAAAGCTAGCCAGTGTGGTGTGTAGACAGACTTTGTAGAGTCGTAAGTATCTAAAGCTAGCCAGTGTGGTGTGTAGACAGACTTTGTAGAGTCGTAAGTATCTAAAGCTAGCCAGTGTGGTGTGTAGACAGACTTTGTAGAGTCGTAAGTATCTAAAGCTAGCCAGTGTGGTATGTAGACAGACTTTGTAGAGTCGTAAGTATCTAAAGCTAGCCAGTGTGGTGTGTAGACAGACTTTGTAGAGTCGTAAGTATCTAAAGCTAGCCAGTGTGGTGTGTAGACAGACTTTGTAGAGTCGTAAGTATCTAAAGCTAGCCAGTGTGGTGTGTAGACAGACTTTGTAGAGTCGTAAGTATCTAAAGCTAGCCAGTGTGGTGTGTAGACAGACTTTGTAGAGTCGTAAGTATCTAAAGCTAGCCAGTGTGGTGTGTAGACAGACTTTGTAGAGTCGTAAGTATCTAAAGCTAGCCAGTGTGGTGTGTAGACAGACTTTGTAGAGTCGTAAGTATCTAAAGCTAGCCAGTGTGGTGTGTAGACAGACTTTGTAGAGTCGTAAGTATCTAAAGCTAGCCAGTGTGGTGTGTAGACAGACTTTGTAGAGTCGTAAGTATCTGAAGCTAGCCAGTGTGGTGTGTAGACAGACTTTGTAGAGTCGTAAGTATCTAAAGCTAGCCAGTGTGGTGTGTAGACAGACTTTGTAGAGTCGTAAGTATCTAAAGCTAGCCAGTGTGGTGTGTAGACAGACTTTGTAGAGTCGTAAGTATCTGAAGCTAGCCAGTGTGGTGTGTAGACAGACTTTGTAGAGTCGTAAGTATCTAAAGCTAGCCAGTGTGGGGTGTAGACAGACTTTGTAGAGTCGTCGTCAAAGACCAGATGTCTCTGTCTTCTCAAGTCTACATGGCGTGGTCTCGAACAGCAGTTATAATTGTGTTTAGGAGAATTTCAAAAAACCGTGAACGCCCTTCTGATTACATTGAGATGCCGCTTGCACTCTCTACCCACAGGGTCAGATTATTAGATAGATATGAAGATGTCTCTTCTAATGTTATCCCGCGGTGAATGGATTCTCCAGAATGCCTTTGTGTCAGCGCTGACATCTTGACATGGTTCGCAGCGTTAGTTTCGTGTCATTCTAATTACTCTTGAGTAGGGATTTCTGTTTCTGTTGATTTAGTTGTTAACGGTGGCGACCGTTGATTATTATCAAATCGTCACAAACAGTGGACACTTTGTGCGTGGCAGATTTTGTGTTTTTATCAATTAATTCGGTGCAATATCAGTATAATCTCCAGTGAAGGTCTTCGCGTTGTGATGGGGGTCGACAGTGCCTTTAGAGCCCACCCAGTAACGTTCTCACGCCCTGAAAACAGAGTCGGTTTGTTCTTGTGTCCTCGCTAGAAGTGAGCAAGATTGTTGACAAAGAGAAAAAGCAAGATTTTACCTGTAAAGTTGTCAAAAGTCAACAAAACAGCCAAGCATCTTTTATTTTAAGTTCTACATGCTGGTTCTGTTCAGCGAATGTAACATGCTTAGAAAGCAATCTACTTAAAAATAATTAAACAGGCTGCTGTTTCTTCTAAAACATCCACTATTTGAGATGTTTCCATTAAACAAAGTGAATAAGTAATCAGTCCATTCATTTAGAAATGTTGCTCTGTTTTGTTCAAGAATTTAGAAGTCTGGGGTGAGGCTACAATTGATAATGAACCTAGATTTTCTTTCTCCTTCATTGATTCCATTTCTCTGCCACCCACCCTCCACCCCCCTTATCCCCCACTCTCAGTGCCCACTCCCTTCTAATCCCACCAAGTCTCTTCACGCCGTCCTCTCATCTGTTGAAATCAGCTTAAACTTATTTAAAAATTTAATTTCAAGTGATTTTGTTAGAGATGTGGTGCAAACATGTGTCATATTGTAGTCCCTTGATTGTTACTGCGTACAATTTGTTATCAAGCACTTAATGGAGGCAACTTGTCACTGCATGGCTGTGACGTGACACAAGGCACACTGCCAGGGCGTAGGACATGTGTCACCTGTATCTGTAGCATTAACAATTGCGTCACTCAGCTCATTGTTTAGGAAGCGCCTACGTGACTGACGACTTTACGTGACGCGTGTCACAGGTGTGCGGGAGTTTTTACTGCAGCCTGCCTATGTGTTGTTTGTTAAGCCACTCTGTTAAGGTGCTGCTGTAGTTGAAGACACCTGTTGGCTCCCCATACAGGGTGGACCCAGACAAACAGTTGACAAGGTGGGACATTTATTTGAGGCAACGAGAAGTGTTTGTCCACATGCCCACATCCATGTCTTGTAGATGTTCTGCGCGACAGATGGAACAATGACCCGGTAAACTGTACCACAGGTTGAAGGAGTACATTTCGTTCTGTGTGTCTTCTTGGGGCAGAGTGTAGCCTTGTGCAATCACCCGTGACTGGGAGTCACCTGTCTTTGTCCAGCTAGTTGTTATATTTACACGCACGCACGCACGCACGCACTCACACACACACACACACAAATAATATATAATACATGCATACATATATATATATATACATGTGAATATTCATATGTATATATATATATATATAAGTGTGTATATGTGTTATAATATACTGTACCCGTATAATGAGACAGACAGTGAATGCATGCACGCACATGCACGCACATGCACGCACATGCACGCGGTATGGTGTGTGGGTGTGTATTACACAATTACGTATTCGATAATGTAACACACACGGACAAATGATATGAGGCTTATGTTTCCACCAGTGGCTATGTACAGCAGTTTTTTATGTGCTCTATTTGTATTGGATATTACAGGTAGCTTGGGCTGGTACATCCAGGTGGGCTTATGTTACATGTATAAATAATTGTGATGTATGTATGAATTGATGACGTGATTTCCTATAGTGTGAAAGCATGCGTAGCCAGACGACAACAGTCAGTCGCCTACGTACCTTGTTGCTATTAGTAAATACAAAAGCAATTTCATTATTCTGGTGGACTCAATTTTCCAGGTAACAACAGCTGTAGATAATATATCAGGTGTGTTTTTATTATAAGATCAATAAATGTCATTTGTGAGGTGTCTTACGTTGTGCAGTTTTGCAACGTGTCATGACTGCAGTTCGCTCCCGTGAATGCAGATTCAGTTAATTACGGTTACATAAATAACAATTTAGTTCACTCAAGAACCGCAGAGACGAAAATAATTATTGGACTGAAAGGAAGGGTTACCTTTATAAAAAGCAAATATTGGAATATTATAATATTATATTTGACTATGTGAAGAATCATTAAATACATATAAATTTAAGTGGATATTTGCAAAATACCTTGACTTGCATGCAATTTTCAAAAATAGAAAGTGTTCTTTTTTCAATCTAATTTTTATTCCAAAATGAGAGTAGTAGAACATTAATATAATGCAAATAAAAAAATTATAAATGCAAAAATTTAATAATGCAAAAATTAGACACAATTAATTTATAAAACATTGTTATTACAAATCTATTTAAAAGAAGAACTTTATTGTTGTTAATGTCAGGATCCGTGAACTATATGTGTCTTACCTGAATTAAAAGGTTACCCGAATCTACTTTCACCATATGTATGCGTAGATAAATTGCTAAACTATTGCACATTACTGCTGCTGCGAGTCTGTCAACTAAACACTTATGAGTCAGTTTTTTGAAAACCACCAACCGCTAGCTAGACATGATTGTATTAGAGATAACATGGTAACTGCATTAAGAAGTGTGGACGTAGTATTACACACTTTAGGCAGTGTTCATTGTTAATGTCGTGTTGTCGACATGTAGTTGCCCCCCATCCCCTGGATGTCTAACCACTAGTTACTTGACTCGCTAAGTATTGTGAGGCCAGGACAGGGTATTAGTTCGATATACGTGCACGTCTGTTGACCGTAAATAAATATCAAACACTGTGGAATTATATCACTTTGAAATTATGTCTTTGTTAATATTTAACATGAAAGTAGTGTATTTTGAAATAGTTGTAAGCCCTGTAAAATATTGTTAAATATTACTTTTAGAAATAAGTATTCATAAAATTTAAACAATAATGTAAACTATTAACACTGATTGATTGACAAATACAAATACTTCAGTGTAATAAATCCATGAATAAACATATAAGGATAAATAAAGAAATAAATACAAATAAAAACAATTAAATATAATCACATAGGTATTAGTAGATCCGTAAACAACTAAGTTTGAAGAATTTAAGATGTTAAACAATTTATATCAGAAAAACTATGAAAAGGTGCATCTTCAGTGACACCTTTAAAAGCGCAGCACTCGTTGTGGTGTGCTGAGCTAGGAAACAAAGAAACTGTTGGCCTTGGCCTGTGCTCCTTGTGGTGATTAGTCAGGCGGTGTGTGTGTGCACCCATAGTGTGTGTAGCTTGTACCTGCAGCGACTGAGTCAGAGATTGGCACGACTAGGCCGGGGCAACATTGTCACTGCCTCCTTGGCTTGTTTCGAAAACTCGCCAGTTTATACGTGGGAATCTGGATACTTTACCGGACTGTTGTGGCTATAGAAGGAGACTAGCCCAACTGGCATTTGTTTGTGGCGGTACCTTGAGACCAGGCGATACCTTGAGACCAGTCAGTGGAATGTTCTCCGGTTGATTTCACTTGAAGCACACTTAGGGCAGGTAAATGTTTACCTTGTTGTCTGCTTTGCTAGGGATAATGTGTGTGTGTGTGTGGTTGTGTGTGTGTGTGTGTGTGTGTGTGTGTGTGTGTGTGTGTGTGTGTGTGTGTGTGTGTGGTGTGTGTGTGTGGGGGGGGGGGTAATGCATGGAGGTCTGTCTGAAGGAACAGCTGTGAGTGAAGGCATGTATTTCTAAGGAAACAATGGGATAGGGTGTGTGAGAACTACTTCGGCAAGACTAAGCAGATTAACCCATTAGACCCCAGCCAGTTATATTGGCATGTGTCCCTGTTCCCCAGGCTGCTGCCACAGATCTCAACATTTCTGGGTGCCAGCAGTTTGTAAGCTGTATCTTCAAAACTATTGATTTTCTATAATTGCAAGTTTTGTTTAATTTGATGTCCATTGAATTATCTTTAAAATGATGTGACTGGTGTTGATTGGTTAAATATATGTTGTTATTTATTGGTGACAAACGTAGAAAATTTATATTCTGGACAACTATAGAGTGGAATATCATACATTTTATTGACATCAAATGCATTCTACTGTGTATTTACACTTGCTATGCCTTGCTTAGACATGAAACAATGTAAATCAGTTCAATTTGTATAAATATAGACAGCGAACACAGCTTTATAAGTCTTCTATCTTGGTTGCTGTCATTTTACATATGGCTTCTGTGTCGCGTCAACATCACTCGTCAGTGTTGACATTGTGATCACTAGCATATTGACACCTGAAAAAACCAAATGTTGACTGTTAGAACAATTGAATTAGAATACGTACCCTAATAATTCTAATAAAAAAGACATAATTTTCATATAGTAACATATAAACAGCAGTCTCCGTGCCGAAAACCCAACCGACGGTGACCAAACTTGAACAATGAAACATAAACAAAAAACCCAAGGCCAAGTCATCCATTTTATCGCTCATCCAATTGCCTTTCGAACGTATTGTCAACTTACCTTTAGTTCAGTGTCAGAAATGTCCCATCCTACGAAATAATAGCGCAAACTTCGTCATTAGTAAACAACTACGATGTCCAAGACGCCACCATTTTTGAAGGTCCACAGGTGGCGAACTTGCGAAAAACTCAATTTTTTTCAATGCAAGCACATGTCGAAAATACCCACAATTCATAGTTCAGATGTCAAGGAATCAGCCAGTATTAGTTATCTTAAGTATCCGCAAGATGGGGCCACCGCTAGATGCTTTATCTCCACCGGACGCTTTTGGGCGCTCTGGGGAGAAAACACCCCGACACTTGGGGTCTAATGGGTTAACTATAATTATACATGTTGGTCTGACAGACTGGTACTGACAGAACAAGTATGTATGTATAACATAAACAGCCGTAGAGTACTTAGGATACCTTTCCTTAGGATACCTTAGGACTGTTCTGACCGCAGGATCCTCTTGGTTCCTCAGTGATCAGATCTTCTTCGGGATCTAATATTAAAAGTTTACGGTTTCTGGTTCCAGTGTTTAATGTGGGCTCCATAGTTGTATAATATCTCCTGGGTTGACCAGAATTTATCAAGACGGTTTTAAAATTAATTTAACTGTTGGCATTACCATACATCAGCTTGAACATGGCTGAGACTCACTCGTGCTTGTTTTAGTAATATTTCTAGTGCAGGTGTATTAGAGGCATGTGTCTTAAATCATTAAATATAAATAAATTGTAAAGTAGTTGTAAATAGGCATCCTACTTGTAAATATGCACCCTACGTGAAATATGCATTCTTCCTGTCTGGTAATAGGCACCCTTCCTGTCTGGTAATACAGTGTTTGGTATATTTAAATATGGAAATTTATGCATATCTCAGACCCCCATCTCTATTGCAATGTGGCAGTGCATCTGATGTACAATATAATTATCATACCAGATTGATTTTCTAACTATGTAGAGGGAATAATCTTAAATACTCAACAATCTAGAGAAAATAATCTTAAATACTCATCTTTTAACTTTATCCCTAAAGATCAATAAAACTGTAAACAAAATCCTTTGGTTGTTATATCCATTGTTGCTGTAACGCGCAGTGTGCTTTATAGTGTTGTATGGTTGATTTCTGTTCTGTGATACTTGTTCGTATGTCTTTATACTGTTGTATGGTTGATTTCTGTTCTGTGATACTTGTTCGTATGTCTTTATAGTGTTGTATGGTTGATTTCTGTTCTGTGATACTTGTTCGTATGTCTTTATAGTGTTGTATGGTTGATTTCTGTTCTGTGATACTTGTTCGTATGTCTTTATAGTGTTGTATGGGTTGATTTCTGTTCTGTGATACTTGTTCGTATGTCTTTATAGTGTTGTATGGTTGATTTCTGTTCTGTGATACTTGTTCGTATGTGTTTAGTGCTGAGGAATGTATTGTCATGACACTGAGTGATGATCCTGACTGTGTCTGACTGTCCTTTGATGTGATGTTGTGGTAGTGCTTGGTGTATGTTCTTTGGAGAAACAAAGAGAGACTGGTGTTTGGAGGTCTGGAAATGTCTTCAGTTACATTTTATGTACAATTATCATGTTAGTCTGTTTATTTGAAATTAGTTGTTTAGTTGCAACTCTTTTTATAAACTTTTTTCAACTAATCAGTCAGTCCACTGATGATACAAGCCAGCTAGTCAACTGATGATACAAGCCAGCCAGCCAGCCAGCCAGCCAGCCAGCCAGCCAGCCAGTCCATGGTGATATAAGCCAGCCATTGTCCACTGATGATATAAGCCAGCCAGTCCACTGATTATACAAGCCAGCCAGTCCACTGATGATACAAGCCAGCCAGTCCATGATGATATAAGCCAGCCAGTCCACTGATGATACAAGCCAGCCAGTCCACTGATCATATAAGCCAGCCAGTCCATGATGATATAAGCCAGCCAGCCAGTCCACTGATGATATAAGCCAGCCAGCCAGTCCACTGATGATATAAGCCAGGCAGTCCACTGATGATATAAGCCAGCCAGTCCACTGATGATATAAGCCAGCCACCAGCCAGTCCACTGATGATATATTGAAACCTAGTTTCTTGTGAGGAAGACTAATACTAGTGAAACCAGACCAAAAACAGACATTCCATACATTCAACAAATATAAATATGTTTTTATAACTTTACATATTAGTAAGCTTTGATATGGACTCTATACTTTTGTCATTATAGCCGTAATGTATTAGTGCTCTCTGCAAAATTTTGAAAGATTTCATAAATGTTTAGCAACAAAACCATATAAAAGTAGAAGAGAAAATAAATAATTGTGAATGGACATAGAGAATCTTTTCTGTCAAAGAACAGACTGATTTACACCCGGCTGTCTACTTCGACATGTATAGACCACCTCTAGTGTTTTGGGTGGTCTTAAAAAAATTAAATGGTTCTACTCGACTAACGTGGTGTATAATTTCAGCATGTCCCCCCCCCCGGCTAGATTTAGTTAAGGTCGAAGCTACAGCTGTTCCCACAAAAGGCCTCTGTGAATTTGTATTTAGCTCATCAGATCATGATAAACTACTGATAAAATTTTGATATTGTCCCTTTCAATCATTTGTTTAAAATTACTGGAATGCTTCAATGTTGACATGCAACATGTTTGATAAATTGATAGCAAATTTGTGCAGTAATGAGATTTTATCAGCATAGTATACAAATGTTCTGGTAATTACATGTTAATTAATAGGAACGTGGAATATACATGTGTTTAGCAAATTTCTACTTATAGCATATTTTTTGTTGTTTTCATCTTTGCAACTGTTGTCAGGGGTGAGGCTGGCCTTGATGCTTGTCCTTGATTTTTTGTCTTTTCTTCAAATTGTTGATCTTTGTGTGGAACGCAATGGTGCAGTAGCTGGAGCTTTGTTGATCTTTGTGTGGAGCGCAGTGGTGCAGTAGCTGGAGCTTTGTTGATCTTTGTGTTTAGCGCAATGGTGCAGTAGCTGGAGCTTTGTTGAACTTTGTGTGGAGCGCAATGGTGCAGTAGCTGGAGCTTTGTTGATCTTTGTGTGGAGCATAATGGTGCAGTAGCTGGAGCTTTGTTGATCTTTGTGTGGAGCGCAATGGTGCAGTAGCTGGAGCTTTGTTGATGTTTGTGTGGAGCGCAATGGTGCAGTAGCTGGAGCTTTGGCCGCGAGAACTCGGGTTCAAATCCTGTGCCGTTGAAACTTGGGCAACTTCGTTCACTCTGCATTGCTCCAGTTCAATCAGCTATAAGAATAAGTGCCTGGATATAGACAGTGGTGAATATTTGTGTACGAACAGTCATTGCGTATTAATTGCAGCATGGCTGGATGCTTCCCAGAGAAGTTGAGATAGTGGCCGATTGAATAGGTTTGCCAGGGAGTAAAGTGTAAAGTGCTTTGAGCAGTCCTGAGGACTGAATACTGCGCTATATAACAACTTAACATTTATCCTGTACCGTCGTCGCCACCAACAATCCCCTATTTGTCGTTCTCTAACTGCCAAATCTTCTCAGTCCTCCCATCTCAGAGTCGTGGTCCTCCTTTTGTTCCAATTTCCATGTGTTCAGGCCACTTTAATCAACAGTTTATGTGTTGGTTTAATAATACTAATGGTAGAAAAATAGATTTTGGAATTGTTTGGAACTTCAAGAAAAACAGCAGATTTTGCATTATTATGATAATGATATGTGTCTGTCAATGTCTTTACGGCTTCACTGCGTGCTGAGTTGCAAGAATTGATGATCGAACAAATTCATTATGTGCAGTAATAGCAGAAAAGTCAGTTGAAACTGTCTGTGGCGCATAGCAGGATTGTTTGGTTTCAAACTGTTTTGATTTAAATTGAGAATTTAAATAATTGATGTAAATTTTAAAAACTTTTTCATTGATTCAGATGTGTAAATAACAAACCACCATTAAATAATTTGTCTTAGTGGTGTTAAATTTGAGTCACCAAATTAATAAGAAATCCATAAATTTAAGCTCAGAAACAGAAAAACTCAAAATGTAGTAAAACCTAAAAATAAATTATAATTATTTTGTTCAACCTTGCGATTGCCATCTAAACCTTAGTTATAATGACTTATTAGCAGTACACGCCCTTTACCCTCCATAGCCAACTGTTGTGATGGTGCCCCCCACACACATCACCTACTGTGGTTCTGAGTAACCAGACATTTCTTGTGTACATAGACTGTGGATGTGTCTGGTGTGTCTGCTATCAGTATAACACCATGCATCATCAATAACACATTCACACTGTTGTTGTCATCAACGTCACATCAAATTAACCACTTACTCAACTAGTGTCATACCATCAATGCAATAACTTGTGCTTACAAACATGAGGCGCAACTTGACAAGTGGATCATGACAGCTGCGCAACTTGACAAGTGGATCATGACAGCT
Source organism: Escarpia spicata (assembly GCA_963995525.1). Lineage (NCBI taxonomy): Eukaryota > Metazoa > Annelida > Polychaeta > Sabellida > Siboglinidae > Escarpia > Escarpia spicata. The sequence continues at coordinate 66,635,062 of OZ023208.1, read as the reverse complement.
GCGTACCTAACACATAATCTGGGGGGCAGTCGAGGGCTGGGGTAATTACAGTCTCCTCTTATACCTTTGCCAGCAGAAAACAAATTCCGACATATTTGATGTTATCATCACGATAATTTAGCCTGAAACACAATCGGGTGGAGAGTGCATGCGATGCTCTCTTAAAAAGTGACGGGGACGAACACTTACTGGTGCTGTGTTTGACTTCAAATATTTCTAGTCTCAAATTCGACTTAATTGCCTGCAGAAAAAACAAAAAAAAGGTTTTTTAACTAAGTGAACATGAGGGTCGGTAAACAAAACATATCGTTTTAAGTTGAAGCTAAGTTGATCATAAACCAATTCTGTTGAGATTAGATAAGAGCACTAATTGCTTGAGTGGTGAGATGAGTACCAGCATGTCTGCCTTTACAGTAAAAAAAGATAATTGGGGACCAAATCGGAATTTATTATTCAAATTTAATCAAGTTTAAATTGGTGACACTAATTCTACGTGATAGATTCATTGGACTGATCAAAGGCAATTTAAAGTGAGGCATTTAGGAATACCATTTATTTCAACGATTGAGCTAGTTAAAGTGAGGCGTGTAGGAACACCATTTATTTCAACGGTTGAGCTATTTAAAGTCAGGCATGTAGGAACACCATTTATTTCAACGGTTGAGCTATTTAAAGTCAGGCATGTAGGAACACCATTTATTTCAACGGTTGAGCTATTTAAAGTCAGGCATGTAGGAACACCATTTATTTCAACGGTTGAGCTATTTCATTGGCTGTGGTAATAAAATGTTTTGTCACCAAACAGAGATATTGTTGCGCCATTCATTGTGTCTTGTTCTGACGCCAGGTCAAGTTCTTTGCCCAAGATTAAGCCAATTTAGGGAAGAGTCATAGTGGACAATAATAGCTAGTCCAGTGGGCAAAGAACTAGAGTACCCCCCAATCAAATCTACCTTTAGAAAACACCCCCTGTAGCATAAACGTAGGTTAACAGGGTCACAGGGCAGCTCAGACCACAATACTGTACATCCGGATTGTTGTATAGAGTTACTCTTGAAAGAAGCTATATTTGTGTGGAGATCGTATCACGGTGAGATACAGTTGGCATTCCCATGCGGAGTCCATGTTTAAATGCCTTGGGACCTCCAGTCGAGATATGGGGTTGGTGTAGTGAAAAAGTGAACATTTGTCTCAGGAAGCACAAATTGATGTTGACTGCTAATTTTAAGTGTTGTACCCAGTGTGTGAACTGCTAATTTTGAGTGTTGTACCCAGTGTGTGATCTGCTAATAGGTGTGTAGGTTTGTATGGCCTTCAAAGTAGCACCTGTAAATTTATACTGTTGTCCATGCCGCTATCATAGAGATCTATTTGTGTTTACCAAAACGCTTGTGCAAGCAACCAACACTACTAGATGATTAAAGTGACTCTTTAGTTAGCAATTACCTTAATTACTACCATTGCAAAATATTTACGCAATACCCGAGAGCCCTTTGAGAGCACTTTGACAATCTGATATCGTCGTTCGTTTGCCTGGGTTTGCTAAAAACATGTGGCTTTGTTTGGCAAAACGTTGAACTTAGGTGGACAGAATCCTGATCATTAAAAAAAACACCCACAGAGGTCTACTGATTACATCTTCATACGCATAAAGTATTATACATGTGTTGTACTCGCCCACATTTCTGTTATCAGCTACTGTTTTTGTTGGAATTCCATGCTAGCATGCACTTCATTTTTCCTGACATGCGATGGTCTCTTTCACTATATTGATACAACCAACATGGTACAATATGACAAAATCTGCCCAGCAGCTGTTTGTAACACGTTTTTACATTGCTTGCAATCGGTATGTGTGCCTGCATTACACATTTTTTGCACAGGAGTTATATCAACGAAGTATATAATTGTTATATAATAAAATTTTGGTGCCATCTCGGTACTTAAGATGATTACTTTTTCCTAACAAAATCTTCAAAGTTTTTAGCCGTTACTTACTTTCCGATTAGGAAAGTAAGTAACGGCTAAAAACTTTGAAGATTTTGTTAGGAAAAAGTAATCACCTTAAGTTAGTAAGATATTTAGAAAAACAGCCTATGAAGTAAAAGGATGTAAACTAGATACTAGCCAGTACTTGTTTATTATTCCGTAAAACATTGGAATGTTACACTGGACTAGGCTTAATAGAATGACGTCCATCCAGAGTAACTCCATCCTCTGCACTAAGTATGTCATGGGTGAATGTCTACATTTTCATCTTAGTTGGAACAGTGTTTTTAGTGTCCTCTTTTTATAGTTATAAATATTTTTGGAATGTTTAAGCACAGCGACATGTTTTACTGACATTTACTGGAGATATTAAAATTGTATTTTAATTTTTCTTAAATGAAATAGGTGTCGGTTAAAAATTCTGTTTTCAAAAATCCCAACAGCTTTATCAGCATTTTATTGTGGATCAAGAAAACTGCTAAACTGATAATGCAGATTGTATGTATAATTCTGAAGAAAAAGGTAATTGATTGATGGAACAATGTCAGATACTTTGCAAACAGTTTTATAAAATACATTTAGAACAGTTTTGTCAAATATGTTGAGATTCAGTGGCTTCAAACTCACCCGTTTTTATCTATAGTATGTTGATGAACAGAAGGAAGACACAGGATATTTGAATACAAATTGGGTGATCGTTGGACCCCTAGTGACTAACTATTGAGAGTGCGTGCAGTGCCGCACAGTACTTGGCATCTCCTGCTCACTCATTCTGGCCCGGTCCATGACAGGTGCGGTATTGTGGGAACATTCCACTACGTGTGCAACAATAGTGCTTACTTGATTCCAGTTGGCATCCTCCTAGTGATGTTGACAGCCAGGAAAACTAATAAGATCTATAAATATATCTCTAATGTATCCAGTAGGTGGCGCCACTGTCATGTCAAAGTTCAGGGATTGTTTGGGTCATGTGTTTGTTTATAAATGGTTCAGTGTAAATATACAGTTCAGTTTTTTGCCGTAGATACTAATTTCCTGCTGTGACCGAGCTTTGCAGGTGGTGCAAAGCGGTTTTGGAACCATGCTGTTGTGCAGAGATCAAATGCAGTGTACCTTGTAGTTTCTATTTGATCACCAGGGGCAGCACTGTTGATGCTATCCCTGTTCTGCTGCATGTTGGTTGAAGAAGCTTAACTTTTCATAACCTCAATAAGAACATTATAATGTGTCTGGTATGTTAATGCACTGGAAGGGACACTTTATAGTAAGAATGTTACATTCTGTGTAGTATTTCAGCTCCATGTTTGACTGATACAAGTAACAAACTGTACAAAGCAGGGTTCCACCCAAGTTGAGATTATGTTTCATGCACTAATAAGTTAGTTAATTCACAACGTTTGTGATCTTCTGTTCACAACCTTTGTGACCTTCTACATCAACACTGTAAGCGTGATTTTGACTCTAGTCATGGTATTCACTTTTGTATAGTTTTTTTATTATGAAGTCTCGCATAATTTTCCAGAGCTTTTTTTCAGTTTTACTACGAAAAAAAATTGTCAATGATATTGTGATGTTAGGGGTTAAAGGAGTTTCAATGCTAGCAAAAGAAATAAAAACTATAAAAAAATTTAAGTAAGTATAACTAAAGTTGAAAGTTACATAAACTTACTTTGCAACAACAGAAATAGATCAGTACATCATTAGTCTGTTGTAATGTTAGCTAGATGTTTAAAACACTTTTTAAGGTGATCAGTTAGAAACATGTGATTGTGTCAACATGCTGACAGTACTACACACACAACAGGTGCGAACTGACAACTTTCTGTTCAGTCACACACAGTGCCACACAACGGAATTTTAAAATACTGCCAACCCTGGCTAAGAGTGCAGTTTTTTTCCAGTAGCCTGGGTAGGGAAAGGTGACTACAGTTGTCAGTGTAAATCACTTTGAAGCTGTATAAGCAGTCTTAAGGCACATCAGCTGACAGTGACTTTTGTCAATGCTGTCAAAACATGGGTCTGTTAAATGGTAGTCATTGTCCCATTGAAAGACCCCTGAGTTCACTGACTGAGGAGATTTACTGGCAGGACACCTGCTTGTGTATGTCTGTTTACTCAGCCACATTCCAGGCACCTGAAAGAGACATTATTGGTGCAGACAATGCATAATGCCTCGTTTCAAGGGCTTTTGTAAGACTTTGGAATTCATCGTTGGAATATGTTCTATAAATACACTGAGAATACGTAGTGACCCGTTACGTCTAACAACAATATTGTTGCCATATGTTTACATTGCCTGTTAGGTGATAAATGTCTCCAAACAGACTCGATAGTCATCCATATATCAGAATTGGTTTCTGTATCCTTCAACTCTTGGTGTTTAACCTAGGCAGGGTTTTACATTTTTAATTACCAGCTTAGCAACTGTTTACCCTACTCGTATCAATGCAGGTGATTTCAGTCTATGTGTACAAGGTATTATTTAATTACCAAAGTGCTTCATCCAACTTTAAATACGCTGCTACATTTGCACTGTTCATGTGTCGCGGTGGTCCAGCGGTTTGCATTTTGTATGGCATTAGGCATATGAGAAGAAGTTTGAAATATATCTTTCAAATGAGACACTAAAAGTAGGTCCCTTCTAAGCTCTACTTGGTGTTTATCAGTGGCAAATAAAAGATCCAACTCAGAGAGGAAATGCTTAACCTGTCGTGGACTCGTTAACATAGTTGGATGAAGCGCTAGAGTATTATAGAAAGAAAGAAGTATGCGGATATTGGGATAAGTATAACTGGTTAACAGGAATCTGTCTGCCAGTGGTGCTGACTTGGTATCACTGCTGGTTCATGGGGATGTTGTTCACAGAAGCAGATGTGGCAGTGCGCTGCACTTGTGTTGTTGACCCTATGTGAAAGTGCCAAGTAATTCCTTAATTGCAGCAGGCAGGGCATAAATCATTGCTGGGAAGTGGGATAAATAGGAACTGCCCTGGAGGGTTGCTTTATGAAGCCTGCAGATGAGCTTCCAGTGGCTAATAAACCTGAAACTGCCTCCCTCGCAGGTATTTGTGAAGGCTTTATGGCACATCTCGGGGAGATAATATTTCATTACATTATCTAGATTAAATTTCAGATAAATAAGAGTGATTTAGATTGATTTTATGGTTTCATAAACAAAATGAAGATTGATTTGCCCTGGACAGTTTTGTGGACCTCCTTCCAGTAGGAAAGTATCCCAACTCTGGTGGTCTTGGGTACAGATGGGAATCGCCATTAGTCATAGGTCTATTCACAAAATGTTATATTTAACCTGCAGTGGGCCTAGTTCTTGGTTCACATCACCAGAGAATATCAATGTGGGATATGTCGTTTACATGTTTCATGCACAATGGGATGGTTAAGCTACATATTCCAAATATTTCAAAATAGATGCTGTTTTTGTTATTCTACATTTCAGCACTTTGTTTGGTACTTATCATCTCCATCCACTGCCGAGTGTAGCTACAGTAGTGCCACCTGTCGGCCCTGATCTTGAGTGGTAAGACCACCAAGCTGATTGCTGATAAAACAGTTTTGAAGTCGCCACAGAAATGTTAAATGTTCCGTAGCGGCTGCAGAATAGAATAGTGTGACTTTCCCCTTTGTCACAGATCTAATTTTGCGCTATTTCAGGCCCTGGCTTTTTATTTAGTTGTCATGTCGAAGATAATCATTTCTGAAATGGCATCTGTAACAGTAGGCAATAAGTGCTCTTCCGCAGGCAGCTCTACGAGTATCTGATTTAGATATCTCGACATGTTTGTTGCGATGTTTCCGCTGGTGTTCAGCCATTCCCAGCGGCTGCTGTTACTGCAGATTTTGGTTGTTTTTCGCGTGGTTCCCAAAAGGCTGCAGACTTTAGACCGAGCTGAGTAACTTGCTCTGTCCACACACCTTGCCTTATTGCCATCAGCATTGATTTTTATCTTGTCGGATACAAGCAAAAGCGATCGATGAAATGGACTTGGCCATTGTTTTCGGAGCTGGAGTAGGAAACACTGTCTGGGACACTAACATGATTACGGTTGCTTCAGATGAATTCTTCGGTTCGCTCCAGGTGAAATTCTGTGAAATGTTGGTTGTATTGTTCGATGCTGCCACGATGTACCGACTTAAAGAGCCATTGTGATTTTAAATAGGACAGTGCTGCCACCTACCTACATACTGTGTGAATAGTTAAGATCTAGATGGAAATTACTGATAGCCTCTGTTGGATAACTAACATAACTTGGCCTCCAGAACTGTGTACAAAAGAAGGTTTTGTTCAGTTTGTAAGAAAGATCCTGACAAATGTACCATTTCTAATAAAATATAAAACACATCTAGACATGAGAACACCCAAATGATCAAGTATTAAATAAGCAAACTGATGTGTTCTATTTCAAGTTTGAGATGTTGCCAGGAAACCCCCACAGAGTCAGTTGACAGAGAGAGAGTCCGAGCTCCTGCCATCTGGGAGACTCACTGTAACCACCTCAGTGCTTTCATCTCTCAGGCCCTAATGGCCAGCCCAGTGTCCTTCTCAATATGGTCCTAGCCAGTGGGTGGATGACAAGAGGGTCTTGTGGAGCAGAGATTGTGGCACTTGCCACAGACACAACCACGCGAGAACCATAAAGAGGACAACACCACACGACCACGTGGTCTCAGCCCCTGGTGACTCGTGTTAAAATGTGATTACTCGTTTCGCATCTGCTTTGCAAATCATATTGATCTCGTTGTCATTGATGTGACAGAGGGAGAGTACGGGTCAGATTCCCTGAGATGGTCCTACGTAGGACACACGGCCCCCATAGAGGCTCCCAGTGTGAAGTATTGATTCTGTTAAAGTTGTAGACATGGAAAGACACAAGCGTAGTGTCGCAGACAAGGGCAAGGTGGTGCCCACGTCGCATACTGCCCAAAGATCACCTTTGAAGTGTTGAATTAATTTGTTTGGGAATCCGTTTGTTTAACACCAAATTTATAGCTCTGCTATGTTTAACACCAGTTCACAGTTCTTCATATTTATGTTTGGGGCTCCCAAATATATATTTAATATGTTACATTAAACAAATTATATGTGGACAAGTAAACTAAAATGTTTGGGGCTTTCTAGCCATATGTGTTCATACATTAAATATAATTTTTTATGATACAAAAAGCCTTCCATATAGGCAGTAAATACATCTTCTTTTTTACAAGTATAACTGATATAATATTCACAGGTATAAGAACCAGAACTTAGCATTGTAGTTGCTTCAAAGTTACCCTGGCCTGGGTGACTGAGGCATGCGTGATGAATTTACTATTTGTGACCTTTGGTCTTGCTGATGAAACATTTAAAGGTGTAAAATACATATTTTCATTTATAATGTGTTCCAGTTGTAACATTTAAGTTATTATATGTATACAACGTCACATGGATTAAATAAAACGTGTACACAGTGTAGATGGATCGATTGACATTATTTGAATATAGATTGAAACGGATTACACTTTGTTCTACAAGATCAGCAAGTTTACGATAATAGGGAATCCACGGCCGCAAACGCGGTTTACAGTGCTCGTCTAAAGCTTATATGCAATATTAACTACAGGCAAGACTCCAGAAGATTATAGTTAAACAGTTGTTGTTTAGTCAACGTATTTAAACAACCCCGTTTTTTGTCCGAAGGGCCTTGGTCCACCTTCCCTGTTCTTGAGAATTAGCTCACGTTCAGACCGATTGCCTCACTGGCTTTATCAGGCCACAAAGAATTTCCTTTGTTTCATTGGCATAGAAATCCGGGAGATTGCTTCTCTCCAGGAGATTTCTTCTCTCCAGGAGATTGCTTCTCTCCAGGAGATTGCTTCTCAACATGTATGCCATTGTTGTTATGTTCTTACTTATGTGTCCTGCTTTGTGACATACAAGTAGTACTTATCATAACATGTTTCTTAATAACAAATATAGTTTCTACTAAAAAACCACATAGTTTCTATTAAAAACCACATAGTTTCTACTAAAAACACATAGTTTCTACTAAAAACACATAGTTTCTACAAAAAAACACATAGTTTCTACTAAAAACACATAGTTTCTACTAAAAACACATAGTTTCTACAAAAAGTAGTGTCTCAACAAAAAATGAATGGTCTTGTGTTAAAACCACCACTGTTATGGAGATAGCTTTATCTCTGGATGGTGGATGGTCGTATGTTAAATGGATCATAGTACATGGTATGACTATGAGGGGGGCAAACTGCACCAGTTAACAACAAACATTGCCTCTTGGAGTGGGTGAAAAGCACCCCTTCTAACAGGGAATCCATGTATCCTAATAAATAAACAACCAAAGTTCTTGTAGCTGCTCATCCTGCCATGAAAGACCACCAGTGTAACTACCGGTAGTTATAAAAAGGACGCGTGATCCTTTGTGACAGGTGATACGGGCATCTCTAGATCCAGCTCCGTGTAATTAGATCTGGTTGTGAAAGACCATCTTCTACCATGAAACAAACACATTCAAAAGACGTGCTGTTCCACTTGCATGAGTCTCGTGTATATTATGACATTGCTATGATTCAGGCCTGTTCTCTTGTCAAGAGTTCTGCTCAATACCTGAATCACCACAATGGGACCGAGTACTAGCCTTGTGCACGAGTACTAGCCTTGTGCAAGAGTACTAGCCTTGTGCACGAGTACTAGCCTTGTGCACGAGTACTAGCCTTGTGCACGAGTACTAGCCTTGTGCACGAGTACTAGCCTTGTGCACGAGTACTAGCCTTGTGCACGAGTACTAGCCTTGTGCACGAGTACTAGCCTTGTGCACGAGTACTAGCCTTGTGCACGAGTACTAGCCTTGTGCACGAGTACTAGCCTTGTGCACGCTCCATGTCCACGTGGTCAGTTATAAATGTGTGAGACATTTGTTTTGTAAATATATGTGTCACAATTATATAAGTTCCGGTGCAGTGTAGGTTTGTTAGTGAGTGAGTGAGTCAATGATTGGGTGAATGGTTCAGGCAAGCGATGGACAGTCAACTTCTGCACAAGTTGGTATCAATAATCAGTCTTTTTTGCTCTCCTTTTTGTCCCTGTCTGGGTGAAGATTCACCTAGGTACTAGTGCCCGATTTATATTTCATGAAGCCCTGTCTCCAGTCCTGTCTCTCCCTCCAGTTACCTACTCCCTCCAAATCTGACCAAATCTCTTCTCAACATAACTTACAAAACGTGACTACTCATCTAACAGTTGTATTCATCCAACTTCTGTATTCATAGAATCATGACAGCAGACTGTGTTGTGCTCCTGGCAATGCAGAACTCCCACAATTACCCTGGTGGTGATTCTTGTATCAACTACCAGTGTGCAGACTTGACACTGCATGAAATGTCCAGCTTGAGTGAAACAATCTCATCTACAGCCATCTGTGCACACTCCCAATGCAATTGCAATCCATTAGAAGCTGTGAAATCCTATTGCAGCATCCCTGGAGGAGGCTGGGCTTGTTTAGTAATTGTCCTTACTGTCAGCTTGTCTCCAAGGCAGGAGCCTATCACACCCTCCCTCTGCCATCTACCTTAAGTTGATCTCATTATGCACAGTTGATTAATTTACACATGTCTGCTATACAGGTGCTGATAGAATATGTACAACAAGCGTGTCAGAAGCTGAACATTTTTGCTAATTGTTAGTGCCGTATGCCAGACATTGTGCACTTAATGCACACACTAAATGTCAACAGATTCTACTGATGTTAACAGGTGATTTTTAAATGATTACTTGAACTTGTGAAGTCATTTCAATTTGTTGCTATTTTTGAACAGCCATCTCATTTAACGCTGATAGTGTTCCTTTTGTAACAAGGTTTGTTGCCGGAAATAAACAGACAAACATTTAAAAATGTTGCCATTGTTTGGATCTGTAGCTCATGCTGGTAGATGGTAGAGCATTCATTTAGGCCCTCATGAACAGGTGAGATAAGGTTTGTTGAATGCAGAAATGTCGGTCATGTGCATTATTATATTTATGGATATTACTGGGAGATGGTTTTCCCCAATTTAGTTTGGTAGTATAAATTATTAATTTTATGGTTGCTTTGTGTCAGTTTGGTAGTTTAAATTATTAATTTTATTGTTGCCCTGTGTCAGGCTGTGCATTATACAAACTAACAGTCCTCAATTCTCTTTCATAACTCGGTTATTCCCCTGTTTTCGCTGGTGTTTCATTAAAGCTCTTTTATGTATATTTTTTATTTTATTGATTTATGTTTAACTGGTCAGTGCTATAGATATTTTTACATAGATTTGCATCACAATTCCATATTTGTAGTAGTAGTAACAAAGTATACCATATCCACTCCACTGATGCACATATTTAATCCAGTCTTATTTAAGACAATTTAGAATTCTGAGAGACCGAGCAAGGCCCACTTGTTCTGTGGGCAGTGGACAGTGGGCACATGTCCAGAAACGTAATTGTATAAATAACTATGTATTGGCAGTTGAAAGAAGTCAATAATTGTGTATGTGAAGAGATAAAAATAGTTAATTAATTAAATGTAAATGAAAACCAATCAAATTGATTATGAATGAAATGTTTTTGTATCAGTATATCGGTGTATACAATAATTGCCACATTTCCATGCTGTGAAATAGGTGATTGTTCATTATTAGATGTTTCTTCCAGTAAGATGTCATTTATAGTACACAGTCTGGGCTCATGCTAGCAATTAGTCAATAGTCAATAGCTCATTCAAGTTTGGCTAAACAAAATTAACAATATATATTCAAATTTAGCTTGAAAAACATAAAAAATATAACTGCTAAATGGCTGAACCAAAATGTTTTGAGGTGAGGCAGTAGTAATACTGAATGTTGTGTGTGATAATGTAAGAATGTCAACATTGAGGTGTTGGTGACTTGTAAGAGACAGTCTCTTGGTGTGTTGTTCCTGTAAGTACCCACTGCCATGCCCTGCCACTGAGTGACCCCCCACCTGGTATCATGGCACAGTTAATCAACTGTGAAGTGCTAGAGTGGTGTGAAAGGCAGGGAACATGGCTGCCTGGTTGTGTGCGCTGATTGGTCATGGCCTGGCCTACATAGGCCATACATAACTTATTGATTGCGCCTGGTATGTGGGTGCTGAGAGAGTGTGGAGAGAGAGCTGAGTGCTACTGTGAGGCAGAGGACAGTCGACCTCATGTACTAGGTGTCCACTGTATTCCCACAATGTCCACTTGACCGTGGTTGAGTGACCGTGGATGTATGCTGGACTACCAACAAGGCTATAGTAAATTGGCCTCTACTGTGGCTGTGTGTGACTATTAGAGTGCGCATGATTTTGACCAACGTGGTGTGCTAACATCAACTACAGGAAGTGTTTATGCTAGCAGCAGTGACTGTAATCTGTAGTGATCAGAGAGTATCATTGGAGTACCCAGCCGTAGTGCTGATAGACGCACTGATTTATACAGGGCTTGTGTGGGTGATGTCCCACGTTTGTCATCCGTCGCAGGCCAGTATCAACCATTTTACACCTACTCATGTCCGCTTTTTCCTTTATCCCTGTCCAGGTGGCCGCTAACGACTGCTAGCAGTCAGATCCGCTAGAATGGAGCGACGACGGGCAGCCAACGGGTGGCTCCACCTGGTCTTGTTCGTTGTCGCTGTGTCGCAGTTGGTGCACTCAGATGGTAAGTACAACCATTTCAATATTCTCACAGTCCGCACTTCGGAGGATGTTGTGAGCAGGTGTTACATGCACGCATATTCCCTCTCCGTGCCCCGGGGTAAATACTACAACCCCCACGTTTTCCCCTCATTTCCTGATACAAAGGTAAACGACACATACCTGAGTTCTGTTCATCCAAACTTTCACCATCATACAGAATCTGTGATGATAATATCTCGTCCCCGTAACATGATGATGTCTAGCCAATCGTACAATTGAAACATGTCTCATTTACCACACTGATTAAGTGTCCTGTTACGAGATCAGGTTCATAGATTGGATTTAAGTACGTTGTGGCTATGAATGAATCCCCTACATGCGTGCATGTATCGCGTGCAAACGACTCGTGCGATGGCATGCTGGACTGTAGGCTGCATGGCAGAGGCAACTAAGCACACGGAGCTGAGTACTAGGAAGTTTTGTGACATAACACAGACTAACCACCTAGTAGGAACTAATCCACACAGTTAGGAACTAATCCATTCCAGTGTGATGGGTTTCACCAGCAACAATCACATGTTATTCGGTTAGCACAGTGAAACAAATACATTTTATGATATTTCTTACCATCGTATTATTATTGAGATCAGAAAATAATAAATTATTACACTAAAATAGTATATTAACAACTTGATCTGTCACGATATCCGTAGTCTGACAGCCCTTGTTTCCACGAAGCTTTCCTTCGTCATATTGTCACTAAACTGGTTGACTGACTGGCTAGCAATGAGTACATAAGTTCTTCAAAATGACAACTTGACGTTTATAAAATTAAACATGCCGCCCAGAAGTCGCGCTAAAGACATGCATGCTTGTCCGTGACCCGCGAATGTGTCTTGCTGATGCAAACTAACTCGGTTATGAGCACAAGAATAACATCTCCAGCACCCTGCAGACGTCTATTATTAATCCGAAATGTTGTCCTGGCCTCATTTAACATTAATCATTTGACTAGTGAGCAAAAACACGAAACGACCATCTTCGGAAACATAAATTGTTGCGGATTCCTGCCTGACATGCGAGGAAATGGAAGAGACGTTTTATTCGTGGATTGCATGTGGGAGAGTAACATCCTGAGAGGAATAAATTATTCAGGCATTGCACTATGTTATGACAATGCTTGGCCGCTGTAGGATTAGTGACTCTGAATAACAACACTACGGAAACCATTAAGAGCCGGCCACTTTATCATTATGCCATAGTGCATGAAGCGAGAACTGTTTTATTAATCAGCAGCTCAAATTTATTCAGAATTACTTCCCCGTATTACAGCCTACTGGAGAGCATATGGAAAGGAACAGGTTTTGGTAAAGAAAATCCAACTGAACGTGTCAGATTTTGAAAAACGTGCTATGTTGTTCACACATTCTCCTGTTTACTACTTTTAATCTGTATTTATATAATACCATTTTAAGCTTGGACATTAATGACCAGATCATTTGGTCAATAGCCACTTTACATTGTTGACTTAAGCAGTAACACTAAAAAATTATATGAAATATATAATTCCAGTGTTTGAATTTTGTGGGTGGATTATCATATGTCTACTAATTGTGTGTGGAACAAAAATTATACACAGGACGTTTTAAGACACTGGGATTGTGTACATGTGTTTTTGATTATCAAACTGTTAGTGCCTGATCTTGACATTCTTGTATGTATGAACTATGAATTGGTTTGAAGATTGTTTAGACATAGAGATGAGGATGAGATAAGGAACCAAGTCCTTAAGGCAAGTCTAATACCATGTATAATTGAGTGTAAGGACAAAGCCTCATTATGCCATGGTGAAGAAACGACAACTTTGATGTCTGTAAAGGCAGGTTTCTTGTATTGAAATACGTTAGTTGTGAGCATTCTATGATATTGTTGAGTGGGAGATCCTACACAATCCCCATTGTGCCTGGTTCATTTGGCTGCAGGCTCCGCAACAGATCACAGATTCTCTTTTCTTTTGTCGGCAGACCAACTTTTGACTACAGCTGTCTTGTTGTGGGTTTTTGCCGGGCACAATGGCCTGCGATAATTTGTTTGTCTGTCTTAGCTTGTTCCTCCTGGGTATTATTCACCTACGCGAACACCTGCAACGGAGTAATTGCTATGTAGAAAATGTAATTGTTTGATTTTCAACCTTTATTGACCACAGTCACGACTAATGGCTACGTTTGACTGTACTCGGGTATGGAACATTTGAATAAATTCCCACGATATTCACCCCGCTGCCGTGATAACCTTCGGGCGAAATGATCAATGATAGGGTGTTGGACAACAGGTTGTAATCATATAAAAACAATCGATGAAAACAAAGTTACATTGAAGAGTGCTGGCTCTTTCTGTCCCATAATATTTCAGGGTCATAGATGGCTCGTGATTGGGGTCTCTTAGTTTGTCTTTGTGCCCTGTATGTTGTTATTGCTGTCACCAGCAGCAGGAGATAAGATGTCACAGCACAAGGCCACCCATTGCATCCTGTTTCCAAACACTACCCTCATTCTCTAGAAACCCCAGTAATGAGGAGTGAATAGCTGGTACTGACCCCTTGCATTGTTCTTCTGTCTGGGTCGGCTGATTCTTGTTGACGGTCAACTGTAGTTGTGGTCAGTGTTCTAATCTGCCTGATTACAGTTCTCTGCTTCCATTCCGTGACTATCGCATCATGACTTGCATTCAGTCCATGTCTATATCAGGTCAACATCTGAACTTGTTACGGAATTGTTTACGATTGCAAGAATGTAGGAATGGTTTGATAAAATATTACAGCACACAATTTTGTTTAATATAATTGAGCCACATGGATAGGGTGTTGCCTAGGTGGGTATCTGTGAAAGGGCGATTGTAGAGATAGACACTAAAGAGAAGACATGTCAGGAAATCAGACTTTTCTATCAGACAGCATTCACAGGACATCACTGGTCCACTGTTAGTTTTTACTGACATACATGTGTATAATTACGTCCACACTCACACACAAACAGACATGTGTGTGCCTTGATTTCAGTATCCTGCAATACCAGATCTGTGGCTTATGCTGACTTGAACACATGATTTCATAAATAACATCATTTGGACAGATTACTTTTAAGTTGTAGGGGGACCATATGAGTTTCACAAACCTGCAGTGAGTTATTGCGATTTTATGTAAGTTCTCCATTATCAAACATGTAGTTGTACAAAAAATGTGCTATAACTGGGTAGAATGCAAACCTCTTTAGGTAGAATGTAAATTTCTTTAATGGAATTTGAAATTGTTTACTGATTCATCTGCAAGATAATATACTTCTTCGTTCAGAAAAAGAACACCTTCATTAAATCCCAGACATCTTTTGAATTGGTGCATTTTAGCAAAACTATAAGCATCACTTTACCGGGTACAGTAAGGAAGCAACATTGGTCACCATTATATAATAATGACAACTCCTTTTCAAAAGAAAGTTACAAATGATGTAGTGAAGCATGGAGAACTGATGGTTAACTGCGTACCGGTAGTTGGAATGATCCTTGCATCATGGTGGACAAGTCTTTCTTGCAGCTTTCAGTAGACAGTTGTGTGCATTGGTATGTAACTAAGCACCGACCAATTAAACCTGCTCTACAACTGGGGCACTTTAATTAAGTAAGCTAAGGAAAGCAGGACCTTTGCTGCAGGCTTCAAAGTGGCGTCGTTAGATGTATTGCCTGATCTTTAATTACTATTGACCTGGGGAGGAAATCACAGAATCGGCAAGATGGCAATGTATTTGATTGAACGGCGATCGGTGCCTGGAATATCCAATCATCATTTCATTGCAAGAGACCAAGTGCGACACCTGCACTGCATCAATCTTAGGCTCGATTGTCATCGCCAGTTCGGGAAATAAATTGACTTCTTCAGTCTTCTAACGAGAATTCGCAATCCAAGGGGGTTTTGTTCAGTATCACTGCAAGTTTTCTTTTGAAAACCGAGATTGCAACAACCTATTGATTAGTGTTAGTTGGCGCAGTATCGCAATCCTTTAAAAATATGTTTTTGGTACATAGTTCTGTTATAATTACAACATTGAGTATGTTGTAAAGAGCAAGGAAGAAATGTGTCTTGGTTTTTAACAGTGGCACTGTTCTATAATTTGTAGGGCCCAGTCCTAGACTAATTGCTAATAGATATTTATTAATTCAAAATTATTCTGACAATGCACTGGAGTCAGATGTACAGTTTTGCAATGTTCTGGATGAGATGGATATTTGAGAAATAAAATTACTGATAATTTGTTGAAAGTTCAGTGTAAGTAAAATTCTTCTTTTCTTCTTTTGTTTACATATTGGTTATGTATACCATAAGTACAGTTGTCTTCTTGAGTAACCCATCTGAACCACAGTATTCACACTGAGACCACGTCTTGTTTACATATTGGTTATGTATACCATAAGTACAGTTGTCTTCTTGAGTAACCCATCTGAACCACAGTATTCACACTGGGACCACATACAGATGACGACAAGTTGGCCCTGTCAAGATATTAATCTGAGGTACTTGCAATTACAGCGGGCAGCTTGGCTCGGAGCCTGACCACACTGCAAATGGTGTTAATATTGTGTCTTATTGAAGCATATGCACCGCATGTGTTGATTGCATCTGCATAGCTGACAGACGTGAGTGTTTGCCCTGACTGATGTGTCTAATAGCTGCAGTCACTGTAAAGATGCTCCAGTAGCCACTGGCGCACGACATCCTCCATTACTGTTATGTAAATCACTGACATCGTTACTATTCACGTTTTGTTCTGGGCGTGGTTGTGGCTTGTGTGTTTTGACAGATGGTCAATGCTTCTACCGGCTGGTCATATTCTGCTAGTCCCGAGTACATTATTGAAAACTAGGACACATACCTATTAGGGTGATCGTTAAAAACAAGTTTTTTTTTTACTCTACTTTGCCTGTATCTTTCAGAGAAGACGCTAATTTGTAGGTCTGTTCTACTTGGTGTCTGTGCCAGGCCAACTAACATATCCCACACTGGGGGCAAATGTGTAGCCTGTCTTGGACTCGCTGACTCTAGTCTGATAATAGGATGGGTGCTGTGTTAGGGTAAAAACCTACAGCCGCTGGTGGTGCAGAGAGCCCTGGCAGAGTCACATCTGAGGCACCAACAAGAACAAGACATGTACAACTGAACCTCACACACAACAATCTTATGTGGTTTTATAGTTTTATTCACACTGACAAGCTCTGTTCCTATCATCTGTGTTTGCAAGTATCCATATCAACCACATCGACTGTTGATAGTTAAATTTACTATTAAGATATAGACAATGCCACATTGCCATGGTCATCCATTGCAGAGCATTGCCATGGCCATCCATTGCAGAGCATTGCCATGGCCATCCATTGCAGAGCATTGCCATGGCAATCCATGGCAGAGCATTGCCATGGCCATCCATTGCAGAGCATTGCCATGGCCATCCATTGCAGAGCATTGCCATGGCCATCCATTGCAGAGCATTGCCATGGCCATCCATTGCAGGCATTGCCATGGCCATCCATTGCAGAGCATTGCCATGGCCATCCATTGCAGAGCATTGAGTGTAATAAATTGTTACACCTCGACAGAAGACATTCACTTCTACATAGTAACTGTGACACTTTAGTCTCTGGAGATGGAAGTGGAGATGCTGGATGACGGTCCTGAACCACTCTCTAATGCATGCCATCTGTCCCCTGCTGGAGCCTCCATCTGGTCCAGTGATCGATGACACTACACTTTTTCTCTTAGTCTACAGCACGTATGTTCAAAAAATTAATCTGTGTGTTTTCACAAAACTGGTTATCAGACAAACAGTATTTATTATTCATGGTTGAGACATATTGCACTGAAATATGAACCTGGTAGTAACTGATAAAAAGGAACCAGATTTGGGTGCATATGATGTAGAAGTAAATGGGCCATAAATGTGCAATCTTGGTTGTATTCTTCACTTTCACTGTGTTAGAGACAGTTCATGGACACTATTGATATGTTTCATAAACCCTTTCTGTGGCTCTTAAAACAAGAGTTGTCAGTCTCCTCTTCTGCTGCTGTGTTCTGCAGCTGTAGTGTTAACACAACCTACAACTGTAGAGTGAACACATCCTACAACTGTAGAGTGAACACATCCTGCAGCTGTAGAGTGAACACATCCTACAACTGCAGAGTGAACACATCCTGCAGCTGTAGAGTGAACACATCCTGCAGCTGTAGAGTGAACACATCCTGCAGCTGTAGAGTGAACACATCCTGCAGCTGTAGAGTGAACACATCCTGCAGCTGGTGTCAGTCCTCCGTTGTCTCTCACTATTGCGTCTTATCCTTGGCCAAAGTTCTTCCTCATGTTTTCCCTTGGTCTGAGAGTAGAGTGCACTTTGAAGTCACTCCGCTGCACACTTACGTTTTTGCAGTCACCTACTTTTATACTGGAAACAAGCCAAGAAACCGTAACTTCCATGCATTCAAGGGTCCTTTATACCATTCTCACTATATAATATATAACATACATACATACATCATAATTGCGTGCGTGCATGTGTGCATGTATTATTTGTGATAATAAATCAGGATTTTTTTTCCTAATACCATGTTTGCATGTGACAAAAACTTAAGAGCTGAAGATGGAGTGAATGACATGAGAAACAATCACTCATGGTGAAGCTGGTCACGGCTAATTAAGCATTAAGGTATTGTCACTGTGAGAGAGCCTTCACACCTGACTTCACCTGTTGTAGCTGTTATTGGACATCATCAATTAGAGTTTCCGAGTTCTCTTTGCCAAAACCACCTTATAAATAATCAACATTGTGATAATTTCTGTTACGCCTCACAGATTATTTGAGGCTCAAATGGGTTTATTGCCTCATGCACAATGTGTTTGGCCACGCGTGAGGCATTAAGATAACGTATCTTGGTGACTCAGGAAATGGCTGTTCTTTACATCGTAAAAAGCAGGATGTTTGATCAATCAGTTTAGTCGGGCGTAACGAACTCGAGCCGAATGTTGCCTCACTTTCACAGCCCCACCCAGAGGTGGCATTTCCATGGCAATGCAAACAGCGCCATCTGGCGGTGTGTGGCGTCACCTGTTGAACGCTGAGTGACGTGTTTCAAGTGGCTTTCTGTGTATGGATTAGCACTGCATGTAGATGCAGAGACAGGACGTGTTGTTGATTCTTCACAAGTCTGGCTTGCTGCCTTCTCCATTTTGCACGGATATCAACATGTCTTTTTATATGAAGGCTTTCAGCAATCCATTCAGTCGTTACCACCAAGACTGCGCCGCAGCAGCGAATAAAAAGGAAGTTGAAATTGATGGTGCACATGCGAGTAGGGACCTCCAGAGCTGCTACATTTGTCATGGGAAATAAACGGCACGTAACACATCACTTACCTGAGAATTATTTATCAGTGTCGTATTGTGCAGGTGCAGGTAGCCACTGCTGATAGCCAGTTGTTTTTACTTCCTCAGTGTACAGCCGTTCATTGCATTTATTTTTCATTTAGATGGCGATAAATACTAGATATAGATCTCATGGAATTGTTTTATTTCTGGGCATTTCTTATTATGGTTCAGAAAGAACTAAAGATGGTCTTACATAACCAGGAACACTTTTCAGCATTTGAGATATATTGTGATATTATTTAAGTCTTAGTTTTTTATGGGGACTTTACCTAATGTTATTAAATATAATTTGAATAGTATTTTAAAGAGTATTTTGTGGGATTAACAACATGTTTGCCCATGGTAGGGAATGGGTGTCTTATAAATATAGTATTATAATTATTATTGGCTGGATATACATAGACTCAGGGATGTAAGCTGCCTATCTACAAAGGAGTCACTGTGTTCTGTCTTGGAGAGCTCATTATGGCGAAGTGCTTCCATTCTGACAACAAAAATGCAATGAAAAATTAATGAATAAGATATATTAGGTGTTAAGATGTGTCATGTATGACATTTATGGTCCAGTTATTAGGAAATCGAGGCCGGCGTTGTTGTTGTTTTTGGCGTCTCATAAATTCATCAACAGCATCAGACGAAAAATGTAATATTAACACTCGTAAATGTGTGATCTAATTACGCGTGATTACCACTCAGATCTCACAACCCGTCAAGTGGAAAGGTCAATGGTGGGACAACATTTATTTACTAACACATATACCGTATTACATTGTCTGCCTTTTCATCTCAGGTCATTGAAGAGCTCAAGTTGTTGTAGCATGAAAGGGAGACACATACATCTGCCTGAAAGATTTCAACATTGTCAAGTTGACATTTCCAGTTTGTTCTATGATTTTTTCATTAACACCTTCAAATGTTATGGGCACAATTTTTAGACGAGACATACAAAAACAGTAGCCTTTTCGCTACTGTGCTCTGTCATAAGAAACTAGTAAACTTGTCTCATCAGTGGGGTGTGACATCTTCATGGAACATCTTCCACTTCCAGGTACAAGCATGGAAGGAGTAGGTTAATGCACTAAACCCGAGGTCAGTTTGGAAGGACAAAATGTAACGATCTTGTCAGAAATAGTGAAGACTATCTACATAACATATTCTACACGTTGATACAGACAGCACACTGCAGGGTCAGACAGGGTTAGAGATTCACTCATAATGGGATCTGTCATAGCCATTGTGTATCATGCAGATACTGGTGGGAAAACGTCTGACAGGAGGCAGCCTGGCACTTGTATCAGGTGTTGTTTCCTTGGAGAACAACCAGGCTTTGGTCTGGTTGGTGGACTTCTATATATAGACGAGGCACTGTTTGGAGGCTGTCTTTGTTGACACCCAATAGGGATGAGTCGGGATGAGCTAATCATCTTAACATGCCAGGCACAGTGGGCAGTGTCGGAGTGATCGCCTGTGACGAATATGCCACTAAGCCACTCTATACATGCATCAATTAATAATTAAGTTTTGAGATGTCCTTTCAGCAGCACCAGCAGCACACCATGCTGTGCACATGTTATGTTATTGTTGTTGAATAAACTTTCAATAAACTTTCAATTCAATGTTTTTTTTATTATTAATGTTTTATTTAGTTACTTAAATTTATGTACTATGCCTGTAGTTTATGTATTTAATTTTGTGATTATGTTTTACTTAGATATCAAGCTAGTTTGTGTTTCATATAATTATTTCATAAATATGTGTATATCATTAATTGTAACTATCTTCAGTTGTTAAATACTTCATTTGTATTTTAGTGTTCATTATTTGTTAACGACTTTTGTGAATGTAACTTTAGGTCTAGGATTAAAATTGTTTTAATTCTCTAATTAATCACAATATATTGTGCAGGAAACATGCTGTATAAATAGATTTGAGTTATTATGAAGCTGAGAGCATTTAGAGAAGATGGTGGGAGGGTTGTTATCTGCAGCAAGACCAACATGATTGTGACGAGGACAGGGATAATGATGAGAACACTACAGACAACATCTCAACCAACATCTCTTTCCTTGTCTCATACTGCTACATGAAGCTAATTCTTATTTTAAAAGGCCGACATAGTTTCAGGGGATTAGCTCAATTTTGTGATTCCTCAATTTGAATAGTTGCAATATATAATTACAATAGTATTAGTTTAGTCAAATATAATAGTGTGACTCCCAGACACTTTCCAGGCACACGATTTATTCAAAGTATACAAAGATAAAACTAATTATCCCTCTTTATAGACAAATGTAAAATAGAAACAAATACCAAAAAGGCTACCGTGGCTCCACCTACCCGAACCAAGGGTCCTTCTCCCGCTAAACTTACTGGCCAAAACCTCGTGTTCACTCTTCCTCCCCTATTTATCTATTTTTCAGTTCGGCAGGAAACCCTCATCACATGACACATTTATATATTCCTGCCATGCCCTTTGGTGGGAGCTCATTAGTGCTGCCCTCTTGTGGAACTCCACCCAACTATATTAAGGCTCTACCATAATTGTCTGAAACTTGCCATTGTTCAATAACTTTCCCAGTATTCTTGCATGTTGATGCAGGTACACGGACATTCACATCGAGTGAATGATCACTGATGAACCGGAAAAACATTTTATCATCTGTGACGAAGTATGACTGATGAAGTAAACATGTTATCAATACATTTTTTGTGAGTACTTATGCAGGAGAATCGTATCTGATTAGTATCATAGCGGGGTCACTTGCAGAAACCAAACTATCGGGGTGACATCTGGAATTACTAAGTGACAGTCGTCGTATGACTGTGCCATGATTATACCTCATGAGGTGACGCGAGATGTGATAGTGAGGCAGCTGAAAATATCTGCTGTGGGAGGCCTCCGCTCACATGGCTATTCACAATCAATGAATATGGAACCAGTGTTACACACACAAACCGGAACTTTACAGAGTGCATTATCGCACGCGAGACACTGCTAAGATGACGTTCTGCTGCAGGCGAGTCTCGACGGCCGGAGGGTCAATTAATGCACGTGGGTGGCACATTTTCATTGGGCGCTCAAGCAGGAAATGACTGTGGCGGGACAATGGTTGAGATTGCATGACATGTCCTTCGGGCCACTGCCTAGGGATCATCGTCAGCGGGTGATCATAATGGTGCGCAATGGACTGAAAAGCTTTTCATTCACTGCTAAAGTCGTCGTCGTCGCAGCAGATGCAGATACTACGATAGTAAACTGTGTACTACTGTACAGGGTCAAAACTCATTCAGTGTAGGTCACTGAAATGTCTAATACGTTCTTCAGGCTTATATAAAATTAATTATTTATAGTTAATTAATAAACCGTTGATAGCAGTAATTTTGCAATGTGTTTTTGACCTGTTGGTTCATGGCTTAAGGCGGTCGAAGATTAACAAAATGATCATCGTGTGAGACTTGTAAATAAGGCAGAAGCTGACTCATGCTCTATAGGAGTAATGTCAGTAGGACAAGGAACACATCATATCCGAACTAGAGAGTCACCTAATGTGGAGTATTGACACTGTAACATGCTTGTGGGAGGCCGGGAGGTGATGGGTTTGATCCCTAGCCATGGAGAACCCCCTAGTGACAGCCCCTAGCCGCTGGGAACCCCTTAGTGACAGCCCCTAGCCACTAGGAACCCCCTAGTGACAGCCCCTAGCCACGGGGAACCCCCTAATAACAAACCCCATCTAGTTGTGTGGTAGAAGTCTTCCTCTGGGAGGCTAGTTGGAAATCTTTCAAATAAGTGGTTAAAGCTGTATGTCGATTCTACCATGCGCCAGTGCGAGAGGCGTTAAGAGGGTCTACTTGGGGAGGTAAAGGTTGACTGTCTTGAGCCCAGCATAAACACAAGACGCAGCCAATGGCTCAAGCAGGCATGACATAGCATAAGACGCAGCCAATGGCTCAAGCAGGCATGACATAGCATAAGACGCAGCCAATGGCTCAAGCAGGCATCACATAGCATAAGACGCAGCCAATGGCTCAAGCAGCCATCACATAGCATAAGACGCAGCCAATGGCTCAAGCAGCCATCACATAGCATAAGACGCAGCCAATGGCTCAAGCAGGCATCACATAGCATAAGACGCAGCCAATGGCTCAAGCAGCCATCACATAGCATAAGACGCAGCCAATGGCTCAAGCAGCCATCACATAGCATAAGACGCAGCCAATGGCTCAAGCAGGCATGACATAGCATAAGACGCAGCCAATGGCTCAAGCAGCCATCACATAGCATAAGACGCAGCCAATGGCTCAAGCAGCCATCACATAGCATAAGACGCAGCCAATGGCTCAAGCAGCCATCACATAGCATAAGACGCAGCCAATGGCTCAAGCAGGCATGACATAGCATAAGACGCAGCCAATGGCTCAAGCAGCCATCACATAGCATAAGACGCAGCCAATGGCTCAAGCAGGCATCACATAGCATAAGACGCAGCCAATGGCTCAAGCAGCCATCACATAGCATAAGTGCTGTAGTGAATGGAACACGTTGATGTCATCCATTCTGGAAGTTTTTCAAATTACCAAAGGGACCCTTACAGAGCTGAGGTGTAATTTTTCTTGTGTCATTTAAAATACCATCGAGCTACGGTATCAAGTAATGATTCATATCACCTGTTAGTGTAGTTATTCCATTTTTATTGTTGTACTGTATCGATCAGGCTGTGAACTTCTTGTCAGTATTCTGCTACGACCCCCTGTCTGAAAGGTGAATATCCTATGCCATAAAACACTACATCTGTCTGAATCAACATCTCTAACTGAATCAACTATAGAATCAGCAGCTCATCTACATAGTAAAAAGTTAAGGTCCTACAAAGCATGTTCTTCCTATGAGAGTATGACTGCTTGATGCTTTGACATTTCACCCAGGCAAACCTCTTCCATCTGACATCCAGTATCTTCTCGAGGAGGCAACGAGGCATCTACAGATGTAGAAACATGCATAAATAATTGCACAGCTGCACATGTGAGCTTTATTCTGCCAGCGGTTTTGATTGATTGTGTATATGTGAAATTCTGAAGGGTATTTAAATTATTCAGTTGTTTTGAACATCGGGAAGACACTGCCTCGTGAAAATGGATGAGTTTTTTAATTGGAAAACTTTGAATTGGAAATAGAATTCACTAGAGAATTTAATAATTCCTCTTTCCTATTAAATTAATGACATTACCTTTTAACATGGTTGTGTTTTAGATTACAAAACTATTGTAGATGTTTCTTGTATACAAAATGGTGACGTCACTCGGAGTAGGAAACGGGTCGATAGATAAAACAGAACAAATCATTGGGTGATATAATTGATAGTATTGACTGGTCATAGTTGGCTAACATTGAGGTCCCTGTCAACTAACATTGTGTCCAACTAAGTGGGGTGTGTAGTATTGTGTACACAAACATGTGTCAAACAGTCACGGTTGAGTGGTCACACATTGTCACAAGGCTGGTGACAGTGTTGTGACACTGCTCACTTACAGACCAGGTGAACATGACAGTTTGTCAGCTGATGTCATTTGTGATGAGTCACACCGGATGAGTGTCACATTGTATGGTTGAAGAAACAAAGCCATGGCACGATGCCCACATTTGCTGATGGGAATATAAAATAGTGTTACATAAATAGTATTGTTAAATAATACATGCATTCCTGTGTATCACTATTTCCACTGACCTTTGCAAGAATTCTATGCTTACATTTTTTTTCTCCTAATGTCCATTTCCATGTGGATGTCCTCCAGTAGTGCTGTGAATACCCAACAGACAGACAGACAGACACACAACATTAAGGACATACAACTGTAAATATTACGTTTCACACCACTTTGCAAGAATGGTGTTTCAGCTTTTACACCAATGTTCATAATTAAACTCATTCATAAGTGGCTGGTTTCAAGGTTGTGTAGTCGTACTTTATGTTATGTTAAACTTCAGTGCTGCTGTTAGACTCTGATTTGAATGTATAGTTGTCATCATCTGTTGATCTAAAACACAAACACAGTAGATCCTGCCTTAGGTTACACCTGGCAGGATTGTTTATTTGTCAGTCCCAGACAGAGACAGTCTTAGGCATCATTTGGAGTAGATCACATATTTATAACCAGTAGCTTTCGGTAGAACAAACCTTTTAATTGGCTAACTCTGCTTGCATGATGTTTTCCTGCAGAGGCTTTGCTCCATTGCAGCAGCTTCCTTAAATTGATATGTTTGTCCACACAATATTTCAAATGCCTGAGAACAATATAACATTATTTAAGAAGAAATTAAATATTGTCACTCAGTTTGACTACAATGAAGTAGAAAAGGTGATGAGAGGGACAAGTCAGTTGGATGGTCAAAGAAAGGAGTGTCCAAAGATTGGTCCGAGGGTCTGCGGAAGGCAGAGTCTACTGTGTATCACCAGGTGGGGGTGGCGGTGGGGCTTTTCTAAAGATTCTCATAGGGTGGGGGACATCATATAAACCCCAAATCAACAACAATTTAACACCAATCATCTGTGTAATTTCTCTACACGTAGTGGGTAGCAGAAGCACCCTGATGAGTGTACTTGTGCCAGCCCCCACCAGTGTTTGTATTCGCCTCTGTTGGCGCTGTGCCTCATGTCATACCGTTCCACCCCTCGCAGGCGGTGAATCGGGTAATCTCACGCATTTCCGGTACATCCAGTACCTGACACGTAAGTAACAGGGAGGAGACCTACTCTCTGTGGTCAATCCATGTCGGGGTGGGCTCTTCCTGCCAAAGTTCCACTTCCCTACCCTAAATCCCCTGTGGTTTACCACACTACAAATTATAATGGTAACATGAGTTGTCGATTGTACTAAAAATCAGAAGGAAATGCAGTGTTTTCATGCATGGAAAGTTTTATTAATGGCATGGTAATAGCTACAGGTGTTATTTTTGCCAGGGTATTGGAATTTTCCTGGAACAACCCCAGTGGGTGGCTGGCCATGATTCATGTCCTTATGTTGACTGAAGCAAAGTGGCTGCAAATAAAAATGTTAAGACAAATTGTGTATGTGCAATATTGTCACATGGACATCAAAGTAAGTTGTCCTAGGAAGGTTGAACATTGGTTCTTGCACAGCTAAATGGGTCCTGGAGCAAGTTCTGGCAGTTATTGAAAAGGCAACTACAGGCAATGTGTTCTGTGTGTATGCCGGCTTCATTTAGCGTGGACATGAGCCATGTGACGCCAGTCACTCCCCGATGACAGTCTTATACGTGGGCAGTCACATGGTACTCTGTTGTGGAAATCTGAAGATCAATCATGATCGTACTCAGTAGAGACGTGAGGGCCCATCCATCCTTCATGTTGATGGCTCCCTAAACGGTTCTGTGGTTTCCGGTTGTGGCAGTCTTTTCCTTCTGGGCTTCCTGGCACCAGAGTATCATGTCTGTCAACTGCAGCACGTGTCTATCTGCTATGACATGCTTTCTGACACTAACCTTATTAACCATCTAAGCTTGCTTCTGGTCATCTATCATAACTGACTGCATTAACTGATCCCTGAAGGGCTATTAACTCTGTCTGGGTGCCATGGCAAAATTGCCTTCTTAGCTAGACTGGTCATTCTAAATGACCAGCTTATTCACATGTGCACTCAGTGTGATTTCGGAAACATTTCTTTATGGTCTTCATAGGCTTAGTTTGTTTTAAATACCTTTTGACCAGAACAAATATTGATCTAGTCACAAATACACTTTTTGTATGTTAGAAATACTTGGTAATAATTACTGAAATTTAAAAAAGAAACAACT
This sequence comes from Escarpia spicata, assembly GCA_963995525.1. Lineage (NCBI taxonomy): Eukaryota > Metazoa > Annelida > Polychaeta > Sabellida > Siboglinidae > Escarpia > Escarpia spicata. The sequence continues at coordinate 66,608,119 of OZ023208.1, read as the reverse complement.
TTGCTGCCTCGTGTAGGTGTTTTAGCATTCAAAAATACTGTTCACTGAAATAGATAATGTGTGTGTATAAATGTATCATAACACACTGTTAAGATGTATATCTTACCTACGTCACGTAACAGTATACATAAACAGTGTCTTCACCATTCCTTGTCTCCTGTTCCAGACGCACCTCGAATCACCCTCGCACCAAAGGACACAAAGGTGAAGGAGGATGGAACTGTGAGCTTCTTCTGCAAGGCTTCGGGTAACCCCGCCCCGGATATCCACTGGCGCAAAGCGGACCGTCGCATCAAAGATGGCCGCCAGCGCTACTTCACCATCGAGATGCCGCACGGCTCAGTGCTTCGTATCGAGCCGGTCAAGTATAACCGTGACGACAGTGCCTTCGAGTGTGTCGCAGACAACGGCATCGGGGATCCAGTGACAGCTTCAGCTCAACTCACAGTCTACCAGGAGGGACAGTGTGAGTGCTGCTGCTTTGAGTGTGTCAGTCGTTTCTTGTTGATGATATTCTGTCTCCTTTTGGAATGAGACAAATGCTGTGGTTTTCTTGGTGCTAATGTGTCACTATTTGTAACCTCCTTTGGACTAGTTACTATAATAATTTTTACGCTCGATTCTGAAAGTTTTATTATTGTTTTTAATCAGTGATATTTGGCTGATGTTCTTCAACATCGTCTAGTGACTCATGAAATGAATTAATGCATGCAGTTATGAGTTTATACATTCTTTAAGGCAAGCGTGAGACCACTGAGCTTGACCATCTCTCAGGAGGACGTAGTTGAGTAGTAGAATAGTGACCATTAAAGTAGAACAGAACACAGTTTCGATTATCACAAACCTATTTGGACTATAGCTGCATTCACACCTACAGAATAAAAATGATTTAGTTAAACTGTTTTAGTTAAACCAGTTTAAGTTTGTAAATTGAGATCGTTCACGCACACATTTAGCTCAGCCGTTTTAAGAAGGAAGTTAGTATGTGCACATGCGCAAGCTAGCATAACAAAATGGCTATATTGAGGCCAACTCCTTCCAGTTTGGCCTGCATCCGATCGTCCCCCCAAAACTCGGTTAACAATTTTAACTTCTCCATCATCCCAATTGTCGCATCGCAATTGCGTTTCTTTAGCTTTCTTGTTGCTTGGATTCGTAGAAGACATGATGCCGCTAAAATCATGTTGATGTTGTAAACAGGAAGTGACGAGGCACAAGATCGAATGCGCATGACTGTGACGTACTTAAAACGTTTTGGCTAATACGCTTGCGTTCACACTTGCACACTGAACCGTTTTAATTAAAATGGTTTAACTAAACCACCTACTGAAGTGGATTAGTTAAGCCATTTTAGCTGAAACGTTTTAGCGCTAAATCACGTTCACACGTGTGTTTTCTGACTGGATTAGTTAAAACAGTTTAACTAAACCTTTTTAAAGTGTAAATGTGAACGCAGCTTATGTTGCATGGCTACCCACATGACAGGGAAGGTGACAGACTCCTAAGGTAACCAGTGTCAGCTGATAATCACAACACATGTCTGCAGAGTACATTAGTTTTCTCTGGTAACATGTCTGTCGATATTGACTGGGCGCTGATTCGATTTCGGCTTGCATTTGCACGTGTTTGTCGCAATTTATATACGGCGCCACGGCCTGTTTTGTGTCAAGGTGGCGTTGCTGACTGTCACGTCGCGTTCTCATGCCAATTGGCCCAGACTCGTCGAATAAACGAGGCAGGCACTGACAGAAACAATTAATTCATTGCCAGTCCGCTATGCCAAAATGAAAGCAGACACTCCAAATTGCATCAAGACTGGCGCAAATGAAAAGTGCAGTGCATTCCTTTGCATATTGCGGCGGCGTCGGCTGCAAAATTATTTGGTACATTTTGCTAGCGGTGGTTGGCCTGAGTGGTTTGCGACAACCCGTCGGCATGCACGGCGCACACCACAGCTAATGTCTCGATTTACATAGCAGCATGCAACTGATTGGATTACGTGTTCCTGATGGCGGAACTGATGCAGTCAGCAGAGTTCAAATGATCCGGTGTTGGCGGTTTGTCCATCCCACAGCCAGAAGTATCCCATTCCATTTCCAGGAAGTCACACGTGGCTAATAGTGGAGTTTGCGTGCATGACGTCGCATCCATGGTGGATATCAGGGTCAGATCTCAGGAAGACAGTCATTCAACTAGCCATGATTTCAATTCCAACTCCTGATGTGAGAGTTTCCTGTTCCTGTTTCTGGCAGTAGTTTTCCTATGAGGCACATACATACATGTGCCGAACAGATTTAGATTTTCTCCCAGATGAAAGCTTTATTTGGTGATTTCAAGACTTGAAGCATCGTCTCAATAAATACAGCATGCAGTCTGTATCTTTCAGTAAACTAAGCAATGACAATTTTGTGTTGAGAATTGTTCGAGAAATTGCCCCAATGTCTTAATTATGTTGCGGTGGCTATTGCAAATGTGGCAGACACTGAACACTGCTGGATCAGCATTCATTATTCATGGAGGGCACAAATCCAATTGTCCGTGTTCATCTTTGTAATAACTGCAAATTCAGTATTCATTGATTTTCTCCGTATTTGGTACATGCGTATATGATTACTTTTTTTTTTTAAGTGTGGTTCTATGTTCGATATTTTTTTAGACTTACATATTTAATTATTACCAAGAAAGTTGGCTTTTGATACCTAAGACACATTGAAATCTTTGTCTTTGAAATCTTCCATATATATATATATATATATATATATATATATGTATATATATATATATGTATGTATATATATATATATATATATATATATACAGTGTATATATATAAAACTTGCAATTTTTCGCCAGGTAAATACCTTTATTATATAGAGGGCAACACTGACCCAGTTATCATATAAAGGACTTGTCCTATAATCCAGTTGCAGTTTACTTGTTTTCACAGAATTTCTGTTATTAATTAAGTGGCTATTGCAGTCACGACAGCCAGCTTGCAGGAGTCGCTCACTCTTACGCCCATTTACACCGGTTCTATGATTATTTTGTATAGTAATACTAGTATCCCTCATACAGTTCTTGTTTTCTTGATTTGACTCAAGGTTGTTTCTCATCTTATTTTGTGTTATATTTAACATAATGATTTGTATTATCCCGTACATTTAGTATAATTTGCAATGTAATTAATACTATCCCTTATATTTAATTAATAGCATTCTACCGGATTAATAACAACATTTATCCTTAAAAACAGTCTTCAAACACTTCCATGATGAATAATTAAGTGCGTCCTCTGAAAGACTCCATTCACCAGCTCAATTTATAATCTGCAGAACGCGTTTTGATTCTTGCAATCTGTGGCGGGTATGTCAGTAGACGCCCAGGGTTAGCTTGCTGTACGCTTGTCATTACACTCACAGACAGGCAGACATTTCTATTCTCGCGGCCACCGTCCAGACAAACCACTGGCGACACCTGGTGGGCGGGCAATGTCTCATGAACCAGTTTACCATCAAGGCCTGTAGTCTGACTGCAGCAGATCATATTGAGGGTACAACTTTCACTTAGCTCTATATCCCACAGGTGTCTGGCTCTGGTGTGATGGTGGCATTTGATCACATGCACGTGTACTGGCTAATATATATGTCTCTTTTGGTTCAGATCAAAGGAATGTTTTTTCTCTGCATATATTGAATGCATATGGAGCCAAAAGCTAGGCAGCCAGTTTGGTTGGTGAGATTACTTCCTCAAAATGGAAACTGGGGCTTGGGGGTTGTGTCAGGTAAAATTTTGTTTTTGGGTAACATTCTATTTCTGTGTTCATGTTCACCTCATGACACAAGGTACTGGGTCTGACTGGTCATCCAACCAGACATTTTGTAAAAAGAAGTAGGTACAACTTACCAACTCTTGTAGCACTTTCTGTCTGGTGTCTGTTGAAAAGGAAGTAAAAGATTCCATGACATGAGGGTAAAGGCAGTGGCGTACGAACCGGATCGACAGTGCGCTGGTCATGTTATGTATGTAACCAAGACAGAGGTGTGAAGTGGATAGGATGAAGATGATTGAGGCCTGAAACTCAAAGGATTTGTTCTAAGAAATAAATTATTCTATTGCCATCCGTGGTGTTTTATTTGCAGGTGAGATGATGAAGGTTTTGCGTGGTCGTGGTCTGAAGTAACATTCTCAAATGATGCACTAGTAAATAATCTCAGATAGATCTGTAGTCTTAAGTAATGGTTTCAGTAATTGTGTCAGCACGTACTATACATTCTCATTAAGACATTATTCCTCCAGGTATTAAATAACCATCATGTCAGTTTATAATGTTCCTCCTTTGCTTATGTGGTCATTAAGTTTATGAAGTTAGCAAAGCATGTTGGCGTATAGTTCTCTCAAATATACACATTGTCTCTATGGATAGGGAAAGTAACTCAATTTAGCCCCAAATTTAAGACAAGTGTCTTGAAATATTGTTAGCTGGTACTTTGAGTTGGCCACAGGGAGTTGCTTCTGGTGGAATGTGATAATGCAGGCTCATGTAGGAAGATGTGCATCTTGATGGACTCAGATGGACAACATAATGCACATTACATGCGCCAAGTTATGTGGCTTGACTCAATTCTCCTTCCTGGTTATGACTGCTTTGGTCAGTCATTGTGAAATTGTCATCACATTAACTTATATGAGTGGCCTGGTGCCTTGATATAGGATTCTAGGAGAGTTCCTTGGATAAACCAGTGAGTTGTGAAGTAACAGATCTGGCGATGGCAGCTTGCACGCTCTTGCAAAATTGAGATTTTGTAAAATTTTACTGCAGGCTGTAAACAAAAAACCCAGATTATATGCATTTTTAGCCTTTTTGAAGCTGTTCATCTTTTCAAGTCTTGTACGGGCCAACGTACCTATGGAGTTGAGCAGTCAGGCTTGGGAGCACATGTTGTTTAGTCACATTTGCTTGGCACTGTGTGTGTTGCACCTTGAAGCTATATTGCTGTGGTTCTGTAAAGCTGGCTCCCATGTATGGCAATGAGTTCCCATCTGTTATTATTTGCAGAAAACAAGAACTTTTGCAACAGTTCCTGTTCATGTCTGGCTAATGACAGTGTGCACATCCTCTGTGTTGCCAATGGTTACAACATCAGAGCTACATGATATATGGCTCTACGGGGAGGCGAAGGGAAAAGGGAGAAAAAAGCTAGGAAGACGGACGCGAGAGGGGAGAGCCCTAGAGAGGCTACATAGGAACATCCTTGTGGGATACGTTGTAGCCAGCATATCGTAGCCAGCAGTGTAGACTGGTGACAGGGGAGTCATTGAGTACACCACTGCCAGTCTAATCAAATCATCCAAGTGCCAGTGGAAGAAGTGTGAATGATGTAACACCAGGCTGACCTTTATCTGTTATCTGTGTACATTATTCTAAGTCTGTTAATGGTTTCTATATAATGAGTGCAGTACTCATGTGCACCCAGTGACTGGGGTACAGAGTACTATGTCCACAGCTTGTAGTTTTGGTCTCAGTTGTCTGTACCGGCAGAATATGCAAGACAGCATGATATCTTTCTTCTCTGCTTGCGTTTGCTGTGACCAGACACCCTTACCATGTTTACTGTCTCTCAAGCCCTCTTTTGAAACTGCAGCCTGTCCTGAGTTGAAACATAAATCTCATATGTTCTGCTCTAGTTACAGTCTGTCCCATGTTCTTTGTTCTGTGTGAATCTCTCTTGTTTCTCTGCTACTTTACATATCTTGCATATCTGCTCTCTCTCTCTCTATCTTGTGTCCTCTGCTCTTTCTGCAGTGTCCTTAATATCCTCTGCTCTTTCTGCAGTGTCCTTAATGTCCTCTGCTCTTTCTGCAGTGTCATTACTGTCCTCTGCTCTTTCCGCAGTGTCCTTAATGTCCTCTGCTCTTTCCGCAGTGTCATTACTGTCCTCTGCTCTTTCCGCAGTGTCATTAATGTCCTCAGCTCTTTCTGCAGTGTCCTTAATGTGCTCTGCTCTTTCCGCAGTGTCATTAATGTCCTATGCTCTTTCTGCAGTGTCCTTAATGTCCTCTGCTCTTTCAGCAGTGTCCTTAATGTCCTCTGCTCTTTCTGCAGTGTCATTACTGTCCTCTGGTCTTTCCGTAGTGTTCTTAATGTCCTCTGCTCTTTCTGCAGTGTCCTTAATGTCCTCTGCTCTTTCCGCAGTGTCATTACTGTCCTCTGCTCTTTCCGCAGTGTCATTAATGTCCTCAGCTCTTTCTGCAGTGCCGTTAATGTGCTCTGCTCTTTCCGCAGTGTCATTAATGTCCTATGCTCTTTCTGCAGTGTCCTTAATGTCCTCTGCTCTTTCCGCAGTGTCCTTAATGTCCTTTGCTCTTTCCGCAGTGTCATTACTGTCCTCTGCTCTTTCCGCAGTGTCATTAATGTCCTCTGCTCTTTCCGCAGTGTCATTACTGTCCTCTGCTCTTTCCGCAGTGTCATTAATGTCCTCTGCTCTTTCCGCAGTGTCATTACTGTCCTCTGCTCTTTCCGCAGTGTCCTTAATGTCCTCTGCTCTTTCCGCAGTGTCATTACTGTCCTCTGCTCTTTCCGCAGTGTCATTAATGTCCTCTGCTCTTTCTGCAGTGTCGTTTATGTGCTCTGCTCTTTCCGCAGTGTCATTAATGTCCTATGCTCTTTCTGCAGTGTCCTTAATGTCCTCTGCTCTTTCCGCAGTGTCCTTAATGTGCTTTGCTCTTTCCGCAGTGTCATTACTCTCTTCTGCTCTTTCCGCAGTGTCATTAATGTCCTCTGCTCTTTCTGCAGTGTCGTTTATGTGCTCTGCTCTTTCCGCAGTGTCATTAATGTCCTATGCTCTTTCTGCAGTGTCCTTAATGTCCTCTGCTCTTTCTGCAGTGTCATTACTGTCCTCTGCTCTTTTCGCAGTGTCATTAATGTCCTCTGCTCTTTCTGCAGTGTCCTTAATGTCCTCTGCTCTTTCTGCAGTGTCATTACTGTCCTCTGCTCTTTCCGCAGTGTCCTTAATGTCCTCTGCTCTTTCCGCAGTGTCATTACTGTCCTCTGCTCTTTCCGCAGTGTCATTAATGTCCTCAGCTCTTTCTGCAGTGTCCTTAATGTGCTCTGCTCTTTCCGCAGTGTCATTAATGTCCTATGCTCTTTCTGCAGTGTCCTTAATGTCCTCTGCTCTTTCAGCAGTGTCCTTAATGTCCTCTGCTCTTTCTGCAGTGTCATTACTGTCCTCTGGTCTTTCCGTAGTGTTCTTAATGTCCTCTGCTCTTTCTGCAGTGTCCTTAATGTCCTCTGCTCTTTCCGCAGTGTCATTACTGTCCTCTGCTCTTTCCGCAGTGTCATTAATGTCCTCAGCTCTTTCTGCAGTGCCGTTAATGTGCTCTGCTCTTTCCGCAGTGTCATTAATGTCCTATGCTCTTTCTGCAGTGTCCTTAATGTCCTCTGCTCTTTCCGCAGTGTCCTTAATGTCCTTTGCTCTTTCCGCAGTGTCATTACTGTCCTCTGCTCTTTCCGCAGTGTCATTAATGTCCTCTGCTCTTTCCGCAGTGTCATTACTGTCCTCTGCTCTTTCCGCAGTGTCATTAATGTCCTCTGCTCTTTCCGCAGTGTCATTACTGTCCTCTGCTCTTTCCGCAGTGTCCTTAATGTCCTCTGCTCTTTCCGCAGTGTCATTACTGTCCTCTGCTCTTTCCGCAGTGTCATTAATGTCCTCTGCTCTTTCTGCAGTGTCGTTTATGTGCTCTGCTCTTTCCGCAGTGTCATTAATGTCCTATGCTCTTTCTGCAGTGTCCTTAATGTCCTCTGCTCTTTCCGCAGTGTCCTTAATGTGCTTTGCTCTTTCCGCAGTGTCATTACTCTCTTCTGCTCTTTCCGCAGTGTCATTAATGTCCTCTGCTCTTTCTGCAGTGTCGTTTATGTGCTCTGCTCTTTCCGCAGTGTCATTAATGTCCTATGCTCTTTCTGCAGTGTCCTTAATGTCCTCTGCTCTTTCTGCAGTGTCATTACTGTCCTCTGCTCTTTTCGCAGTGTCATTAATGTCCTCTGCTCTTTCTGCAGTGTCGTTAATGTGCTCTGCTCTTTCCGCAGTGTCATTAATGTCCTATGCTCTTTCTGCAGTGTCCTTAATGTCCTCTGCTCTTTCCGCAGTGTCCTTAATGTGCTTTGCTCTTTCCGCAGTGTCATTACTGTCCTCTGCTCTTTCCGCAGTGTCATTAATGTGCTCTGCTCTTTCCGCAGTGTCATTAATGTCCTATGCTCTTTCTGCAGTGTCCTTAATGTCCTCTGCTCTTTCTGCAGTGTCATTACTGTCCTCTGCTCTTTTCGCAGTGTCATTAATGTCCTCTGCTCTTTCTGCAGTGTCGTTAATGTGCTCTGCTCTTTCCGCAGTGTCATTAATGTCCTATGCTCTTTCTGCAGTGTCCTTAATGTCCTCTGCTCTTTCCGCAGTGTCCTTAATGTCCTTTGCTCTTTCCGCAGTGTCATTACTCTCTTCTGCTCTTTCCGCAGTGTCATTAATGTCCTCTGCTCTTTCTGCAGTGTCGTTAATGTGCTCTGCTCTTTCCGCAGTGTCATTAATGTCCTATGCTCTTTCCGCAGTGTCCTTAATGTCCTTTGCTCTTTCCGCAGTGTCATTACTGTCCTCTGCTCTTTCCGCAGTGTCCTTAATGTCCTCTGCTCTTTCCTCAGTGTCGTTAATGTGCTCTGCTCTTTCCGCAGTGTCCTTAATGTCCTATGCTCTTTCTGCAGTGTCCTTAATGTCCTCTGCTCTTTCCGCAGTGTCCTTAATGTCCTTTGCTCTTTCCGCAGTGTCATTAATGTCCTCTGCTCTTTCCGCAGTGTCATTACTGTCCTCTGCTCTTTCTGCAGTGTCATTAATGTCCTCTGCTCTTTCTGCAGTGTCCTCAATGTCCTAAGTCTTCTCTTTCGGCTACATATCTTGTGTCGGCTGCTGTATCTGCAGTCTTCAGCTCAACCAGACCGTCGTCTGTGATCTCTCTCCTGTCCTCTGCACCATTGCCACTGCCATGCTTCCCTGTCACCTCTCCACCACCAGTGTCTCACCCTCTGTCTTATGTTGCAGTGCCGACGGGCTACCCTGTGATCAAGGAGAGTCCGACGCTGAAGGCCGTGGAGAAGGACCGTAACACTGTGATGGTGTGCAAGGCTGAGGGTAACCCCGACCCCAATGTCATGTGGCTCAAGGACTTCATCCCCGTTGACCTCTCGGACCCCCGACTACAACTGCTGCAGACTGGTGAGTGACCACACACAATGTATCACTACACTTCCATGTTTGGAACTACACAGTTACCGTGGGCAGGTGAATAAAGGGTCATGTAGAAAGCAAAAAATTACTTCAGTAGCAGTGGTCAGAATTTACGATGGTGTATTATTTTGCTAATCCAACTGCTGTACAAGAACAAATGCTAAGGCAGACTGCCAATTTGGTTCAACCAGAATATGTACATGGTGTTTTCCCAGAGGAAGTAACAGCTCCCACTGAAGGGGTAAATAATGTAACCTGTAGTTCATGTTACAGTGGGGGAAATGCACCAAACCCTGGTAGTGGTTGGGAGAGGGCTGTTCCTTAATCATTGGGAGAGTTGCTCTCTACCCAAGGGCTGCACCCTAATGGGGTTGGGACACTGTAGACTGGCCTATGTCTGGAACACATCCAAGCCTACTTGTAAGACACAAACATCTGCCCACGAGTACATGACCATTTTTTTAGTTGCCTTAGGTGGGGACTGATGGATTGGTTTGGTGAGTGGCCTATTCTATTGAACCTCCAGGGCACAAGTCTACCTAGCATCCATAACAAATTAGCCCACTAATACAGATGTCCTGTGTCCAAGGTCTTCCTTGTGGAGATTAATGTTCTTGTTTGTGGCCAGACTGTATCCAGTGGGAGGACTTGTCTCGGTTAACTAGAGCTCTTGTTTGTGGCCAGACTGTATCCAGTGGGAGGACTTGTCTCGGTGAACTAGAGCTCTTGTTTGTGGCCAGACTGTATCCAGTGGGAGGACTTGTCTCGGTGAACTAGAGCTCTTGTTTGTGGCCAGACTGTATCCAGTGGGAGGACTTGTCTCGGTGAACTAGAGCTCTTGTTTGTGGCCAGACTGTATCCAGTGGGAGGACTTGTCTCGGTGAACTAGAGCTCTTGTTTGTGGCCAGACTGTATCCAGTGGGAGGACTTGTCTCGGTGAACTAGAGCTCTTGTTTGTGGCCAGACTGTATCCAGTGGGAGGACTTGTCTCAGTGAACTAGAGCTCTTGTTTGTGGCCAGACTGTATCCAGTGGGAGGACTTGTCTCAGTGAACTAGAGCTCTTGTTTGTGGCCAGACTGTATCCAGTGGGAGGACTTGTCTCAGTGAACTAGAGCTCTTGTTTGTGGCCAGACTGTATCCAGTGGGAGGACTTGTCTCGGTGAACTAGAGCTCTTGTTTGTGGCCAGACTGTATCCAGTGGGAGGACTTGTCTCGGTGAACTAGAGCTCTTGTTTGTGGCCAGACTGTATCCAGTGGGAGGACTTGTCTCGGTGAACTAGAGCTCTTGTTTGTGGCCAGACTGTATCCAGTGGGAGGACTTGTCTCGGTGAACTAGAGCTCTTGTTTGTGGCCAGACTGTATCCAGTGGGAGGACTTGTCTCGGTGAACTAGAGCTCTTGTTTGTGGCCAGACTGTATCCAGTGGGAGGACTTGTCTCGGTGAACTAGAGCTCTTGTTTGTGGCCAGACTGTATCCAGTGGGAGGACTTGTCTCGGTGAACTAGAGCTCTTGTTTGTGGCCAGACTGTATCCAGTGGGAGGACTTGTCTCAGTGAACTAGAGCTCTTGTTTGTGGCCAGACTGTATCCAGTGGGAGGACTTGTCTCAGTGAACTAGAGCTCTTGTTTGTGGCCAGACTGTATCCAGTGGGAGGACTTGTCTCGGTGAACTAGAGATCTGGTAGCCGAGACTGAGAAAGTGCAACTACTGCACAGAGACTTTGCTCTCATATATCTACAATCGTCTATAGCCAAGTACTTAATTATGTAGCCGAGTGAACCGAGGCAATGTGGAGTTAACAAAACTGTACAAGTTTTGAAATCGCAGCAAGAGTTGTTCAACTCAGATTCTCTCAATTCCATCTACCTACATCCATTCTGCCACCTCCGAAACACCAATTATTCCTCTAAACACAGGCCTCTCAATCATATGACGCAATGTTAAATATATCTAGTTTATCTCTGCCGTGCTTCACGTAGATAAAGGATGTGTCATCGTGTGTAGATGTTGGCAGTAGATAAGCACTGGTTGATGTCATTGCCATAACAATGCACTGTTGCATCACCAGTTGAATGTGTCCCTCCGTCTACCACCGGTTGGGAAGCCTAAAGACATACCTGAGCATGTGCACTTGTTCTTATCTTGTGTTTGCTTTAACTAGTGCAATTTGTTCTCTGGCGACATCGACCGGTCGATACCATAAGTCTACGAGACAGTTCATCAGATGGTTGTGCGGCCAAGCGTGACATCTGATACTGATGATGTCGGTGGGACGGCGTGGCCGTGGGCGCGGAAATGTTGTTCTTTGTCAACAAGATTATGTCAAGATGTCAAAAGCTCCTTGCATGTTTAGATTGAAAACGGATGAGGTGCTGTGACACGGAAGTAGAATCGTGTACGTGTGCTTGCTCAAGAGACGCAGTTGTTGCTACGTTGAAGACAGGCCATCTGATTGACCAGCTGACCAACTCAGTTATAGTGGGATGTTTTTTTATGTTTACAATGAGATGATGTCGCCTTCTTGTTATGGTCTCAAAAAGCCAAAGTGTGACGCTACATGAAGTCAATGTCAGTTAACCTCAGCCCTCCTCTGCTATGTGAAACTTTTAATTACACCAACCCTTGTGTTCCAATGATAACATTCATCCATCATGGTATAACCACCAGATACACATTCATATTGAGCCGTCACAAGACAAAACGGCCTCCCTGCTCTCTACAGCAGCACTGCTACGAATTGTAACCAGAAAATAAAATACTTGGGTAAAGAAAAGATGTATACTGAGTGCTTCATGAAGCCGGTTTTGTGAATACCACTAATATATCCATTAGTGTCCTTAATATATTATTAGACAATAACAAAAAAAGTACTACTCACATATAAAAACTGTTTACATATTCAGAAACTGCACTAAAAACTACACAAAGATGCAAAGTTTGAAGAAAATATCTTCATTGTTTCCTGTTCTATACAAGTCATTTTGAAGTACTGTGTAGCGTCATTATTTCTAGTTTTATGCACATGCCATTTTTTAGCAAAGCACATTTGGATTGACACATAGCCTATACTTTTGTGTGCCAATCAATCCAACAATTAGTGTCATTTTTTACACACAAATGCACACCGCACTGCACACATCTGATATGGATGCCCAAAGTGTGTCGACTCACACCTCGTGGAATCACGCCACCAGGTTGCAATGTTTTGGCCTTTCTCGTACACAATGCACAGTCCTTGCTACAACTGTCGAAACCAGTCCACTTCCACTCGGGATTGGATCGATCGAATCAATCGTTTCAGTCTCACTGTCCGAATGAACAGGCGTCACAGCGAGCGATATTTCGGCTTCTTCGTCAGTCTCGCTGTCATCTTCATTCGATAATTCACTATCTTCCATATCATCAATAATTCGAAGCACCTCGTGTGGATCTGCGATCAAGCGCGATCGCAGCGCCATTACTTACTTTTACGGCGGAACACAAATTATCAACAACAATCTTCAAAATGCTATAACAACACTAATATAAAAAAAATTGCGACGCCATTATTACAGGGAATGCCTAGACTATTGCTCTATTGATCAATCCCCTACACCCCTCTACCAGAGCAATGAAATTACCGCAACAGACCACATATGACCACCCTTATGCCGTCGCGCGATATATCGCGCGACCGGTTTCTAAAGGTTAATTAATGTCAGTTTGCTTGTGTCAAAGTTTAGTCTTCTTAAACTGATATCAGTGAATGAGAATCTGTGTAAACTGTTGTCATTGTTTGTGCTTTTGTTGTCACATCTCTACATCCATTTGAAGCACAATTTGTTACAATTGTACAATTACAAACAGTAAGTGACGCACAGTTGTGAATACATGTGATTTGGGTTGCAAAGCACATACAATAAACTTCTTCAATAAACATAGCAACACAACAGAATGGTTTTTACAGTAATGACTTAAACAAGCAGTTCATCATTTTTCTTTCTGTCGGAATTCCTCTGCTCTATAGCAATGCGGCCGATACAAATCAATATTTCTGATTGCTTATAAAGAATGGCAACCCTATGTAATTAACAGGACAAGTAAAGATCAATATTTGTGACCGTCTTTAAAGAACTATGCACCTATCTGGGAGGTAGGTTGGATAATTATCTCACTGCTGTTTTGCGTGCATTGGTCATTGATCTGTGCTAATAAATCGTTATTATCAACTACATTAACCGTCTCCCAGCTCTGGGTGTTCTGGTGTGGTCTTGCCTGTAAAGCTTATAAAAGTATGGGCAGTATATCACGCGAGGTGGGCGTCATAATGTGACAGTACGCCGAGACAGATTAACAAAATCATTCATCGGGAAGTACATTGTGGCAGGATAAAGTACAGTGATGATTGTCTTGGTAAAACATTATGTAATGTGATATCGAGAGACAGCTGTTAAACCTTTGTCTTGCAGATAGTTTCTGAGCAAAAATCATTTCATAATGATGGTCGTTTTGCGTGTGCCATGATAGATGAAAGTGTTTTTTTTCTGCCTGGGATTTTATGAATATTTAATGTGTTTATATAGGCTTGCAGTACCTGATTAATATGGAGCACACACTGGAAATACATTCTACCAAAGGAATTCACTGCATAGTAATGTCACCACAATGAATGCAGGGCAGACCACTGGGAAAAAAGCCCGATGACATTTCAATTTTTCATGCGTTTTTTTAGGATCGCTGCAGATTCTTCACAGCCAGGAGTCTGATGAGGGCAAATACGAATGTGTGGCTGAGAATAATGCAGGGGTGAACTACTCCTACGGAGCTAACCTCTATGTCAGAGGTATGTATCTCTCATGTGTGACACTTCATTCACCATGTGATGTCGTCTTCATGTGTGGAAACTGATGTGGTGCAAGGCTTGATTCCTTAAGTGTAGATTTTGCAATTTATCGGATAATAAATCGAGTTTCTTCAAGCTGTATTGTGACTTTAAATGAAGTAATTACTCAGTCACTTGAAACGTATGCACAACTACGGATGTCTTGAACTGGTGGCACTATGGGTTGCCTATTGAATTTAGTATAGTGCTTCATTAGGCTTTAAGCAAATCATAATATTCGACTATAATATTATTTGTGTGACTTAAAGAATGAAGCTATAAGGGTGTCTGATAGCAGAGTGACGTGTGCTGTTGTACATATATTCGGTGTGGTCTATGTTGTATTTTAACTGCAATTGTGGGCTCTGAGTGGAGACATCCGGACTATAATAGTGATGAGCACTCTGGCCGAAGTGCCAAGAGTGCAATGCTCGTAGACCTGCTCTTGTAGGCAGTGTTGCACATTTTCTACATGTTGCCATTTAGTTTTGTAGACATTACACATTTTATTCCATATTCCCTCTGTTGGCACGCAAACTGGTATGTGGCTTCCCCATGCAAATAGGGTTTGGTCGGTGCCACGCAGTCCCATTAAAGTCTAATATTCATTAAGGGAGCTCACCAGCCTGGTCTGATGGGAACACATAGTGTTTTATGTCGGCTGGTAATCGGGCTGGGGTGGGCCGTACACATGTGTGCTTGACTTCACTTTAATTGCACTGTTCTTTCGTACGTTCCGTTATGTTGCAACCCATACTTGAGAGAAATGTTGTAATTATTGCCGCACTGAATGGATTAACTCTGTACCACGCTAACAGCATCACTCATGGTCGTTGAGCTGGGTGCCAGTGAGAAACAAATGACGCCCGCCGACTGGCCATGGCGGGACATTAAACTGTCACGATGTTAAAACAGGATGCGTCTCTGAAGCACTAATGTAAAATTGCTCATCCCCATTTGTGCTAGATCTGATGACAACGGTTGCGCCACCTGTACAGCCACTAGTTACCACCTCCGGTGAAGGTACTTACCCTCCTCCTTTTGGGAATGTGCCGCAAATGTTTGTCTTTCTCTGGTCGACTACCCGGTATCCAACATACATTCTCCAGTTGTTGACATTCCCGTATGAGAGCCTTCCCTTGTATTAAATTATTAAAAATTAAATTAACAAAAATAAATAAATATTGCTTGAACTATGATCACCATTTAAATTATAAAACTGTGATCAAAAGTTTTAATAACCAAATGTTGTAATAACCAAATGATTTAACAGTGAAATTGGCCTTGGATTTAAAGATCAGATTGTGGTTAAAATCCTTATAAATCAGATTGCGACCAAAGTTTTGATAAGCAATCTTTGAGTAGTCTTAATGATCGTACAAACTGCAGCACCGACCAAGATGAAGTGGTTATGTCTACACATGTAAGGAGTGAATGTTTGTGGATCCTGGTTGGTCGTACCAGTGATGTCCGACTGGTTGCAGCTGCCCCGGCGGGGTGCTTGAGTCGTTCCTTGACACTGAGTGGCCAGAAGCCCCTCCACCCCCCCCCCCCGCTCTCTCCCCCGTTTGTTCCGATTCTAAATAGATCTACCCCATGGCGTGGCATGCGCCGTGCCTTGCAGCACGGGAAATGTGCCGAGAATGCTGATGTGTTCGACCAGAATCACCAGCCGGTGTGCATACACAGACACAGGGTGCATTCTTCATTTCCAATTCACATAAACGAAAATGAAGAATAAAGCATAAGTGCATGTGTTTGTGCATTCATGCGTTGTTACCTTGATTAGTTGTACATTAATTCAATTAAACAATAATGTCAACCATGTGTTTGAGCAAGATTTAAGTCACCTGCAAACCATGTGGTTTTTGCATAATTTAAAGCCACACAAATCCGTGGAAGTTTGCACACTGTCGAAACTGATGATTCTGTGTCCGTTTATTTTGTGTTGTTTTTCCGTTGTTTACTAATTTCCCTTTCAGTGGCATGCGTGAACTTTGTTTTGCAGCTGCAACTAACGTTTAGCTGAATTAATGCGTCGGAATGATTGCAGCGAGCTCTGACATGCACGACGCCTGGCTCCGGCTTCTTGTCTTCGAGTGGGCTGTTTGCCCAAACTCTGCTAACATTGCGTATCGCCATTTGAACGTTAATCAGCTTAGTGAAACAGACTGGATGTGCATCTAAGTTGGTTCACTTACGATGCGTGTTTGTTGATACATTGTTGCATGACTACTGTTTGCATTCAGTTCACTGACACGTTCGGAAAGACAAGCCTCTTGTTTGACGGGCTTGTCATTTTCATGTAGTTGCTCAGAAAGGAATCATCTCCTGTTTTCACATAATATGTTGTTTTTTAAGCTCGTATTGTTATTGGCTGAATGAAGATTAAAAAAGGCTGTTTGTATCTAAACCACACTTTACAATCATCTTTCAAACTGTAAATGTTTCACTGTATCCATTGTTTAATTAACATAGTAGAGTTGAGAATACATTATCAAAAATATATTTGCTCGTCAATCAAGGTGTAAAGATCAGTGATTATTAATTTGATAGCTGCATTCTTAGTGTTAACATTATTTCTGTGTATATGATGTGAACATCGCAATAAAGTCACATGCCTGATGACATCACCAGACGATCATTGGTGTTTTCAGTGCGCCGTGTCCCGCCACACTTTTCAATTCCCCCTGAGGATGTCGAAGTGATGCCAGGGGGCGCTGTCAACATCACATGCGTTGCGGTTGGATCCCCGATGCCGTTTGTGAAATGGCGACTTGGCGCCATTGAGTTGACCCCGGAGGACTCGATCCCGATCGGAAAGAATGTCCTCATGTTGGCCAATGTCCTAGAATCAGCCAACTACACATGTGTGGCGAGCTCTGACCTCGGCAACATCGAGGCTGTTGCCAAAGTGAAAGTGAAAGGTAGTAGATGATCAAGTGATGATTCCTTGCGTAATTATTATGACATGTTCTGTTTTATTGATGCTGTTTTTCACATGATGTAAAATGAGATGATAACCTGTTGTGCATGCCCCTGTAGCTGTCTTTAACAGCATCTTGCTTTCTACAGTTCTGTCAGTTCCTCCCACCAGTTTATTCGATCATTTCCTTAAGATATGTGTAATTTTGTTTTTCCGTTTCTTTGTGTGGTGGCCTCTGTCGGCAGTTATGATAAGCTCTTTCAGTTGCTCCCAGTCATTACAAACCGCTGCTTTGTATTCGGTTTACTTTTGCAATTGCACTTTAACCCCCTACCCACCTGTCTCGCTGAAAATAGGTCGCTGCCGAACCGCACTCATGACCTGCGCATTTGGGTTCAAGGTCAAAGTGCTGCTGTGTTTAACACATGCTCTTGTTGTCTTGTCTTTGCTGTGTATTGATGATCATTAATGTCTGCCATGTTCAATTCTTACTCCAGCTTTGCCCAAACCTCCGACCGGCCTAGCGACGTCAGAAGTCACCGCAGAGTCGGTGAAACTCTCGTGGAACTCTGGGAATGTAGACCTGATTGAGTCGTATACGATCCAGTACAAACACAAATATCCACCGGGCGCTCCGTTCACAGAAATCACCGACCAGGCAACCAAAGTCTACACCATCGTTGGCCTCGACGCCTACACAGACTATGAGTTTCGTGTTGTCGCAGTGAATAATATCGGTCGTGGCATATCCAGCAGCGCGGCTTTCGCACGCACTGGAGAAAAGGGTTAGTATCGCTGCTGCCTTCGTCATCATTTTACGCTGTTTCTGGTAGTGTTAGTCTTAAAGTGAGGCTGCGCTGTCAAATATTTCACTAAATCTGATTTCATTTTGATTTGTATAACTGAATTATATTACGAGTTATGTTTTCTTATCATTATATAGATTGTGTCTATTATTTTCTATTGGATTATTTGTCTATATGTTATTATATTATTTGAATTGAATTTTTGTAATGCTTTGTTGTTTGAGAAGTATAAGACAGTCACAGATCTCTTGTTGACTTGTGCAAATGTTCATTTTAGTAACAAAGTTATTTTGTTGAATACTACAACATGTTTAAATGATAGATTTGAACTTGAAAATAATGTATAATTTTGACAAATGTGTTTTAACAGTAATTCAGCCTGGCTCTTAACGGCAGTGTCCTTGACCATGTTTTCGTTGCCAAGATCTGCCATGCATTGGAAATTTAAAAAAAATGTAAACAGTTTAAATTATGAAACGATTGAAGATAATAATCATAACGGCAACCTAGCTTGTGGGCATTGAGTCCAATGATAACAACCATAACAGCAACCTAGCTTGTGGGTGTTGAGTCCAATGATAATAACCATAACGGCAACCTACCTTGTGGCGTTGAATCCAGTGATAATAACCATAACGGCAACCTAGCTTGTGGGCGTTGAGTCCAATGATAATAACCATAACAGCAACCTAGCTTGTGGGCGTTGAGTCCAATGATAATAACCATAACGGCAACCTAGCTTGTGGCGTTGAATCCAGTGATAATAACCATAACGGCAACCTAGCTTGTGGCGTTGAATCCAGTGATAATAACCATAACAGCAACCTAGCTTGTGGGCGTTGAGTCCAATGATAACAACCATAACAGCAACCTAGCTTGTGGCGTTGAATCCCGTGATAATAACCATAACAGCAACCTAGCTTGTGGGCGTTGAGTCCAATGATAACAACCATAACAGCAACCTAGCTTGTGGGCGTTGAGTCCAATGATAATAACCATAACGGCAACCTAGCTTGTGGGCGTTGAGTCCAATGATAATAACCATAACGGCAACCTAGCTTGTGGGTGTTGAGTCCAATGATAACAACCATAACGGCAACCTAGCTTGTGGGCGTTGAGTCCAATGATAACAACCATAACGGCAACCTAGCTTGTGGGCGTTGAGTCAAATGATAACAACCATAACGGCAACCTAGCTTGTGGGCGTTGAGTCCAATGAAAACAACCATAACGGCAACCTAGCTTGTGGGCATTGAGTCCAATGATAACAACCATAACGGCAACCTAGCTTGTGGTGTTGAGTCCAATGATAATAACCATAACGGCAACCTAGCTTGTGGTGTTGAGTCCAATGATAATAACCATAACGGCAACCTAGCTTGTGGTGTTGAGTCCAATGATAATAACCATAATGGCAACCTAGCTTGTGGGCGTTGAGTCCAATGATAATAACCATAACGGCAACCTAGCTTGTGGGCGTTGAGTCCAATGATAATAACCATAATGGCAACCTAGCTTGTGGGCGTTGAGTCCAATGATAATAACCATAACGGCAACCTAGCTTGTGGTGTTGAGTCCAATGATAATAACCATAATGGCAACCTAGCTTGTGGGCGTTGAGTCCAATGATAGTAACCATAATGGCAACCTAGCTTGTGGGCGTTGAGTCCAATGATAATAACCATAACGGCAACCTAGCTTGTGGTGTTGAGTCCAATGATAATAACCATAATGGTAACTTAGCTTGTGGGCGTTGAGTCCAATGATAATAACCATAATGGCAACCTAGCTTGTGGGCGTTGAGTCCAATGATAACAACCATAATGGCAACCTAGCTTGTGGTCGTTGAGTACAATGATAATAACCATAACGGCAACCTAGCTTGTGGGCGTTGAGTCCAATGATAATAACCATAACGGCAACCTAGCTTGTGGTGTTGAGTCCAATGATAATAACCATAACGGCAACCTAGCTTGTGATGTTGAGTCCAATGATAATAACCATAATGGCAACCTAGCTTGTGGGCGTTGAGTCCAACGATAACAACCATAATGGCAACCTAGCTTGTGGGCATTGAGTACAATGATAACAACCATAATGGCAACCTAGCTTGTTGGCGTTGAGTACAATGATAACAACCATAATGGCAACCTAGCTTGTGGGCGTTGAGTCCAATGATAACAACCATAATGGCAACCTAGCTTGTGGGCGTTGAGTCCAATGATAACAACCATAATGGCAACCTAGCTTGTGGACGTTGAGTACAATGATAACAACCATAATGGCAACCTAGCTTGTGGGCGTTGAGTCCAATGATAACAACCATAATGGCAACCTAGCTTGTGGGCGTTGAGTCCAATGATAACAACCATAATGGCAACCTAGCTTGTGGGCGTTGAGTCCAATGATAACAACCATAATGGCAACCTAGCTTGTGGGCGTTGAGTCCAATGATAACAACCATAATGGCAACCTAGCTTGTGGACGTTGAGAACAATGATAACAACCATAACGGCAACCTAGCTTGTGGGCGTTGAGTACAATGATAACAACCATAATGGCAACCTAGCTTGTGGACGTTGAGTCCAATGATAACAACCATAATGGCAACCTAGCTTGTGGGCGTTGAGTCCAATGATAACAACCATAATGGCAACCTAGCTTGTGGACGTTGAGTCCAATGATAACAACCATAATGGCAACCTAGCTTGTGGTCGTTGAGTACAATGATAACAACCATAATGGCAACCTAGCTTGTGGGCGTTGAGTCCAATGATAACAACCATAATGGCAACCTAGCTTGTGGACGTTGAGTCCAATGATAACAACCATAATGGCAACCTAGCTTGTGGTCGTTGAGTACAATGATAACAACCATAATGGCAACCTAGCTTGTGGGCGTTGAGTCCAATGATAACAACCATAATGGCAACCTAGCTTGTGGGCGTTGAGTCCAATGATAACAACAATAATGGCAACCTAGCTTGTGGGCATTGAGTCCAATGATAACAACCATAATGGCAACCTAGCTTGTGGGCGTTGAGTCCAATGATAACAACAATAATGGCAACCTAGCTTGTGGGTGTTGAGTCCAATGAGTTGAAGTATTAACTGCCAAACTGCTTACATTTGCACAGAGCCAACCAGAGATCTGTGACCCAGAAACCTTGTTCGCCGATGAATGTATCTGTCCGTCTTTCAGTTACCATCATGTCTAGATTCCTTTGCATGATGACAAATACCTTTCATCTTGTTGATTATAACCCGCCACTCAAAATTGCCTACTTTCCAATAGATTGTTAAGTTCCTACGCATGGGTTTTGAATACTACATAAGTTACATTGGGTAGATTCACCACAGCTACTAGCTGTGTCTGATTGAAGATTGACTGAGTCTACAGGAGTGATTGTAGCAGGTCTCTGCAGCCTTGTATACCCTAAGGACTTCTCTCTCGAGGTTTCTAGTTCTTCTGAGGATGCCTTCTAGCCAGCTCATTTCACTTTGCCAGTCCTTGTGGAGCTGACTCCACGCCCTCCGTAGGATCACATGCACTCTTGCTCATTAAATGTTTATTATTTCTCTGCTCATCTAGTTTGTGCAACTGTCCATTTCTTTCTACTCTTGTCCTTCTTTGCATCAAATGGTAGAACACTTTCTGCTCTATGTATGTCCACTGGACTGCACTCTATTTGTTCAGTGTCAGTTTATCTTCTGTTCATCTTCTGTTTTATGTCTTTTAATTTGTCTCCCCATGTCACATTGTGTGTCTCTCTTGTTGCCCACACCTTTCTACGGTTCTTTTATTTCACTACTTATCATTTTCTCTCCCATGTATCCTCTGTAAGTTACGTGTCCTGTCATCTCCATCTGTCCGTGTCACAGGAGGGATTGATCAGTTCATCATTCTGTTGCCAACTGCCTGTGCATGTTGGCATCGCTAAACAAACACAGTGCCCCATCTGTTCCCAGCTCTTGTGGTCAACTTCCTTGGCACACTGTGTGGACAGTAGCTCAGTTCTGATGCACCCCTCTTTCTCTTGCCTTCTGGTTCTGCCTCCTGCGAGGTTCTTCAGCGGACTAATATCTCAGCGGATCGACTGCCTCCTGGCATCTCTTCTTCTAGTTGGATGATTACTTAGTAGTGTGAGATTCTCTTGTGCAAATCGAGATAATGAATGATCCTTCCAGCACCGACCAGTCCCCCGCAGCGCGTGCGAGCGCGACCAGTGAGTTCTAGCACCGTCGTAGTGCAGTGGACGGAACCGGACAAGGCCAACGGTGTCATCAAGGTTCGTCGCATTTACACTGTTTCCTAGCATTCAGCTTCTCAGTCTTACAGTGAGTTTATAAGATAAGATAACCTAGAGCAATGCTCTACTGTCATCTGACTTTGAAGATACCTGTTACTAGAACAAACACGTCACATTGCAGGTCGCACCACAGCAAAGTGATTTCCAGGAATTTTCCCAAATCCCCATACAATGAAGGATACAGTTGAAGACAAAATGTTTCCTAATCTGTCATTAAATGTCTCTGCAAAATTATTTCTTATGCAGCAATGTATGAAAAAGATGTTATAGATATTTGAAGAGATTGTATACAATGCATGTATTTTAACAACATTTCATAGGTTTTTTACACAACTACAGACAACACATTTCAGCAAATCTCCTGTATCTGTTTCTACAAAGCTTGCCACATGTAACTGACCACTGTCCATCCAGGGCTACAAAGTGTACTACACCCTGGAGGAGGACCTGCCCATCTCACTGTGGACAGTCCACCAGGTGGAAAACACCCAGCTGACCACCATCAGCAACCTGCTGACCAACCGGACGTACTCAATCCGCGTGATGGCACACAACAGTGTCGGGGACAGTCCCCTGTCCCGTACCATCCACGTGAAGACACAGCAGGGAGGTGAGTGAGGGGCCTTCTTCACTTGTTGTGTCGTGACAGTCTTTGACAACTTACCTGTGATCGGTGGTACATTGGGACAGATGATGTCACTAACATCTGCTGCAGGCCAAAGTGATAGTGTAATTGTGGTCTGAATGGTGATGGCGATGTGGCTAAGATGTCGTACAAAAACAACTGATATGATGACATGGAACTGGCATAGATGTTATATAAGTGACATCCAAACTTCACGATAAGATCAACTAATGTGGCAGCCTGCCTAGATTTTATGAGTACCCTAGATTGGAAGAGTAATTTTTTGATGAGACACCAAGATTTTTGTTGATTACAATTTTTTTTTATATGACAGTTTATATTTCTGACATAATTGTCCAATGAAATTGCAGTCTAGATTCTTTGAGGGCATTGGCTGATATGGAAGTAGACATTTGATGAGGTGGAGACTGACTGTCTAGATTCTGTGAGAACATTTGACTGATAAGACAGCCTAGACATGGTGTAAATGGGAAGTAGAGGTTTATAGAACTGTTTTAAAAAACATGCAGAATTGACAAGACGTGTTTGACATAGCTAACAACATATGCCAACAGTGCTGTTTGACAGCAACGATAATGATGATGTATGATTGGCTGTTGTTGGAAGCCTGCATCTAATTGTTATTTACGTAGTTTGGAACATTGAATGTGTCTGACATAATTGGTAGATTGTTGCTCTGACATTGACAACAAAGGCATGATTAAAATGTTGCACTGAGTTGATAAATAACTACTGGTAATCCTGTCAGCTTGTTCAAGGCCTAGATGTTCTTTGTAAATAAATCATTATCCGACCAGAATTTGTTTACGTATATATATATATATGTATTGTTATGTACAAAACTTGTTGATAGTTTGTAGCAGATACTAGAATAGTTAGCTGATAGCTAGTTAAGTAGGTAGGTTAATTGGTGTAGTACCTAGACCCCAAGGCACACAGCATTATACTTACAAGGTGTGAACTGTCTCCTAATCACCTTCTGTGATTGACAGCTGTCAGTACTCACTGACTGTTTTATCATATGTTTTTATATTGTCTTTCCTGTTTTTGTTGTTGAGGCATCTACACAAAACTTCAATGTTTCAATATAAAATACCCTATTATGCTTAGTGTGTTAGACATGATTACCTTAGTGTATTAGACATGATTACCTCACAAGAAAATTGGATTCTGTTCTGTATGTTTAGTTTATTTTAGTTGTTCTGTTTTTCTGGTCTCCCATAAATTGTTACGTTTGTCTTGACAATTTATCGATAAATACTCCATCAGACCAGAACTAATGTTGTACGAGGTTCAACCTTAGATTAGGTGTCAGAAAACGTGATAAACTAAATGATTAGTTCACACAGTGATTGTCCAATGTTTTGATCCCATGTTTCCGTATGTCGTTTTTGTTAGATAGTATATCCACGAAGTATACGTTGTGTTTCCAGCATATGCATGCATGTTGAACGCTTGCTAGGAACTGACCATAACAGAAACTGACATGTTTTTGCATGAGGCATAGTTGGTACTTATTTCTAGGTGGTGTCTTTGTACCTGTTTATGTTTAAAGTAGGCTGGCTTTGGTGCCGTGACATGTGGCTTGGCAACTCTCATTTCAAGAACGTCTTCAATTGTCAGTGTAGATAAAAAGCAGATCTTGTAAATACCATGACTCCAGAAATCTCTCACTTTGTGCTTAAGAAACAAACTTTCATTAAATACGGTTACATTTGGTTTCCATGTGGTTTGTATTTAAACAGAAAGTATACATGAACAATGAGGGGTTTTATAGTTTCCTTGTTTGTTGCTGTTAGTAGTCTCTTTAGTTTGTATACAAAACATCTTGTTTAATTTACCTTCTTCTATCCCTCCATCACATACAACTTATTCTAGATTAATTCTCTGCAATTTCCCCACAACATTCTCCATTGTTTTGTTGAGAGTTTGCTGAACTATAATCGCAGTCAGTGTTTTTGTAGTCCCAGGGATATTATTGGAATTTAACTTGGCACTGAGCAGGTTTATTACAACTTAATAAGATCATTATATTTATCAACTCCAAAATGCATTCATACATTCTTGTAACCAAACCCATGTCAGTGAATTATCAATGAAAACAACATTACACAAGTTGAGATTTGTTGCGAACTTTCCCCAGGAGTTGTGTACTTCAGAGTGAGTTTGTTAAACGCATGCGTCTGTGTTGTAACAACTCTAGTGTGCTGTAGTCGTAGCATGTTGCAAGTTCAGCGTGTCTGAGGTACTAATGGTGTTTTGCTGTTTTCCCCCGGGTTGACAGTAACGAGAGGCATTTTTGACAGTAAGTAGCTGTTTGCTCCTTCTGCTCTTGCACTGTTCCCTGGTTGTCTGCACCCACACTAACGTTGCCACCAAGATGTGTGTATGTGGCAGCCGCCGTGAAGGCAGTCACATGCGATCTTGTTTCCGAGTAACTAGCTTAATTTGCGTGTCCCTGCATTGTGCTGAAGCGCGACTGTATGCATGCACACGCCCCCCCCCCCACAGTCGCAACTAAATGTTGAAGTCTCCTTCACACCTCAACAAATTCATTGTACATCAGAGTACAGCAATCTTGGGAAAGAATCCTGCCAAAATGTGGCAGATTGCATCCACTGCCTTTACATAAAGCTGCACTGGTAGTAGGCATGGCAAACAATCTCAGTAATACTAGTCTTTGTGTAAACATGCAGATTTGTGAGAGAGAAAAGTAACAATTATGAAACAAAACAGTTTTAATAGTGAAAGCTTTCGTTATTCACTATACATACAGTCATTTATTTATTTGGTAGAAATTAGTCTGCATTCCTCCATTTCCACATTGCGTACTATTTATACTTTGTAAGGTTTTCAGTGATTAATTTATGACTTCTGGTATTTCCATTCAATGACTGATTTGGATGAAATCCTAAAACATTTACGTCAAGATCTAAAGCATAATATGTTATAAGCATAATAATTAAACATTATTTATCAAAATTGCATATTAATTTTCTATTCCAACATCCTGATTGTTTGGTCTCCAGGGCAGCTTCAAGGCACTTGGCTGCAGCAGGATAACACCAGGTGATCTGGCAAACATCTCTGTCTACCTCTTTCTTTCATTTAACAATGCTAGGTGTGAATATGACTTTGATAATTCCCCAACCCCATGGACAAAATGTGCTCCTTGTTCCTTTAGCATGTTCATTGTCTACCACTGTTACAAAAGCATCTTGGAACACATATGTAAATATAAAAGAATATGTAAAAAGTGTAGTAAATATCCATTTTAAAATACCAACATGTCTAAAATTCACATTTTATGCCACGATTTGAATTGCAAAATTGTGGTTTCATTTGCAGTATTTTAAGTTGGGAAACCAAGTAAACTATAGTCCATGAAAGCTTTTATATTAAGAGAAGTAAACAAAATGTTTTTCTTTATTAATTGTATATATGATGAAATCAGGAAATAGCTCTATATAAATGCAGCATTATTATTATGACATGTATTTTGTGATTATGTAATTGTAAGAAATGTTTAGCGTTTGCCTTCGAGTGTAGTACGTGTATCTAGTCACTAGATTGCACCACACAAATTAGTTTGTTTGTCCATCACTCTGAGTTGTGTCATGTGCATCCGTTGACTTCTGCTGTTTACTTTGTTTCGATTTGCACATTCAATTGTACAGATAAAAAAGGTGAGACTGTGTGTGACACTGACCAATCGCTGTCCATCTCTCTGTTGGCCAATCGCTGTCAATATCTCTCTGTGTCTGTGATGCTAGTGTTACTTCTTGACGTCAGCGATGCAAGTCTCTCTGTCTTGTGTGATCAGTCTGTGTGATAGCAAGGGTTTCTCCTTCTTCCCTAACACATTCCTTTGCAGATATTGCATCAGGCAGAAATTCCTTTGGTAATTTGAAATTGATTTGTTCTTGCGGCAATCATGCATTTGGTAGTCTTTCAACATTAGGACAATTATTTCAATGTGGTGTTACGCGATAAATTTATTATTAAGCAAAATGACATTATGTTGCTGAATTTTATTTAACCACAATAAATATAAAAAGTGGTATATGGACTATTTCTGCTAAAGATGGTTAATTTGCATTGATTATTAAAGTATGCATTAGCATGTTAAGATGCTATTTTTAATGTGCCATATCCAAATTTTCTGTAAACAAATAGTTTTTTTTGCAGTTCAATGATGTTCCTTTAAGATGTCATTAGTCAGAACTTGGGTACAAAGCAACTTGGCCGTTTATAGAAGAGTGATGGTTCTTTTGTGGACACATGCCCTGTACGAAGGGCTTTGTTCTGTTGTGATCCCGTCAGCCAGCAAGGCCTTTACGTTGTCAGTCGGTACACAAGGAATTTCTGCGGGATGTCTAATGTTCTGTGCAGACAATGGATTCCTTTGGCAGCCACTTGAGCCTACAGGATGGTGGAATTTTGAGATAATAATGACGCATTGTGCATGGCTGCACACACAAAGGTTGGCTTTAGTGGGGCTGTGTTATCACTAGCCGGCATCGTTTCTCAGTTTCATTACTTACACCACTATGATACCAGTGTGTCCTTGCAAAATGCCTGTTTGGGTTCATACAGTAATTTATAATTTATTTTGTAAACCTAAACACTGTTTTAACAATTGGTTAGAAACCATATGAAATATGTAAGGGTAGATATGACATAATAACCTAGTGTGATATTCCACACCAGGATTTCATCTGCTATGGTACTGTCAATTAAACCATTTAATAATTTTGGGTATATCTGGCAGGGGAAAGGGAAATTTGGAAAACCTTGGCCCAGAAAAAATTAAATATATATAAAATACATATTGTCTGTGACACAACAGATGTGTCAAGAAGGAGGCCGTAAATATCCAGGCTATTGTCTGCAAAAGGGTTATGCACCAAATCGTTCCAAGATAACCTGGTTTATTCAAGTCCTGCACGTATTGTGGAGAATCAGCCACGCACATTGTGCAATGATTGTGAAACATCACCTCCAAAAACAGCCTCCGTCTTTCATGTGCTATTTCTGTTGAAATCCTATACAGCCGGAGGTTATCAGTAAGCCCTACCCTTGTGTGCGTGGCGGATACACAGTGCCTCGTACACTGTGCTGGCTGGAACTAGCGGTGACAAAGGAATTCCCTGTGACTGTCCTTTACCTGTTCAACGAATCTGGAGCCAGTTGTCATTCTCCATCTCAGAGATTAATTGCATCTACGGTTGTCGTGGCAACTGCTGTGTTCTAATTGGTCCCAAACAGTTATGTGCATGTTGCAGATGTGTGCTTGATTGCTGAAGAGTTTGTGTCTTTGTAGCAGGCACGTGGACATCTATAGACATAGAGTGGCAGGTCATTGGGTAAAACCTTGCCAAATATAGATTGTAGTCATGGGGCTAGGTTTATCGTTGGTCGTAGACAGTTGTTCCAATCGTTTATGTATATCCTGTGTGACAGCCCATTCTAAGCTGAAACATTTTATTAATAAAGTAGCTATACAAATTACTTTTGTAAAATAGTAATTTTTTTTCAAAAATAATTTTTTTCTTTCTGGTACTATCATGTGATTCAAATTTTATCAATTTAAATGTCAGTTTGTGTTTTTTATTTGTGTGCACAAAAATCTCGGAAAACGGTTTTCTTCAGAACCTAACAATTTTGCTTGAATGACACATTCACATTAGGGTCATTAGCCTGACAGCCGAAACTACCCCAGCATGGTCATTGAAACACACTCCTCATTAATGCTGCTTGTGTGCTATTTCAATTAAATTGTCAATTGAATTTGAATACATAACATATCAAATTGGAATTAACATTTGTTTTCCAACACATTGATTTTAATTTATTTTTATCGACGATCAATTGGAATTGATCTTTGATAAAAAGAAACCATATGAAATTTAATTTAATTGGAATTTATAAAAATTATCTGGAGCTGGCGAATCTTGTCGCAGTCTGTCCATAGAGAGAGATTTCTTGTAGCTTCTCCTGCAAGCACTGAGTGGGTGTTGTTTTCTAGATGTGCTGTTTTCCTCTTCAAAACTCGATCTGTCCTAGCTCTAGTCCTTTAAGACTTACCTCGAGTCTCGGCCCGTGTGGGAGCTTCATCATCTCTCCCCCATATGTGAACAAATCACAGCAATAGTCTCAACTTGAACAGACAATGATTGCCA
Source organism: Escarpia spicata (assembly GCA_963995525.1). Taxonomy (NCBI): domain Eukaryota; kingdom Metazoa; phylum Annelida; class Polychaeta; order Sabellida; family Siboglinidae; genus Escarpia; species Escarpia spicata. The sequence goes on along the minus strand of OZ023208.1, from coordinate 66,579,125 downwards.
GCAATTACTGTGAAACGTTTCTGCAATAATTGGATGAGGAATCAAACAGTCGACAGGTAATCGCGGCGTAGATTTTGCTCGGGTAATGTCAGCAACTCGCTGTCAATTCATCCCCATTACAAAGTAATTTTTTTTTGCAGAGACGCAGTCATTTGCTGCATTTCTGTCTCCTGTTGTCAAGGTTAAATGCAGCATCCCTCCACGACGCAATCATTACAAAGGCCATTATCTTCAAAAGACTTGATAGCATTGACATTGACGGCCCTTCCCCCACTCAGCAGGTGACTGCAACTACCTAGGCCAACATGCAATCGTACCACACAGAACAGTTTCTCAGGAAGCTTTCAGGCAGAACAAATTAGCTCTGACATTTGTGGCAGTTTGAATTGTGCAATCGTGGATGAATAATTTCAGTTGAGTATGAGAATAAACTATGGCCGTGAAGGAAACGGTTTTTGCCATCCATTTTGTGTAGAAAATGGTGGAAAATACTGAAAGAGTAAAACTGAATGTGGTAGTAAAACACAAGTGGTAGTTAAACTGAAAGTGATGGTAAAACTGAAAGTGATGGCAAACTGAAAGGTGGTAACACATGCTTAAATACAGTATTGTTGTTAATAATCTTCATTTCAGCAACTTGACCATCCCAAAGGAGAGACATGTAATTGCCTTTTGTTTCCCTCTGATACATACATGTCACTTACGTGTCCGTCGATGCTAAGTATTGTGTTTTCCCACAGTCCCCGAGCAGCCAACGAACTTCCAGGGCGAGGCGACCTCCCCGAACACGATTAAGCTCATATGGGATGCCCCAGAGGATTCTGGGAACAACATCCGCAGCTACGAGTTGTACTTCAACAGTTCTCGCGAGCGTCAGCCGAAACACGTGACGATCGTACCGCCACGCACCAGCTACACGATGGAGGACCTCACGCCAAACACCGTCTATCACATCCTCGTTGCCGCCAAGTCCTCACGAGGAGAGGGCGCCAGTACACCCATCATACAAGTCCGCTCGCTTGAGTACAGTAAGTGTCGCATCTCTGGCGTTCACACCGCACCGGTGTCGTTACAAACACCACTGCTGTCTCTTACACATTATATACACATGCAGCTGTTTTGCTATTCTCACCTTTTTCCACTTTCGCACAGTTAGTTTTAAGTTTTTCACTGGTGAAGCAGTGTTTTTCTATTTATATATTTACTTTGATGCTTTTTGTTGCCAAGTTATGTGTTGTCAAGTTGCTGTGTCTCGTCTTATTTGTGTCGTTTGCTCTGATAATGTAAAGTGATTTAATATCCTACTTGTCAAATGACGCAAAACTTAAATCGGTTTCAATTACAGTTAACTATCCATGAGTTTAATCTAACTACATTTGTTTATAATTGTTTGCCTAGGTCACATGTGAGCTTGATACATAGATTCAACCCATGAAATTGAATACAAAAATCTGGGTTGTAATTTTGCATTTTTGAAACTCAGGACATGTCCACTGTCACCACCGACAGAACATATTTTAAATATACCAATGTGTACTCAGCACTTACAGTACCCTAGTCGAACAAACATTATTTTTTATAAATATTACTTTATTTAAGAGCATTTGTTTGTACTGTCTCTGGGCTGTTGCACTGCATGTTGACCTGTGTCAGTTCATAGTGTTAAGTTACCACGCTCACTGCGCATTTCGTCTTGCACAATTTTATCATGCACATAATCACACCTTCTGATCATGTTATAATGTGTGTCTTGGGTTGTGTCTGTCTTGTGAGAAGTCTAGTTCAGTGGAGACATGGCTGTAGATTCACCTGCAAATATACACGTTTTCCACCTGAAATGAAACTGCATAGATTTATTTGTGGAATAACCAACTCAAGTGACAGTAGAGAATTGAAATAGGCCAAATGATGACATTTATTACTGAAAAGTGGCCACATAGATTCATTCATAAAATCACCAAAAAATCTGTATCAAATTTTGTAAACACTCCATCTTGTTTTTTTAAATGTTATATAACTTAAAAAGTTTTCATATATTGTCCTTAAAATTAGAAAGCACCATGCCAGCCGAACTAGTGTTCTTGCAAGACCTGCTTACATGTGACCTGTGTCTTTAAGTTGTTGTTAAGTTGTCCTTTCACTCCCACCCCTGCCAGAGCCCACTGCCCCTCCCCAGGAAGTCACGGCCCGCGCCCTCAACTCTCGTATGATTGAGGTGAGGTGGCGCCCTCCAGCGTCAAACAAGCAGAATGGTGACATATCGGGCTACCGCGTGATGTACGCGAAGGAACGCAGTGGCAGCACCGTGACGGACGCATCCGTCGTGAGATTACACAAGACGGCACGATCGTGTATCCTGAGGAACCTAGAAAAGTGGACCCAGTACCAGATCTGGGTGCTTGCATACACACACATTGGCGACGGTCCTCGCTCTGATGTCATCGTCGCACAGACTGATGAGGATGGTATGTAGACGGCACGAGGCTGCGGTGCAGGTGGTGGTGGGGCGGACGTGGTGGTGTCATAGTGGCGATGCTTTCAGCATGAGTCATAGCCTTGCTCCTGACACAAACTAACAGGGAACGGTCTAAAGTGTGTTTTTGCCATTTAATAACTGCACAAATATGTTTCAATTTATAAAACGTCAGCCAGGCTAACTAATAACAATTTCAGCTACTAATACAGCATCTCTGCATTGTAATACAAGCAAACCAGTACCAGTGCTTCATTTGCCTTTGAATGCTTAAGAGTAAGAGTAAGTTGTTTGAAATTGAAAATCTACCAAAATGTATTCCTATATTCATACATCACTACTGTTAAATTTCATGACACAGTATTTAGTACGAAATCTTATCATTCTTATTGTAAAAATTATGTTCTATAGCGTAATCTTTTTTATATTCTAACACATTGAATGCCCAGATGTGTTTGTCAAACACACTTCTAAAATGTAATTTGACCATTTTTCATGAATACAAACCTTATAATTCTGCATGCAATGCAAGCATAATATTTTAGTCAAATTAAAGTGAAAATGGTTAAATGATACAAACTGTGGTTCATTGAAGATGTCAAGATGTTACAACAACCTGGTAGTACACCATGTTATATAACACGATAACAAATACCGGGCATTTAACATTGCTATTGCCTGGCAAACATCCTGCTGCACGATGAAAATTACTAACATTTAAAAATGTAAGACTGTACAGAGGTAGAAAATAGTAGATTTTATCAAGAGAGTAAAGGAACCTGTTAAAAAATACCAGAGTATTGAAGAGCATTAAATAAATTGTCATGAAAACTGAACAATTTACAAAAAGGCGTTTTGCTGGAATGATAAGTATATTTTTTATATTTAATCTCAACAAATCCAGAAATATAGAATAGAAGTTCTGAGTAAATTTGAACTGAAAATGTATGCATTATCCATGGGATTATTAAATTAAATTTATTTGGAAAATCTGTTTATATTAAATATGTTAATTGTCAATTGAACACTTTTATCAAAGTTTATTGCAAGGTCTGCTGGTAATTTGTAGAAACATGAAGTTGGGGGTGCTGGGTTGGGGATGAGGGAGAAGTGATATATCTTCCACTTGGAGAGAACCTCAACAATCCTCCCCTCCCCTTGCCCCCTTTCCTTGGCCTCCTTCCTGCATGCCATTCCATCTCCCTGCTTCCTACATGGGTCTTCTCCTTTCTCACCACACCTTCACCTTGCTGAATGTCTGGTCTTGTTGTATGACACATTTCTTTGTTAAATGTAATAATAATTTTTAAGATTTTTGTGACATTATACTTTTACTTTTTTCTCTGTGTTGTTGGCTTTGGTTATAGGTGAAGAAAAGTAAGACTTGGAATGACATTTCTAGTTGTGCTAAGTAATACTGTAACTAAGATGTAACTACATACATGGTTTTCATTGGTCAGCTGAATTGTTTTAAGGGACAGATTCGTCACATATATAGTTTGTTCTATGACATTAACAGGCAGAAAATAACTCTTCACTTCTAGAGTTTAAATATAACATTTGTCATCAAATGATTTACCGGCTTTCTGAGAGTAAATATGCTAAAGCAGTAAAGATTTAAACAGGAATTGGAATACTGTTAATTTAAATGTAGGATGATATGAACAAAATAATTGAGAATTTTTGCATTTTAGCCCCAATTCAAATAACTAATGAAAATCATTGTGTAATTTTATATAAAATAAAAGATGTGGGGCTTTCAATATCAACGTTAACTTTGAAATAAACTGTATTTAAATGAGTAGACAACAATGACCAACACAGTCTGTCGTGGTTGTAGTTCCGGGGGTGCCCCGTCGCGTGCACATCGAGGCATTCAACTCGACCTCCATCAAGGTCGAGTGGCAGCCCCCTAATGTGAAGGAGCGGAATGGGATCATCCGCGGCTATCAGGTGCACTACATAGAGGTGGACCGCAATGGTCAGACAACTGGACGTCCACAGATGTATGACCTGATGGACGGGGACAAGAATGAGGTCACTCTCGCCAAGCTCAAGCCCGACACGTGGTATCAGGTTAGGGTGGCAGCATATACCCGCAAGGGCGATGGACAGAGGAGTCCTGCCAGGAGGGTCAAGACCAAGGGCGCAGGTGAGGGGCGGTTGTCTTTACCCTTTAGACTTCAGCCAGTTTTAAAAATTCATTTCCCAAATGTTTCGCCACGTACGAACATTAAAAGCATCAAATCTAATGTGTTAATAAGATTACTTACAAGAGGGGTCCACTTGAATACTGTGCAACACACACGGCCACGGGCGGGAAATATTTGTGAACAACCAGGCGATTTTCAGTTGGGCAGAAATTTGTTATACGGCGAAATTTGTTCGGGAAAAGGTCTTCGTAATAACCGTGAATTCGTTATACCCGTGTTCGTAATATGCGTGAATGCTTATAATGGAAATGGGGATAGGGAAAAAATCTGTACGTAAGAAATTGTTTCGTTATATCCGTCAGTTTGTTGTACCCATGTTCGTTATAAGCGTGTTGCACTGTAGTTGGAATGCTGAAGATATTGTTGGCCACATTTTGTAAGTTTGAGGACAGAAGCGGTAGATGTTGTTGGGTCTTATTACAAGGTTCTGACTTTAATAATTGTTGCTGTTGTGTTGTTCATATTACAGGGGTCTTATATTAGGTATTATTCATGTTGCGGTTCTCTAGAACGTTCAGAGTTTACTCCTTGTTCCTGCAGTGGCGAGTGTGCCGAAGAATCTGCAGCTGTCCCTACAGAATGATGACCCTCCAGTGGTGTCTGTGACGTGGCAGCGACCAAGGCGCCCCTTCGGGGAGCTGTTAGGGTACCGCCTGAGGTACACTATCCAGGGCGACAGCAGTGTGGAGGAACGACGCTTCCAGGGCGAGAAATACCACTTCACTTCTGGCTTCCTCGGTCAGTGTACGCCTGGTTGTGAGCAAACACAATGGGCTAAGCAGTAATACTGTACAAGTATTTTTATGTTAATATGAAACAGTTGAATTTCAGACAATTGATAGCATTGTGGGCATTTGTGTAAGTTGCTTAAATCAAAAAATATTTTAATTTTTTAATTTATTAAATTATTTAATTTAATTAGAAGTCAATTTTTTGTAGTTCTGATGTTGTGCTTCAGGACTTAATGTAAAATAAAGCGAGTTTTTAATTTTGTCAGAATGACTCGACGTGTCTGTAATGTCACAGAAATATTTGTGATGCTATTAGAATGATGGAGTAATAGTTGTCATTGTTGTTGCCAGAGCGTGGAGTCACCTACGAGTTCCGAGTGTCGGCGTTGAACTCAGTGGATTACGGCGAGGAGGCAGTTGGAACAATCCGGACGCCCGACGGAAGTGAGTGCGGTACTGTTGCAGCGACCGGTCGCTCCATACAGGTGTCAGGACATGCCAGACAGGGGCAGTGGAAACTCTCGGTCGGCAGTTACCATGCTTCAGCGATCCCCCGCCTGCCTGCATTTATTCTTCTGTTCATTTTATGTTGATTAATTCCCCTGGTTCGTGTGTTCCTTTCTCTGTCGTTTGTGAGTTCTGTCTGTAGTCTTGTGACAGACCACATGATGGCACTCAGCCCCAGCAGTGGAGAGGGTTGCCGTTGTGACACTCTGCACCGTTGCATGCTGGGGCAGTTTGCTATGTTCTCAGAGTTGAAGTAACTGACTTTCCAGTTGTGCTGAATCAAACAGTTTGATGCTCATGAACAACTTCCATGAGCATCACTGAAGTGCCACAACCTCCAAGACCACAGCTAGCGTGACACTTCAGTCATATTCTGTCATTTGCCACGAGAAATGATGATCCACCCCATGCAGCTCTCAGTGGCATTTACAAACAGATCACCACGTGCACTGACCGGTCTGTATCTGCCGCAGAAGCTGCTCGTTTCACTGACAACCTACAACAGACCTTCACCTGCCTTACACCTATGTTTCAGTTCCACGAGGCGCGCCACTCAGCTTTAGCGCGGAGCAGGTCGGGTCACAGAGTGTGAAGTTGATGTGGAACCCGCCGGCCAAGCCCCTGCGTTACGGCGAGGTGATCATGTACGAGATCCGCTTTCACAACCACAAGAAGGCGGTTGACGTGTTCGAAGTGAACGCCACAGGCACGACCCAGCTCATTGACGCCCTCGAACTCAAACAGGACTACATCTTCCAGATCCGTGCCTACACCAGCAAGGGCGCCGGGCCCTGGAGCAACCGACTGCCCCTCAAGATGACTGGACAATGTAGGTGTTCTCTTACCCCCCTGGTGTTCTAACTTCCTTCTGTGTGGCTGGTCAGTAAACTCTAATAATATAAAATAACACTAGTCAGCCCACTTTAACAGATGCTGTGTGAATTTACTGATCATGTATATATTGTGGTGAAAGCAATAACAGTTTATGGTCACTGAATGGCTTGTTGATGTCATCCGTAATAGAGCTCCAGTAGAATAAACCATACATTGACAGTCATATTCTCGAAGTATTGCCTTGCAAAGCTGTGCATCAGATTATTGCTTTTGCCAAAAAGACTACACGCCACATTGACACAGAACTGTTGCTGTTGTGTCAATCACCCCCTACTTTCCCCCTGTTTAAGGGGTAGTTGCATAAGTCCGCAAAGTTCCAAACTACATTAAGAATTATGTGGGGGAGACATCTTCAGAATGTATTGCTTGGGACAAACATGCTACAGTGGCACGACCTAACGCAAGTGCCACACTTATTATTGGTAGGGAGGGTTAAATCAGTGGTAAACCTTTTGGACTTTGCAAACTTACCAGACCATCCCTGATGTCCCCGCACCCCTCTCCCCACTGCCCTCACTCCCCCCACTCCCTACTGCCCCTCTCCCCACTGCCCCCGCTCCCGCTCCCCACTGCCCTCACTCCTCACTACCCCCTCTCCTCACTGCCCCCGCTCCCCACTGCCCCCGCTCCCCACTGCCGCCGCTCCCCACTGCCCCCACTGCCCCTACAAGAGTTCTACCTGTGTCCACAGTGCCTCCCCCACCCCAGAACGTGAAGCTGGTCCGCAAGTCTCCCACAACGATCGAGGTAAGCTGGGACCAACCGCGCTTGGCGACCATCATTGGCTACCGTGTCTACTACAGCGTATTTGCATTCATCAACATGGCCGACTGGATGCACCTGGAGATCGGCCCCTACACCGTCACAGAGATTGGTGGACTCAAGCCACACACCTCCTATGCTGTGCGTGTGCAGGCGAAGCTCCAAAGTGGAGGCTACGGCAACTACTCCGACATTGTCCTGATAAACGATGTCAGTCAGGGTATGTGAAGATTCAAGATATTTTGTGGTTGTATTGGTGTGATGTGCTCAAATGTAAGGGGCAGTTGATGGTCTTGCATGTGGTGTCAAATGTACCCCCCAGGTGGCACCACATGTGCTAAGTATTTTTGTAATCCACCAGGTGGAGATACATGTATTGTTAAATCAGAGCAAATTAATCCGTCTATGCTGTAACACGGAGCAGTCGTTTTATGACTGTGTGCTTAGGGCTATCTGGTGTTGTGAGTTAACCAAATTGTAGCGCTTGTTCAAACTGCTGTGATAAAAGTGCATTGTGTATTGGAGACAACAGCCACAGTGTTAGCTTAAAAATTAACAAGTTTGTGGCAATCATCTAATATTTATTATACAATCTGTTTGTGGCAATCATCAAATATTTATTATACAATCTGTTTGTGGCAATCATCAAATATTTATTATACAATCTGTATTCAAATCAGAAACTTTCATTTTTCGTATCCAAGATATTTTATTTACCTGGTAGAAGCTTTTGTGAACGTATCACGTCGACTTCATCAGTACCGATGAAGTCGACGTGATGCGTTGACGAAAAATGAAAGTTTCTGATTTGAAAACGAACTATCCTGAAGAATGTTCAGTAATAATAATACAATCTGTATTATTAAATAAAAATGTGGTCTGTTTAAAAAGTAAATCAATTTTAACATTATATATTATTGAAGCTACTTTGCATTACAGAACATCCTCAAATGGTGAAAGAATTCCACTCGAAGACCCAGAACCCGAAGTCGGTGATGTTGGCATGGAAACACCCAAAAACTGAAGGTGTAGAAAGATACAAGGTACCGCAACATAACTGTTGAAACTCTTTGTATTCCCATTTTGCTGTCACCTGTGACAGTAATATCTCATTCTTCCCCTTTGCAACTGATCATAATGTTTTTTATAATAATATATATGTAATCTCTTCATGATCAACTTTTTGTGTATAAGGATGTCCTATATAATCATAGTAGTCCAAATATATTTGTGATAGCATCTGTCATTTTCTGTCAGAAAACTGGCCTGGGCACACAAATAAGTGCAGCTGAATTGATGTGAAGTAGATGCAAATTTACAGCACATCATGTTAACAGAAACTCTTACAATAATGATTATATACAAGTATTAAACACTACATTGTATGACACATGGCAATATGTCTATTCTACATCTCATGTCCTGTTCTATGTGACTACTTACGCACCTTGACCTGTCTCACATTGACACCTGTGTGCCACAGATTGTCTACGAGGGTGTGAAGAGATACCGCGACAGTTACGGCATTGAGCAGACCATGATCGATCTGAAGAAAAATTCAATTGTGCCAAAAGATGAGACGTCACTCTACATAGATGGCCTCTTGCCAAAGACAATCTACAGTTTCAACATCAGTGTGAAGTACAATGACGGCAGTTGGGGGCCTGAGTACATGATCAAGGTGGAGACAAGTATCGACGGTCAGTCCACAGACGTGTCTTTGTAGTGACTTTTTCTTGACATCTCCTACAGTTTCTTACCTAATTCTACTCACAACCACCGCATGTAGGCCAGGACATTCTAACACTGTGGGTGCTGGTCTGTGTCACCTCTCATAGTAGCAGGTGCATGTCTCTCATGTAATACCGTTTTTCGTGTTTGTATCGTACCATCACGGTTCTGCTAACATATTTCTGCACGAACTACAAGTATTTTATGCTCTTCTGTGTTATTGCAGCGAGATGGTTTTTCCATTTTTGTAGCCCTCAACTGTCGTGGTCACGTTTACGGTAACACTGATGGATTTAATGTCCTTTCATTGTCAAAGAATATGAAATTTAAACAGTTACGTGATTATGTCAGATATTATCCTACAAACGTTAACATTGTCTACAAGATATTAACTCTGCCTTTAGGATTTGTGCGATCATTTTCACTTGGGTGGAATGGGTTCAACTGTTCCCTTCACTATCTGTGCATACTTTGTCTACTTTATTGTGATTACTGTCAGTGACGCCACATGACTGCCACCTCCATTACCTCCGTCTTCATGGTGACACTTATTCTACGAGGCATGATCCTTCATGGCAGGAACGTTCCTCTCCTGGTTTCTGCCTACCTAAGAGTTCATTCAAAGTCTCAGTCACAGTTCCTGGTGTACATGAGTTAAATCCTCATTAATGACATTTCAAGTATAGCTTGCATAGGACCAATGGGGCAGAATATATATCACTCGTGTATTAAATATCATGTGAGAGGGATATTTAATTATCAGTTACTTAGATAACATAGCCCGGTTTTTGTTCATTATAGAGAACAGTTTTTCATATGATAATAATAACATTGTAGTTTTCTCTGCATGGCATGAGTAGTAGCAGTAGCAATAGCAGCAGTAGCAGCAATAGTATCAGCAGCAGCAGCAGTAGTAGTAGCAGTAGCAGTAGCAGTGGTGTAGATGTATACTTGATGTCTGTCTCTTGGTTTCTTTCTCTTCTCATCATTGGCTTGTGTCTCGACTCTCTGTTTGTTTGGTCTTCATTCGGTTGCTCCAGTTTGCCCATGATGTAATGATGCTGCTTATTAAATAGTGTTTTCACATTTCATGTACTTAATTGTTACGCAGTATTTATAAAATGTTAGTGTGTTGTACCAGTTGGCAGATTTAATGCAGCCAATGTTGAGTGAAGGATACACACTGTGCATTGAAAGAACGTATATCTAAGCATTCTTTTTTTATGGAATCTTTTATATTTATTAATCTCATCGTTAATTCCACAAATGCCTTGTTATGTTAAACATCAGAAAATAATGTATTTTATTGACAGAACTTCCACAAGATTTCATGATACATTTAACCAGCATTGTAAATGATCTAGTCTGCAAATTTTGCCCTAATTTAGTTACAACTTAATGAATATATTGTGGACTAAGATGATACCCATGACTGTATGTAACATACATGATACGTTACGTTGTTGACCTGTGTGTGTGTGTGACCCCATGTAGCGCCCCCTGCCATTGACTGCCCGTCCTTCCTGCGGAAAGTGTCAGACAACAGTATCCTACTGCGGCTGCGCAAGGCATCGGAGAAGCATGGCCCCATCAGTCACTACTATGTTGTTGTGGTCCCAGAGGAAGTCATCCGGCAGATGAACCCGGACGACTTCAACCTCAATGATGTAATCTATTCTTCATATTTTGAGGTCACATTAAATATTTTTCCTGTTACGTTTTTGGCAAATTTCAGCTGTTTTTGTCTGCTGATCCAGACACTTGTGATATTTGTTGGACTTACACTTAATGTGTTAAGTGTACCATGTGTTTATATGTAGTGGTCATAAAGGGGGAGATATTTGTTGGACTTACACTTAATGTGTTAAGTGTACCATGTGTTTATACGTAGTGGTCATAAAACGGGAGATATTTGTTGGACTTACATTTGTGTTAAGTGTACCATGTGTTTATACGTAGTGGTCATAAAGGGGGAGATATTTGTTGGACTTACACTTGGGTTAAGTGTACCATGTGTTTATAAGTAGTGGTCATAAAGGGGGAGATATTTGTTGGACTTACACTTAATGTGTTAAGTGTACCATGTGTTTATAAGTAGTGGTCATAAAGGGGGAGATGTTTGTTGGACTTACACTTAATGTGTTAAGTGTACCATGTGTTTATAAGTAGTGGTCATAAAGGGGGAGATGGGACTAAAAAGGACACAAGACACATTCTAAGGAATTGTGCAGAAGTGGTCTTTTTTCAAATGTCAAAATTTGTTTCGTTAAATACATAATAGTTTTAAGCCTGTTGGAAATAGTTTGATTTCCTGTAATTTGATGTGTTTCCTGAGAAAGCTGGCTTACGAAATCTAAGGGTATTATCATAAATATTCAATAGAGTAAATCTGTCCCTGTTTGTAGCTGCACGGAGTAAAGAGTGCATCAGAGATGGGTCAGCTGTCGTGGATTGCTGCAAGGTTTAACAACGACCTACCACCAGAGTTTGAGCTCGGAGACGGTACAAAGCCAGGCACTCGGGAGTACTACAACCACCCCCTTGAGAAGGGCGCCTTCTACAGGGTGTTTGTACGTGCTTACACCACTGGCAATGTAAGTGGTCTTCTGGGTATTTCACACACGTTTGGTGTGTCTATTTAAAAACAGATTGTAATAGTTTTGGATTTGAACAATTAATTAGAACAAAATTAATGTGATGTATCGGTTAAGAAGTTTAGCAGAACGTGTAAGTACACATTTACCATATCACTGTCTAAATTGTTTTTAATGAAAACTTTGTAGGAAGTTGGTTTTAAAAGACACATGCCCAAATTCAAACATGCATTATGCTCATACATGTTGATAAGTTTACACATGTGTGTTACACTGTCTGTCATTACAGTATTAATTACATTTTCTTTATTATAATGGAAGTAACTAGCTATTCACGTAGTAAACATAAACACCTAAAATAATTGAATAAATAGCAATTCATTCTATTTACACAATTGTCAATGTAACCTGTGCTGCCGTTGCAGAAGTTCACGTCGACGCCCTACTCTGAGCCCCTCAGTACGGACGATTTGGTGGGCCAGAAGGACCGTGGCGGTGGTCTCAGTCTGCTCTGGATCGTGGGACCCGTGTGTGCTGCACTGGTCCTCATTCTCATCGTTGTCCTCATCATCGTCTGCTTCAGGTAAACATCCATCATTTTGTTCTGAGATGATGTGTTGAAATAGTCATTATAGAATTGTCCTCATTAGAAAGGTCCTGTTGTTTAATAGTCCTCATTAGAATGGTTGTAGGCAACGGACCCAGCAGAAGATCCCATAAGAATGGTCCTCATTTGATGGCCCTGCGGTTGTAGGTGGCAGACCCAGCAGGACCTGTGTTAGAATGGTCCACATTACAGTGGTCCTCATTAGAATGATCCTCATTAGATGGTCCTGTGTTGCAGACGGCGGACCCAGCAGAAGGAGAAGGACCTTCAGCAACCAGTCAAGATGGTGGTGAATGACATGCCGGCCCACCCCACTGACCCCGTCGAGATGAGACGCATCAACTTCCAGACGCCAGGTCAGTGCACTGAAGATATGTAGCAAACACTGCCGACTTGTTCAAAGTCTGCTAACAATAATCTGGATATTCCCAATAATTATTTTGTTAATTGTGTAGAACATTGTAGTACTCCTGTGACCACAGTTGCTAAAATAATAGAATAATGTCTTTTGTGCCTTAATCCTTGGAAACCATGCTCAGAAGAACATAAAAAACAAAAGGGTTAGTCAATCTCACATTCAGTAAGCAGTATTGAAATGGATAAATATTATGACCCCAAAGTCACTATTACCCATCCTTGAGTACCTCACCCATTGTTACCCTGTCTCCACCCCCTGCAGCCATGGCGAGTCACCCGCCGATCGCGATTGCGGAGTTGGCAGACCACATTGAGCGGCTGAAGGCGAGCGAGGGAGTCAAGTTCTCGCAGGAGTACGAGTCTATCGAGCCTGGCCAACAGTTCACATGGGAGAACTCGAACATGGAAGTGAACAAACCCAAGAACCGCTATGCCAATGTCATAGCCTACGACCACTCTCGCATCATCCTGCAGCCCATAGAGGGCGTGCCAGGCAGCGACTACATCAACTCAAACTACATGGACGGATACAGGAAGCACAACGCATATATAGCGACACAGGTAGGGGGGAAGTGGAGGGTGTTGGGACGACTGCAACAGGACTGACGCAGATGTATTTATTTCACCTGTCATCTTGTGTATTACACGGCAGATGTAAGAGACTGTTATGGTTATGTATAGATTATGAAAAATGCAGAGAAGATTGACCAGGTTTGTAATGTTAGACAGTGTGGGAATGGATAACAAGATTGAACAGGTTTGTAATGTTAGACAGTGTGGGAATGGATAACAAGATTGAACAGGTTTGTAACGTTAAACAGTGTTGGAATGGATAACAAGATTGAGCAGGTTTGTAATGTTAGACAGTGTGGGAATGGATAACAAGATTGAACAGGTTTGTAATGTTAGACAGTGTGGGAATGGATAACAAGATTGAGCAGATTTGTAATGTTAAACAGTGTGGGAATGGATAACAAGATTGAACAGGTTTGTAATGTTAGACAGTGTGGGAATGGATAACAAGATTGAGCAGGTTTGTAATGTTAAACAGTGTGGGAATGGATAACAAGATTGAACAGGTTTGTAATGTTAGACAGTGTTGGAATGGATAACAAGATTGAACAGGTTTGTAATGTTAGACAGTGTTGGAATGGATAACAAGATTGAACAGGTTTGTAATGTTAGACAGTGTGGGAATGGATAACAAGATTGAGCAGGTTTGTAATGTTAAACAGTGTGGGAATGGATAACAAGATTGAACAGGTTTGTAATGTTAGACAGTGTGGGAATGGATAATAAGATTGAGCAGGTTTGTAATGTTAAACAGTGGGAATGGATAACAAGATTGAGCAGGTTTGTAATGTTACTCAGTGTTTGGAGTGGATAACAAGATTGAGCAGGTTTGTAATGTTAGACAGTGTGGGAATGGATAACAAGATTGAGCAGGTTTGTAATGTTAGACAGCGTGGGAATGGATAACAAGATTGAGCAGGTTTGTAATGTTAGACAGCGTGGGAATGGATAACAAGATTGAGAGGTTTGTAATGTTAGACAGTGTGGGAATGGATAACAAGATTGAGAGGTTTGTAATGTTAGACAGCGTGGGAATGGATAACAAGATTGAGCAGGTTTGTAATGTTAGACAGCGTGGGAATGGATAACAAGATTGAGAGGTTTGTAATGTTAGACAGTGTGGGAATGGATAACAAGATTGAGAGGTTTGTAATGTTAGACAGCGTGGGAATGGATAACAAGATTGAGAGGTTTGTAATGTTAGACAGTGTGGGAATGGTTAACAAGATTGAGAGGTTTGTAATGTTAGACAGTGTGGGAATGGTTAACAAGATTGAGAGGTTTGTAATGTTAGACAGTGTGGGAATGGTTAACAAGATTGAGATGGTTTGTAATGTTAGACAGCGTGGGAATGGTTAACAAGATTGAGCAGGTTTGTAATGTTAGACAGTGTGGGAATGGATAACAAGATTGAGATGGTTTGTAATGTTAGACAGCGTGGGAATGGTTAACAAGATTGAGCAGGTTTGTAATGTTACTCAGTGTTTGGAGTGGATAACAAGATTGAGCAGGTTTGTAATGTTAGACAGTGTGGGAATGGATAACAAGATTGAGCAGGTTTGTAATGTTAGACAGTGTGGGAATGGATAACAAGATTGAGATGGTTTGTAATGTTAGACAGCGTGGGAATGGTTAACAAGATTGAGCAGGTTTGTAATGTTAGACAGCGTGGGAATGGATAACAAGATTGAGAGGTTTGTAATGTTAGACAGTGTGGGAATGGTTAACAAGATTGAGAGGTTTGTAATGTTAGACAGTGTGGGAATGGTTAACAAGATTGAGAGGTTTGTAATGTTAGACAGCGTGGGAATTGTTAACAAGATTGAGAGGTTTGTAATGTTAGACAGTGTGGGAATGGTTAACAAGATTGAGATGGTTTGTAATGTTAGACAGCGTGGGAATGGTTAACAAGATTGAGCAGGTTTGTAATGTTAGACAGTGTGGGAATGGATAACAAGATTGAGCAGGTTTGTAATGTTAGACAGCGTGGGAATGGTTAACAAGATTGAGCAGGTTTGTAATGTTAGACAGCGTGGGAATGGATAACAAGATTGGGCAGGTTTGTAATGTTAGACAGCGTGGGAATGGATAACAAGATTGAGCAGGTTTGTAATGTTAAACAGTTTGGGAATGGATAACAAGATTGAGCAGGTTTGTAATGTTAGACAGCGTGGGAATGGTTAACAAGATTGAGCAGGTTTGTAATGTTAAACAGCGT
Source organism: Escarpia spicata (assembly GCA_963995525.1). Lineage (NCBI taxonomy): Eukaryota > Metazoa > Annelida > Polychaeta > Sabellida > Siboglinidae > Escarpia > Escarpia spicata. The sequence continues at coordinate 66,563,405 of OZ023208.1, read as the reverse complement.
GGTAATGGATAACAAGATTGAGCAGGTTTGTAATGTTAAACAGTGTGGGAATAGATAACAAGATTGAGCAGGTTTGTAATGTTAAACAGTGTGGGAATGGATAACAAGATTGAGCAGGTTTGTAATGTTAAACGGCGTGGGAATGGATAACAAGATTGAGCAGGTTTGTAATGTTAGACATCGTGGGAATGGTTAACAAGATTGAGCAGGTTTGTAATGTTAGACAGTGTGGAAATGGATAAAAAGATTGAGCAGGTTTGTAATGTTAAACGGCGTGGGAATGGATAACAAGATTGAGCAGGTTTGTAATGTTAGACATCGTGGGAATGGTTAACAAGATTGAGCAGGTTTGTAATGTTAGACAGTGTGGAAATGGATAAAAAGATTGAGCAGGTTTGTAATGTTAATCGGCGTGGGAATGGATAACAAGATTGAGCAGGTTTGTAATGTTTGACAGCGTGTGAATGGTTAACAAGATTGAGCAAGTTTGTAATGTTAGATATCGTGGGAATGGTTAACAATATTGAGCAGGTTTGTAATGTTAAACAGTGTGGGAACGGATAACAAGATTGAGCAGGTTTGTAATGTTAGACAGCATAGGAATGGTTAACAAGATTGAGCAGGTTTGTAATGTTAAACAGTGGGAATGGATAACAAGATTGAGCAGGTTTGTAATGTTAGACAGTGTGGGAATGGATAACAAGATTGAGCAGGTTTGTAATGTTAGACAGTGTGGGAATGGTTAACAAGATTGAGCAGGTTTGTAATGTTACACAGTGTGGGAATGGTTAACAAGATTGAGCAGGTTTGTAATGTTAGACAGTGTGGGAATGGATAACAAGATTGAGCAGGTTTGTAATGTTAGACAGTGTGGGAATGGTTAACAAGATTGAGCAGGTTTGTAATGTTAGACAGTGTGGGAATGGTTAACAAGATTGAGCAGGTTTGTAATGTTAGATATCGTGGGAATGGTTAACAATATTGAGCAGGTTTGTAATGTTAAACAGTGTGGGAACGGATAACAAGATTGAGCATGTTTGTAATGTTAGACAGCGTAGGAATGGTTAACAAGATTGAGCAGGTTTGTAATGTTAAACAGTGGGAATGGATAACAAGATTGAGCAGGTTTGTAATGTTAGACAGTGTGGGAATGGTTAACAAGATTGAGCAGGTTTGTAATGTTAGACAGTGTGGGAATGGATAACAAGATTGAGCAGGTTTGTAATGTTAGACAGTGTGGGAATGGATAACAAGATTGAGCAGGTTTGTAATGTTAGACAGTGTGGGAATGGTTAACAAGATTGAGCAGGTTTGTAATGTTAGACAGTGTGGGAATGGTTAACAAGATTGAGCAGGTTTGTAATGTTAGACAGTGTGGGAATGGATAACAAGATTGAGCAGGTATGTAATGTTAGACAGTGTGGGAATGGATTACTTGATCTAGAGTGAACATTGTGGAGTATTTATGGGCTGGTTACTTATGAGGGGCAGTTATATTGTACTTGAGTAGAAACATGAGTGTGTGGTGCTACTTGGATTGATTGCCCATACAAACTTGTGCTTATATCCACTTTGACAGGGACTAGTCATTCTCGTTAGCAACCAATCTTACATGGTGTTGGCAATTTCAAAGTTACAAAATAATATCTTGTTAGTTTTGTTACATGGTCAGTAGTGAAAGTCATTGTTGTGGTATGTGAACCAGGGATGTTGTGGTATGTGAACCAGGGATTTTGTGGTATGTGAACCAGGGATGTTGTGGTATGTGAACTAGAGATGTTGTATGTGAACCAGGAATGTTGTGGTATGTGAACCAATGATGTTGTTGTAAGTGAACTAGGGATGTTGTGGTATGTGAACCAGGGATGTTGTGGTATGCATATACCAGGGATGTTGTGGTATGTTAACCAAGGATGTTGTGGTATGTGAACAAAGGATGTTGTGGTTTGTGAACCAGGGATGTTGTGGTACGTGAACCAGGGATGTTGTTGTATGTGAACCATGGATGTTGCTGTACGTGAACCAGAGATGTTGTTGTATGTGAACCAGGAATGTTGTGGTATGTGAACCAATGATGTTGTAAGTGAACCAGGAATGTTGTGGTATGTGAACCAGGGATGTTGTGTTATGTGAACCAGGGATGTTGTGGTATGCATATACCAGGGATGTTGTGGTATGTGAACCAAGGATGTTGTGGTATGTGAACAAAGGATGTTGTGGTTTGTGAACCAGGGATGTTGTGGTATGTAAACCAGGAATGTTGTTGTATGTGAACCACGGATGTTGCTGTATGTGAACCAGAGATGTTGTTGTATGTGAATCAGGAATGTTGTGGTAAGTGAACCAATGATGTTGTTGTAAGTGAACCAGGGATGTTGTGGTATGTGAACCAGGGATGTTGTGGTATGTGAACGAGGGATGTTGTGGTATGTGAACCAGGGATGTTGTGGTATGTGAACCAGGGATGTTGTGGTATGTGAACCAGGGATGTTGTGGTTTGTGAACCAGGGATGTTGTGGTATGTGAACCAGGGATGTTGTGGTATGTGAACCATTGTGCTGTTGTTTCAGGGTCCTCTGCCCGAGACGTTCTCAGACTTCTGGCGCATGGTCTGGGAGCAGCGCAGTGCCACCGTCGTCATGATGACCAAACTAGAGGAGCGCGCCAGGGTCAGTATTCACAACCTCAACATGAGTGTTATTGTAACTAGAGGAGCGTGCCAGAGTCAGTATTCACAACCTCAACATGAGTGTCGTTGTAACCAGAGGAGCGCGCCAGGGTCAGTATTCACAACCTCAGCATGAGTGTCGTTGTAACCAGAGGAGCGCGCCAGGGTCAGTATTCACAACCTCAGCATGAGTGTCGTTGTAACCAGAGGAGCGCGCCAGGGTCAGTATTCACAACCTCAGCATGAGTGTCGTTGTAACGAGAGGAGCGCGCCAGGGTCAGTATTCACAACCTCAGCATGAGTGTCGTTGTAACCAGAGGAGCGCGCCAGGGTCAGTATTCACAACCTCGGCATGAGTGTCGTTGTAACCAGAGGAGCGCGCCAGGGTCAGTATTCACAACCTCGGCATGAGTGTCGTTGTAACCAGAGGAGCGCGCCAGGGTCAGTATTCACAACCTCAACATGTGTGTCATTGTAACTAGAGGTCACAACCTGAACATGAGTGTCATTGTAACTAGAGGTCACAACCTCAACATGAGTGACATTGTAATTGTGTTACCTATAATAGTAATAAATTCCCTATTAAATACAATAATTTTGGCATATAAATTTTGTTAAGGGTGCTTCAAGATGTCCTCCGTTGGGAAATTAGATGGAGTGTGTCTGAAATCATGCTATGTTCCAGTGATATATACACGTTGCTTGTGATTATTCACTTTTCTGTCGGTCATCGACGAAGAGTGGTGCTGTCATATTGATGCGGATAAACATCATGTCATTTCTGCTGTGCATTTCTGTACAGCTGCAATAATAATCCTGCAGTCATACAGCACTTAATCCCCACATCATGTATCAATGCAGTGTACATTGTATACAAATCATAGTTATGCATACAAGGTCAGACTTTTAATGTAAGTTGTAGACTTCAGAAGAGAACATAAATACACACCTGTTTTCTTAATTATAAAAAACATTATGTCTGAATGCATTTGTGAAATTATGAGTACTTCACTTACAATAAATGCACTAAACGCTATGTTTGCTACTTGTGGCCGTAGATCAAGTGTGACCAGTACTGGCCAAACCGCGGGACAGAGACGTACGGAGTGATGCATGTTACTCTGGTGGACGTCATGGAACTAGCCACCTACACCATCAGAACCTTCCAGATTCACAAGGTACACCAGACTGTAGAACTGGTGGTGCGAGACATTTCTTGCTTTGAAGAGTTACTCTTGGAACTGCTATGTTGCCATCAATCTACTTTATTTATATTTATAATTTAAATTTCAGTGTTAAGATATTACCCACATGTATAAGTGTAAAAACAGATTTGATAAAATAATAAAAAAAGGTTATCTTAAGCTGTCTGCTGATGGTACTGTGGGTTAACTATGCCAACAGAAAGAAGAATAAATCATCAGCTCATCATTATCTATGATTATTTTTTATTTAATTAGCTATGCAATATACAAATAATGCAATAAATAATCTTTATAAAAGTGTATCATTGTTTTAACTTTCATTGACATTATATGAAATAAGTGGATTGTGTTTATAGTGATTCCCTCTCTGCTCAGACAAATATCTTCTTGGCTACAAGCACCATTGGACCAGCAGTGTCATATATCCAGTCAGTGCTGTTAGTCCCAATAAGGCCAACTTGCGTTCATAGGAGCCACCTTATTAGTTAGTATCGGAAGAATTGACTCACAAGTCCAGCTGTGTAGTCTTCTGTGTGCTATCTATTTCTACCCTAGAACATATGTTACAACTGCCCAGACCAGGATGAGTGCAGCCCTTCCACACACACCCCAGGTTTGACAGTGCTCCTGTTTATGTTTCAGAACTCGTACCCAGAGAAGCGTGAGGTTCGCCAGTTCCAGTTCACAGCATGGCCAGACCACGGCGTTCCCGACCACCCTACACCCCTTCTGCTCTTTATGAGGAGGGTGAAAGCTTTAACCCCACCTGACTCAGGGCCCATGATCATACATTGCAGGTAAATGCCAAGCTGGAAGTGCAGTGACATAAGAGGGGGTCAGGTCATGTCTTCTTAGATGGGCAATAATGCTTCTCTTGATGGTTTCATAACTATGAAGCCCTGCAGTCTATGCCTGTGCGTGGTGACTTGTATAGATTGTAATGCACCAATATAATGAATGAACCAAGAAGTGTGTAAACCTGGTTATGATGTTACAGTGGAAACTTGGCCAAATAAATGCACTTACTCTATTCATTGTGTCTGAGAATACAGTGGTTCTTAATGATAATATTATGAACAACTGAGCAACAATTTAAATTTTCAAAATAAATTTGACCGACCAGTTGAAAGTTTGAGGTGTAATTGTGCCACTCACATCTACTGCGTGCCGTACAGTGCTGGAGTGGGGCGGACGGGAGCATTCATTGTCATTGACTCGATGCTGGAGCGCATCAAGCATGAGAAGACAGTGGACATCTACGGTCATGTGACGTGTCTGCGAGCCCAGCGCAACTACATGGTCCAGACAGAAGACCAGTATGTCTTCATCCACGATGCCCTGCTGGAGGCCGTGCAGAGCGGCAACACAGAGATCCCCGCCCGCAGTCTCTATGTGCACATACAGAAACTGACACAGCCTGAGCCAGGGGAGACGGTCACAGGCATGGAACTTGAGTTCAAGGTGGGTCATTGGTGGTACATTTTACGGCTCTAGACTGTAACACGATGCAGTGGATTCTCACTGTAAAGACTCCTCATGTCTTGTTCAACTACTTCAAAAGAACCACTTGAGATCCCCGTTCTGGCCAGCATGTTGTTGACTTGAAATCTGTTCATGGTGGCGCCATCTGGAGAGTTTCTAACCACTCTACCTATGTTTCCATATTTTTCTGATAGGTGGCAAAGGAAATATGTAACTTTGTATGTAAACAGCTCAAAGTAACTACCTTTGTGGCTTTGTGGTTTTTAGTCCTTTGGGCCGAAGATCCAATAGACTTATGCCATCATTCCACGTGCGCCGTGTGCCGTTACCTGCCATATCTCAGAAACCGTTCAGCAAGTTTTTCTCTAACTTTGCATAGACGTATCTTATCATGTGGTAGTGCCACTGTACACAAGAAATCTGTATTTGATTGTATCATTCTAAGGCCACCTCAGGGCCCCCCAAAATGCTAAATTTTCCTACTATTTCCCTACTGCTGTAAGCCTCCTGTACTGATCTCTACTTATAACTGGATAGTGGACTTTGCCCTATCTCTGATCACTGGGATGATCAAAGTCAAAATGCATGCTATGTAGATGTACCTTGTGAACAAATACAGGTTTATTATAGTTCATCTCTTTCTTCTTTCCATTCTGGGGAGGGTGGTAGGGACAAAATGACAACAGAAAATGTGTGCACATTTTCTTAAACAACCTTTAACTGTGCTACATGCGAGATTGCACCTCACCAACTTTCCTGCAAGGTTTCTACAACCACTGGAAATCGGCCGAAATAGCAGAGTATCGGGATCAAATTCTACAGTATTTTTAATAACACATTAACTGATATATATATAAAATCTTCACGAAACGGTCTACTCAAATATTTTATTTCCAGGTGTATCTTCACTGGCATGCATATAGTCTCCACTAAACATTGTACTTCCAGCATAACCCTTCATGATCTGTAACTATAATTCACCAAAAAACATTTCATTAATAATTACAATCTCACAATATAGTCCAAAGGACTTCTGTACCTTTTGGGCCATTTTAATACACCTCATCACCTGGAAGGAAATACACTTTCAATGCCTCAGTATGTTGGTGTATAGGCACTACAAAATAATCATGGCATTTGCATGTTTCACTGTCAGAATTCCAATAAATTATCCTTGAATTAGGAATAATAGGTGCATTGTTATTTCCTCATGTTCACCATAGAATAAAATCAGTTTTAAATGGAATAGTTTGTGAAATACATTTGGTGATGTTAGTAACCAACAATACTTGGTGTTTTAGTGTGTATTTGTTGCCTCTATTTAGCGACTTGCCAACGTCAAGGCGAATCCGTCACGTTTCGTCAGTGCCAACTTGCCGGTGAACAAATTCAAGAACCGACTCGTCAATATACTGCCCTGTAAGTCGATACACTGCCCTGTAAGTCGATACACTGCCCTGTAAGTCGATGCACTGCCCTGTAAGTCGATACACTGCCCTGTAAGTCGATGCACTGCCCTGTAAGTCGATACACTGCCCTGTAAGTCGATGCACTGCCCTGTAAGTCGATACACTGCCCTGTAAGTCGATGCACTGCCCTGTAAGTCGATACACTGCCCTGTAAGTCGATGCACTGCCCTGTAAGTCGATACACTGCCCTGTAAGTCGATGCACTGCCCTGTAAGTCGATGCACTGCCCTGTAAGTCGATACACTGCCCTGTAAGTCAATATACTGCCCTGTAAGTCGATGCACTGCCCTGTAAGTCGATGCACTGCCCTGTAAATCGATGCACTGCCCTGTAAGTCGATGCACTGCCCTGTAAGTAGGCGTTGCTGCCACATTATATAATTAAGAGAGATTAATTAAAATACCTACACTGCAAAGAATGGAATGAATTCTGAAGCTCTGTATGGGAGGAGAATGATCTCATGTTTGATTGGATTTATCTGATACAATAATTGTTTGTATAATTGTTGGTCTTATTACAAGTAATTTAGCAGTGGGTAAATGTGCAGACAGATCAGGTTTCTGCAGATATTGTGATGATAATACCTCCATGAGAATGTGTGATTGTGGTGTAAATATTTATATTACCCTGCGTTGTATAAATTATGGGACAGGGTGAAGATATCTGTATCCCATGATGTACTAGGGTAAGTTGTCATATCATTGAGATATGGGGTGTTTGTTTACAGATGAATCTACCCGGGTCACCCTGCAACCCATCCGTGGGGTCGAGGGTTCTGACTACATCAACGCCAGCTTCATCGATGTAAGCAATTATTGTCCTGAAATAGTCTTAATTAGTTCATTTTGACTGCGCCAGATAAACTTATTATGTGTAAGTTGCAGTTTTCTATAATTTTGTTGGCAGTTGAAAATATATCTATATATATTAGTAAAACATGATTTTGTTAATATGCATGTGAATGTTAGGAAACATCACTAAATGTATGCATCATCATCATACCTGGAATCCATCATCAGCATGACATTTTGTGATACATTTTGGTGAAGATTAGAACTACAGACAACTTTACAAAATGTCGTGGAAAAGAAATCCAGTTCACACTTGCCACTGTTTCACCATTGTCATGTTTCGCCACCAGGGCTACCGGTACAGGAAGGCGTACATCGCGACACAAGGCCCTCTCGCTGAGACGACTGAGGACTTCTGGCGCTTGCTTTGGGAACACAACTCAACGATCATCGTCATGTTGACCAAACTCAAGGAGATGGGTCGGGTAAGTGCTGCCTTCTATGGCAATAGTGATATGTTTAACGAATTTGTTCCTGATATGATTAGGCAATTCTTCAATAATTTATTTTGCGAATGTTACTTTGATATCAATAGGGGAACAGAGGTTAGGAACAATAGTTTTATCATATACATATATATATAAATAATATGTTTGTTTTTTCCACAGAATGTGTATTGTCATATTTGAAAACCATTGTTCCAATCTTACTCACCAACATTTTTGGTAATATTCAAAGATATTTCCCAGGATTTGTTGAAATAACTTGAGTGTATCTGTTACTTTATGTAACTCCAGGGAATATACTGTTGAAGTCTTATTATGTAAAACCTTGTGTCTGTGTTTCGCAGGAGAAGTGCCATCAGTACTGGCCAGGTGAGAGGTCCGCCCGCTACCAGTACTTTGTTGTCGACCCGATGGCCGAGTACAACATGCCACAGTACATCCTGCGAGAGTTCAAGGTCACTGATGCCAGGGTAAGTCACATAGATTGTTGACCCGATGGCCGAGTACAACATGCCACAGTACATCCTGCGAGAGTTCAAGGTCACCGATGCCAGGGTAAGTCACATAGATTGTTGACCCGATGGCCGAGTACAACATGCCACAGTACATCCTGCGAGAGTTCAAGGTCACCGATGCCAGGGTAAGTCACATAGATTGCTGACCCGATGGCTTAGTACAACATGCCACAGTACATCCTGTGAGAGTTCAAGGTCACCAACGCCAGGGTAAGTCACATAGATTGTTGACCCGATGGCCGAGTACAACATGCCACAGTACATCCTGTGAGAGTTCAAGGTCACCAACGCCAGGGTAAGTCACATAGATTGTTGACCCGATGGCCGAGTACAACATGCCACAGTACATCCTGTGAGAGTTCAAGGTCATCAACGCCAGGGTAAGTCACATAGATTGTTGACCCGATGGCTGAGTACAACATGCCACAGTACATCCTGTGAGAGTTCAAGGTCACCGATGCCAGGGTAAGTCACATAGATTGTTGACCCGATGGCCGAGTACAACATGCCACAGGACATCTCAACATGGGTTTTTAAAAGCGAGGTCATGCTTAACAAATATGTTATGTTTTTTGGAAGACATCACTAGGTGGGTAGATGAGGGATCACCAGTAGATATCATCTATTTAGATTTTCAAAAAGCTTTCGACAAAGTACCACATCAAAGATTACTCCTTAAGCTAAAGGCCCATGGCATAGGAAATGGTATAATAAACTGGATAGAAAAATGGCTGAATGACAGAAGACAACGTGTAGTAGTTGATGGGGAGGCTTCAAACTGGAAATCGTTATTGAGTGGGGTACCACAGGGAACAGTACTAGGACCTATATTATTCTTAATATATATCAACGATTTGGACGATGATATAACAAGCAAGGTGTTAAAATTTGCGGATGATACAAAAGTGTTTAGAAGGATTAAAAGTGATGGAGTCAGACAGCATTTACAAGATGATCTTGATAGGTTGATCAAATGGTCTGAAAAGTGGCAAATGCTGTTCAATTTTGGGAAATGTAAATGCCTCCACACAGGTCATGGGAATGAAGAGGTAAAATATAAAATGGGGGGTACTGTTCTAAGTACTACTGTAAAAGAAAAGGACTTAGGATTAACCATTAGTGCTGATATGAAGGTTTCAGAGCAGTGCGGAATTGCAGCTTCAAAGGGAAATCAAATCCTGGATTAATTAGGCGAAACATAACGTATAAGGAAAAAGAGCTAATAATACCGCTGTACAAAACAATAGTTAGGCCTCATTTAGAATATTGTATACAAGCATGGAGGCCATATCGCAAGAAGGACATAGATATGCTAGAAAGAGTACAGAGGAGAGCGACTAAAATGATACCAAATCTGAGGGATCTTAGTTACGAAATACGCCTAAAAGAATGTGGTTTAACAACACTAGAGACCAGGAGATTGAGAGGAGATCACATAGAAGTGTTTAAAATATTGAATGGTTATGAAAATATTGATAGAAACATTTTTTTCTCAGTTAAGAAAGATAGAAGGACCAGAGGACATGAAGCTACATTAGTAAAGGAGCAGTGTAGATTAGATATAAGAAAGTTCTCATTCTCACAAAGGACTGTAAATGAATGGAACAGATTATCTCCTGATTGTGTTAGTGCTAGTAGCGTGAATATGTTTAAAAATAAAATCGACACACACCTTAAAAAGGCGGGATACATGTAGATAAAAAGTATTGGACTCTCGATAAGCCAAAAGGCTTCCTTGTCCACCTGCCATCCAGAGTAATTTTCTGGTTGGCAATCTTGTTAAATCTTGTTAAATCCTGTGAGAGTTCAAGGTCACCAACGCCAGGGTAAGTCACATAGATTGTTGACCCGATGGCTGAGTACAACATGCCACAGTACATCCTGCGAGAGTTCAAGGTCACCGATGCCAGGGTAAGTCACATAGATTGTTGACCCGATGGCCGAGTACAACATGCCACAGTACATCCTGTGAGAGTTCAAGGTCACCAACGCCAGGGTAAGTCACATAGATTGTTGACCCGATGGCCGAGTACAACATGCCACAGTACATCCTGCGATAGTTCAAGGTCACCGATGCCAGGGTAAGTCACATAGATTGTTGACCCGATGGCCGAGTACAACATGCCACAGTACATCCTGTGAGAGTTCAAGGTCACCAACGCCAGGGTAAGTCACATAGATTGTTGACCCGATGGCCGAGTACAACATGCCACAGTACATCCTGTGAGAGTTCAAGGTCATCAACGCCAGGGTAAGTCACATAGATTGTTGACCCGATGGCCGAGTACAACATGCCACAGTACATCCTGCGAGAGTTCAAGGTCACCAACGCCAGGGTAAGTCACATAGATTGTTGACCCGATGGCCGAGTACAACATGCCACAGTACATCCTGTGAGAGTTCAAGGTCACCGATGCCAGGGTAAGTCACATAGATTGCTGACCCGATGGCCGAGTACAACCTGCCACAATACATCCTGCGAGAGTTCAAGGTCACCGATGCCAGGGTAAGTCACATAGATTGTTGACCCGATGGCCGAGTACAACATGCCACAGTACATCCTGCGAGAGTTCAAGGTCACCGATGCCAGGGTAAGTCACATAGATTGCTGACCCGATCGCCGAGTACAACATGCCACAGTACATCCTGTGAGAGTTCAAGGTCACCAACGCCAGGGTAAGTCACATAGATTGTTGACCCGATGGCCGAGTACAACATGCCACAGTACATCCTGCGAGAGTTCAAGGTCACCAACGCCAGGGTAAGTCACATACATTGCTGACCCGATGGCCGAGTACAACATGCCACATTACATCCTGCGAGAGTTCAAGGTCACCAACGCCAGGGTAAGTCACATAGATTGTTGACCCGATGGCCGAGTACAACATGCCACAGTACATCCTGCGAGAGTTCAAGGTCACCAACGCCAGGGTAAGTCACATAGATTGTTGACCCGATGGCCGAGTACAACATGCCACAGTACATCCTGCGAGAGTTCAAGGTCACCAACGCCAGGGTAAGTCACATAGATTGTTGACCCGATGGCCGAGTACAACATGCCACAGTACATCCTGCGAGAGTTCAAGGTCACCAACGCCAGGGTAAGTCACATAGATTGTTGACCCGATGGCCGAGTACAACATGCCACAGTACATCCTGTGAGAGTTCAAGGTCACCAACGCCAGGGTAAGTCACATAGATTGTTGACCCGATGGCCGAGTACAACATGCCACAGTACATCCTGTGAGAGTTCAAGGTCACCAACGCCAGGGTAAGTCACATAGATTGTTGACCCGATGGCCGAGTACAACATGCCACAGTACATCCTGTGAGAGTTCAAGGTCACCAACGCCAGGGTAAGTCACAGTGATTGCTGAACATTCTTCAGGATAGTTCATTTCTATGCAAATGAGTTCTTTTAAACATGTCCACACATGTACGATGACGTCACCTGTCACATGTACAATGACGTCACACGTCACATGTACGATGACGTCACACGTCACATGTACTGAAGAAGTTGGTGTGTCACATCAACGAAATCCTCTACAAGGTAAAAACTCATGTATTGGATGTGTTTAAAAGAACTCATTTAATAAGTCACATTGAATATGACATTGTTGTGCATAAATAATGCAGGATGACAGTGTCAATGTTCTTAGTGGTCAGAGGGCTTCTGGAACCAAGCTAGAAGTGGGTCATTATCAACTGTTCTTTGAAGTATGCAGGAAGAGATCAAAATAAAAAATGCAGATATGTTTATGAAACTGAACATAGAGTGTATTTATGTTGTCCTATTCAGTTGTTATGGCCCATCACACAGAAGAAATGTATTTATTTTGTTCTATGCAGTTGTTATGGCCCATCACACAGACGAAATGTATTTATTTTGTTCTATTCAGTTGTTATGGTGCCCATCACACAGACGAAATGTACTCAGTGATTTCTTGTGAGGGATTCAGTGCTGACTGCAAGTTGATCATTGTAGAGACACTATATGTGTTCAATGTGATAGTCTGATTGGAACAAAAACAAATAATTAAGCCGAAATAATAATTTATAAAATGCACCAGTATGGCACATCAAATAGTAACATTGCCAATACATCAGCCTCCAGCTGTTACCTAGTTACTGATGTCTGTCTGTATGTCCTGCAGGACGGTCAGTCGCGGACGATACGACAGTTCCAGTTCACCGACTGGCCAGAACAGGGCATCCCCAAGTCAGGGGAGGGCTTCATTGACTTTATCGGTCAAGTACACAAAACCAAGGAACAGTTTGGACAGGACGGACCCATCACTGTGCACTGCAGGTATGTGGCTCTCTAGGCTCAGTGACTGGTGGAAAAAAGTCAGCCGTTAAAAGTCATGCTTGTTATACAGTTCCTGGTTGATGAGATGTCTTATCGGGCGGGGGGCCCGCAGGTGGGATCTTAACAGATTTCACTGCATTGACATTATGGCTTAGACTCAACTTAGAGGTTTGGTTAGTTTTCTTCAAATCTACTGTTTGCTACTCTATCATAGGTGAACCCGCTTCCAAATGTTCTTGCTGCGGTATCAGTATTTGTCTCTCCACTCGGCTGCATAAACAAATACCTGGCTAAAGATGTGATAAAATAATTTGTGTACATATAGTCTTCATGCAGTAGTTGAAGAATGGCTTACTGCTTTCCAGATAAGTTGATATGCTGTTTGAATGAATAATTCTGCCAGAGTGTGAAGTGCTTTAAGCTGACCTGAGGACTGGACACTGTGCTAAGTTACCATGACCATGTTGTCTTGTTACAGTGCGGGAGTGGGGCGGACGGGCGTGTTCACCACCCTCAGCATCGTGCTGGAGCGGATGCGGTATGAGGGGGTTGTAGACATGTACCAGACTGTGAAGATGCTGCGAACACAGCGACCTGCCATGGTGCAGACTGAGGTAATGACACTCAAGCTTCTGCGACAACTGGGATATACCAAACATGACAATGCTTATTTTAGTTAAAAACCATATACTGGTACATACAATTGACATATTAAAAGTTGTAAATAAGTTTTAAATTTTTAGTTTTTTAAATTGATATATTAAAAATATAAATAAGTACAAATATAGATGTAGACTAATTTTATTGGTTGGAAATTTATATTTTCTACTCCATGTTTACGATATTTAAATGTGTTGTTCGATTCGAGGTTTCTTTTGTCAGTTTAATGTGTATACTTCTTTGGAGAAAAAACTAAATATAGTAAGTTTAAAATAAAATCGTTGTTCAGCTGTTTTTAAGTTTTCAGTTGTTTTTTGTCACAAACTACTTTGAAACATAGACGTTTACTTGTATGTCATGAACCACAGATGTATAACTTTGACGTTGATCTCTATTTGCAGGACCAGTACAGCTTCTGTTACCGAGCGGCCCTGGAGTATCTTGGCTCCTTCGACCACTATGCAAACTGAACCGCCTGCCTTACTGTGTGCGCAGACTGCACAAGTCCCCCGCCACAGCTGTTGTCTCATTGACCATCTCCACTGCTTACGTCGCCATGTTCTGTATGTGGGAGGACTCGCAGCAGTGGACGCAGTGTAGCAAACGCATAGCCAGTGTCTGTTTAGAGAGACATCGCAAGCAGGGTTAATGGTTTCTGCAGTCAGACCCAAAAGGACAAATAATTGCGGTTAGAGACCCGGAAATATTTTGTGGTTCTGACGAGTGGATTCCGGAAAGAGTTGTGGACAGTTGAATGTGGCGAACAGGCCGCGTCTCAGCAAGTGTGTGGGTCGACCGATGGTGTTTAACTTGGGGGAAAGACACAGTGCGATTATCAGAACTTTGGAGAAGAAATTATATATCGTGACTGTCAGTACACTGCCATCGCCCCAAGACGTGTGTCTGTGCATCTGATTGGTTGGTCTACGTGACAAGTTTGCACCCAGCACCGCATAATAGAGGACGCCACAGGCCATGGGAGGATGGCTTCTTTGTACATAGAGTTCTAACAGCCATGTATAGAGAGTCGATGCTATTTTCATTGTTGTGCTTCACCGATTGGGACGCCTGTAATTAATCGTCAATGTATGTTTTCTATTTCACTGTAACTTGAACAGATGTTTGTGCTCTGGCGCACAAGTGAGTTGATATTATGTTTGTTTTGTTCGTGATGTAACGAGGATGACTAGATAAAGATGGCGTGAGATGGTTGGCCATGAATGTTGGTGCAAAAGAAAGAGAGAAACGGCCACATTGTCTGGCGGAGCACAGTTATGTTCACAAGGAATGTCATTCACCGTTATAATCCATGTTGATTTACTTACCTTTGATAGCATTAATGTTGGCTGCAGGTGTTTAAAAGCAGTGTCATTGTTTGATGTTGGAAAAGTTGAAACTTACATATTAGTTAATTGATAACACATTTACTGAAAAAAAATAATCATGGCTTAAACTTTTAGATACGTTTTACATGAAGTTTGGTTTGGAACAAAAATATTCAAGTTATAAGTATAATTATATATAATAACCAATAAAATGTACGTAATAATTCGAAAGGTATGTGAACATACTTTTGCCACGATATGCGATATAAGTACGAATCAGTAAAACCAACCAATTTAATGTTTCCTGCAATAGTTATTTGGCATTTAGTGCTGCCGTCGTAGCAGAGTGTATATACTCATATGTGTATCTAGCAGTGTCAATGTGAGGAGATGAATGAGTTGTTGAAGTGAGACTGATGTATAGTAATAGTGACTGTGTCAGAAACTAAAATACTAGAAATCAAACAGATGTCTGACATCATAAACAATCTTCTTCAAAGCTTCCAGTCGACCTGTTTTACCCCAACTAGCTACCTTATTCAGTTCCACATTACCTGAAGATGTCATCTTTCTGTGTGTCCCAGGTATGCTACAATATGGTCCTGGTTAAACAGTCACATTTTCTGTTTGTTGTAGTGTAACTTGGTATAATTGGTTGTTGTTTCAACCGCTGATTGTGGGGAACGTGCAACACGTGTGGGGAGTTGATCTGGCAAGAAACAAAACATAGTCACTCTTGTCATGGTTTCATCGCCATAATTATCGAGTAGGGACGGTTCCTTTGCTGAGTGTGGAATGTGATACGTTGTGGTGTTGCGACATCTCTAGGTTGTAGCAAAATGTATGATATGTGTAAGTTAATATTTATACGGCGCGTATGGCCGGCATACATTGTTTCGTGTTGTGCGTATTCGACCACGTGGAGAGAACTATTTTTGTATACATCATAGAGAACAACGAGCTGTCTTGTTCCTATCGCGCACTGCCACAGTTGCTGCGGCTGTCTATGTAAAATATTATGATGATTTAGCTGCGACTGCGCAGGAAGTTAATTACTGTTGCTGTTGCGACAGGTGAATATACGTATTGTGATGTAGACAGTATTTTCTACTCCGATAGTGCTGCAGTCCATTTGCGTATTCTGTGTCCACGTATAGCAACGGCGTTAGCGTAACTCACACCGCTGGAGTGAATCGTAACGGCGGCAGCAACTCATGTTATGTTAGCCAGCTACTGGTTATATATGTCATGTCATGTCTGAATCAAAATGAACTGCAATAAAGATGTAGAAAGAAGTGATTTCGTCGTAGTTTGACTGTTTTCAACAATAGAGCCTGTCGCCTACTTTTCTCTCTTCCCAGTATACAGTCACCGTGGCTCACTGGTCGTTTGACCACCCCGCGTGATAATGCCTTCAAGGGGGGAATTATATAGGCCCCTGAGCCCCGACATTCTGGTTATCCATGCCACGTGATATAACGGTAATAACCCTGTTAGTATTGATGCAGTAATTAAGCTGTAACCAATATATATTTATACTATGTCAGACACTGCCAGGCGAAATTGTGGTGTGAACTTTTCAGAAATGCACAACTTTAATTAATCTTACATAGCTACACCTAGTGAAGTTATTTATTCGGTAGAATTATATTACAACTTTGTTTATATGTTGTTGCATGATATGATGCAGTAAACGTATCAACAAGCGTAAGTATTATTACTAAGCTATCATATGTATCCGGGTCTATGCACACGCATGGATATTTATGCTTAACAACGGTATGGGCTAATCCAAGATGGCGCTCGTAATGCTGGTGCCGATTTATGGTTTATTTGAGATCAACAAAGGAATTGTTATCATGTGTCCAATACAGACGTGTATGTAATTGAAATAGTATTACTAATCTATCAATGCTTTTTATGAATGAATCACCTTATTCCAAGTGACATTAAGTGTCTTCCTTCCGATGCTCATGACTCAAGGAGCTGGCTGGACCATGTGCTCAGCACTCACTCCAGTCACTCATGAATCTCTGATATGGTAGTTAATTATGATGGTGTCTCTTCTGACCACGTACCTTTATGTTTTACCATATCTGTCAACCTATTACCTACTTCTGATATATCCACTCAGGAGCAAATTCTACCGCCTTGTCCTATGTGGGGGGGCTGCCACTCACCAAGACCTTCACAACTATTACACTCAAACCTGTGCTTTTACCTGCCATTGATGTACCTCATCATGTTTTACGCTGTACCGACTCAAATTGTAATGATGAATCCCTTTTGCTATACAAATTTTATGAAAACATTATTAATTCAGTCAGAGATGCCTCTGAAATAATACCTACTAAGGCGCATAACATGTCTTCGAAGCACGCCGTTCTTGGATGGAATGATATGGTCAGAGAGTCCCACCAGGCTGCTAGAGAGTCTTTTCTGTTATGACGGTCTGCAGAGAGTCCCCGACACGGTCCTTTGTATGACATAATGAAAATTAAACGTGCTCAATTTAAACATAATAAAAGATTGAACAAATTGCTGAAGCCCTGAAAGCTGAACGACTTGCATCAAAACTAAGTGTAATGAGCGCTACCTAAGACAGTACGCCATCTAGCGAGTAACTCGCACATACGATATGACCAAAAACAGGACATGTGAATGACTCCATCTTGTCTGTCAGATGGGCTCGAATTGAATACATGATTTTGTGGTTCTACTAAGTTGTCTTGTCGTCTTTATATGTCAGAATCACTACACTAAGTAGTAATGACTTTAAAACTTCCGGGAAGATACAAAACAAATGAACAATGCCAAGTTGCCAAATCTTAGCAATGTTGGCGGTGCATGTGGTGTTGAAAATGTAAAGAATACGTGGCTTCGTCACTACCAGTCATTGCTTAATTCTGTACCTGGCTCTCCAACACATACTAACAGATTGACATGTATTGCAGCAATATGCAATTTAATGATCAAATGATGGTTGATGCTAAAGAAGTAAAAGAAATAATAGAGGCGATGTCTACAGGAAAAGCTCATGGTTATGACTGTATAAGTAATGAACATTATAAGTATGCTAATGAAAAACTTCATGTTTATATGTCACTGCTATTTAGCAGCTTGTTAATTCATGGGTGTTTACCTGACGCTATGATGGTCACAATAATAGCTCCAATAATTGAAAACAAAGCTGGTGATTTTTGTCTGATAACAATAACTACAGACCTATTGTTCTTGCAACAATTGTTAGTAAATTATTTGAATCTTTAATATTATCCAGGTTTACAATTTTTTTCATAACGTGTGCCAACCAATTTGGATTTAAAAAGCATCACTCAACTGAAATGCTCATATTTCTATTAAAAGAACTTGTTCGACACTCCGTAGCGAATGGCTCTTCCATGTATGTCACTATGTTGGATGCATCGAAGGCCTTTGACAAAGTGAACCATAACAAGCTGTTCACTAAACTAATTTACCGTGGCTGTCCTGCTTTCATTGTGTGCATTCTATATCACTATCACTGTTTCTGCTAATGCTAGATTGCCTGGTGTCGGTGCGGTGTTACGTATACAGGCCGAGGCGTGGACCTGTCGAGAGAGTCCGGTAACTCACGGACGGCTGGCTGTTGAGTTTGTTGTGGTGAAATGGCCAGCGATGTTGTTGTGGTACTCGTTCGCATTTTGACACTTCTTTTGAGTCATTTTAGGGGCTATTGATTTATTGACATCTAACTGTATTTTGAAGCCCATCTTCCACCTCATAAGGTATATCAACCGGCAGATCTGAACCACAAGTGATGTTATTCGCCGTAGGCGTAGCATGGATCCAATCCTTTACATACAAAACATTAAATTTAGAGTCTTTTGGGAAGATGTCCACCGAATTTCCATTCAAACCCTGAATTGCCACTGTTTCCCACAACACAAATCTTCTTCAATTATTCATGTTAAAATAAGCTGAAATATAATTATAATTAAATAACATTTAGCTGTGCAGACCGTGTGACCGTGTAACCGGTTCCACGAGTGACGTCACATCGCTGGCCATTTCACGTGCTGGAAATATGATATCAGAGGGATTCATAATGGCAGAAGACCTGAATGAGTACTTTAGTTCAGTGTTTACCAGGGAAGATATTAGTTCACTGCCAATACCAAAGGCTAAGTTCAAGGGGGCAGATTCAGACTATTTAGGACAATTAATTGTAACCCCGGAAATGGTAGCTAAGAAAATAAGGGCTATGAAGGAAAATAAATCACCTGGAGTGGATGGTATTCCACCCAAACTACTATTGGAAATTGTAGAACAAATTAGCATACCACTTGCAACAGTTTTCAACTTGTCATTAGAAGAGGGAGTGGTTCCTTTAGAATGGAAAGAAGCAAACATTATACCGTTATTCAAAAAAGGTTCGAGAAACAAGTCAGAGAACTATAGACCAGTGAGTTTAACATCAGTGATTTGTAAATTATTAGAAAGACTAATTAAAGATCACATGGTGGATTTTCTTGCTAAACAAAACTTGATAAACCCATCTCAACATGTTTTTTTTAAAGCGAGGTCATGCTTAACAAATATGTTATGTTTTTTGGAAGACATCACTAAGTGGGTAGATGAGGGAACACCAGTAGATATCGTCTACTTAGATTTTCAAAAAGCTTTTGACAAAGTACCACATCAAAGATTACTGCTTAAACTAAAGGCCCATGGCATAGGAAATGGTATAATAAACTGGATAGAACAATGGCTGATTGACAGAAGACAACGTGTAGTAGTTGATGGGGAGGCTTCAAACTGGAAATCGGTATTGAGTGGGGTACCACAGGGATCAGTATTAGGTCCTATATTATTCTTAATATACATCAACGATTTGGATGATGAAATAACAAGCAAGGTGTTGAAATTTGCGGATGATACAAAAGTGTTTAGAAGGATTAAAAGTGATGGAGATAGACAGCATTTACAAGATGATCTTGACAGGTTGATGAAATGGTCTGAAAAATGGCAAATGATGTTCAATTTTGGGAAATGTAAATGCCTCCACATAGGACATGGGAACGAAGAGGTAGAATATACAATGGGGGGTACTGTACTAAGTACTACTGTAAAAGAAAAGGACTTAGGGTTAACCGTTAGTGCTGATATGAAGATTTCAGAGCAGTGCGGAATTGCAGCTTCAAAGGGAAATCAAATCCTTGGATTAATTAGGCGAAACATAACGTATAAGGAAAAAGAGCTAATAATACCGCTGTACAAAACAATAGTTAGGCCTCATTTAGAATATTGTATTCAAGCGTGGAGGCCATATCGCAGGAAGGACATAGATATGCTAGAAAGAGTGCAGAGGAGAGCAACTAAAATGATACAAAATCTGAGGGATCTTAGTTATGAAATACGCCTAAAAAAATGCGGTTTAACAACACTAGAGACCAGGAGATTGAGAGGAGATCAGATAGAAGTGTTTAAAATATTGAAGGGTTATGAAAATATTGATAGAAATATGTTTTTCTCAGTTAAGAAAGATAGAAGGACTAGAGGACATGATCTTGCATTAGCAAAGGAGCAGAGTAGATTGGACATAAGAAAGTTTTCATTTTCACAAAGAACTGTAAATGAATGGAACAAATTACCTGCTGATTGTGTGGGTGCTAGTAGCGTGAATATGTTTAAAAATAAAATCGACACATACCTCAGAAGGGCGGGATACACATAGATAAAAAGGTCGGACTCTCGAAAAGCCAAGGGCTTCCTTGTCCACCTGCTACCTAGAGTTAATTCTCTGGGTGGCAATCTTGTTAAGTCTTGTTAAATCTTGTTAAATCTGCGCCTTCGGACGTTTCCGGAAAACAGACATTTCCAGGTTTGTACAGTGACAGGTCACTGTTTAAGACAAATTTTATCAATGTCTTTGCAAACATGTGGCTTCGGATTTGTGATAACATTGAATAAGACACATGCACAAGTATATTTACATAGTTCTCCGAAAAAAATATTGGGACAAGATATGGCCTTTAACATAACATATAATGCCAACAAGTCGTATTGTATGGTTATTGACAACAAACCTCAGGACATGAAAAATATTAATTCTGTCACTCTCAATAATCGTCCGTTACCTCGCACTATTAAATGCAAATATCTGGGTCATATAATTAACAGTAATCTTACTGACGATGACGACATTGCCAGACAGAAAAGATGCCTATATGCTCAGGCCAACGTCTTAGCACGAAAATTACGCCTTTGCAGCTCTACCATTAAAACTTACATATTTCTCTCTTACGGTGGTATTATGTACACCTACAGTCTTTGGTGTAAATTAAAAAAACAGAGTTTGAAAGGTATTACTGTTGCCTATAACAACAGCTCTAGAATTTTACATAATTTGTCGTCACGCTGTAGTGCAAGTTTTATGTTTGCTACAAACTGTGTTAAATATTTTAAATGAACGTATGCGTTCATCCATATATAGCTTATTATGTCGTCTTCAGCACTTTCTATGAATTATTGTTATACTGATATACATTTTAGAAGTCTCATGTTTAAATATTGGACTACCCAATTGTATACTTAAAGTTGAACGCACATTATATATTTATTAACCATCTATTTTTATTTCATGTGTGTCTATAGCTTTGTATTTTATTTATTTATTATTTTATATTTTACTTGTATTGTGTGTACATATGGACTTTTGTCTGAAATAAAAACAATATTATTATTATTATTACATGTATTCTGACACAGATCTAATTCCATCAGATTTGAGACTTGCAAACGTCACCCAAATTTACAAGAAAGAAGACCGGACCACACCATCCAATTATCGCCCTGTATCTATCACAGCAATCTACAAGTTGATTGGATATATAATATTCAGCCAAGTCATATACAATAACTGCAGCATTTTTACATATATCCAGCACGGTTTCAGAACAGGTCATTCCTGTGAATCACAACTAATTATCACAACCCAAGATCTTGTTTAATCTCTAGATGACCGAGAACAAGTTGATGCAGTTGTCCTTGACTTCTCCAAGGCATTTGACTGAGTCCCCCACCAAAGATTACTACTCAGACTTCACCAATATAGAATCCGAGAACCCTTGGTGGCATCAATGTATGTGAAACTACGGCCAACAGTTGGAACAGTGAAAGAAGAATGGCCTTCTTTAAAGATGCTTTCATTGGAGCAGCTGGTGATCTGTGCGACATAACATCTGGTAAGGCAGGACCTTTCTCGAAGAAGAGAAAGGTATAGAAGGAGACAGAAGTGATCAAAGGGAATGGCGGACAACCTGATGTAGCAATACAGCAACTGGATGGACAGAAAAAGAAGGCAGCTAGGAGGACTGTGGATAAGGCAAAAAGAGAGAGATGGAAGAGGACCTGTATAGATAGCTTGATGAGGATAGCGGAAAGAATATGATCTATAAGATGGCCCGTGAGAAGGATGAGGATAGCAAGGACGTGAAAGCTGGAACAGTGATCAAAGACAAGAACGGAGAGCTAGTTACAGACAGGAAAGAGGTGCTACAGGTCTGGGAGGAGTATTTCAAGGCATTACTAAACCAAAGGGAAAACAGAGAACTAGATTGCTGAACACCTGCATGAGAGGGGAAGATCCCAGCAGAGTGGAGAACGGGGCTGATTGTCCCAGTAGGGAAAAGAAAGGGAGACGTGCGTGATCCTGGAAAATACAGAGGCATTACTTTGCTAAGCCTTATGTTGTAGATGCTGGAAAGAATCCTGGATGGCAGAATAAGAGCAGCAGTGGAAGGTGAAATCGGTGAAGAACAACAGGGTTTTAGAACTGGAAGAGGAACAACTGACGGGATGTTTATTCTGAAGCAGCTAGTGGAAAAGAAATTGGAGGAATAGGTAGAATTCATAGACCTGGAGAATGCATATGATACTGTACCAAGAGATATGGCGATGGCGACACTGAGGTGATTGGGGGTCCCAGAGGCAGAGGACAGGATGGTAGAAAGGATATATGAAGAAACAAGGAGCAGGGTGTTGTGTGGACCGGAAGTGTCAAGAGAGTTTGAAGAAAATGTTTGCCCGAGACGGGACCGCCCTGAACCCACTGTTTTTTTTTATTGCAGTGGTGGAACTGATAAGCAGAAAGACTGGTACGAGAGATATCCTCCTTAATCTATAGTATGTCTCTACACTTATAAGCGTGTTCAACAGAACTATACACCCGACCGTACGCTTCGACTCGGCACGGATATAAGTTCGACATGAAAGAAGCTGACCCACCATCATATCTCCGTCTCTATGCCACTGGCCCTCCCAACTTGTATAGACGTTTCTCCATCACTTGTCTCAGAACGTTTAACCGATGACGAAGGTAACTAGGCTCTATATGGACACATCAATATAAAAAGTGCACATGTAAGCATCCGCCACCCCTACTAGGCGCTCGCAGCTACGGTGGGTTTAGAGGTTTGTAGGCAGGCAAGCTTGCCCACTAGGTCGGATTTTATTGCAAAACCATCGCCAGCTTCCCGTCTCTCCTCGCCGCTACGGCCATTCCAGAAGAAAGTGTATCCAACACCATTTTCTGTAATCTGTCCTTCCTCTGTTAGAAGCGTCTCACTTAATACTGAAGTTTTATCTCTAGACGACTGTCTGGCGACCAAGGCACTTCTCCCCTCTGGCCTGTCTGCCTTCGTATTATCCATGAGTATGCGCCATTACATGTGGTAAGAACAAGTGGTATTCTTCTTGCTGTCTTCATTGATCGACCGCTGTAGTGGTGTTACCCACCAGTCGCAGTAAGCCGTTCAGGGTAGAGTGAAGCAGGCAATGTGTAAGGTACCTTTTCCAGCCCCTTCCTCAGACTACCGAGGTGAGCAGTCGTTCTTAATCAGGGCAGCTCAGTCACCCAGGGGGCTGCCGAGCCCCGCTGCTGCTTCGGACAACGAAAAGCGACCACATTGAGCTGCCTGTGTGCAAGTTTGCGGCTATAGCTCCCTGTCCATCCACACCTGCTGCTTCGTCGCTCCCCTGTCGCCACAAGACCCGAAGGCTGACCGGTTGTAAGATGAGAGTGGTGTCATTAGTTGCGCGTATCGTGGATTAAAGTGAGGTTGAGTTGCGCTGGTCGTCAAGCCCACTATCTCGTCCTGGCCTATCTGGGTCCAGTGCCAAGTCGAGACAGCTGGAGATAGGACAGGATGCAATGCAAGACCATGGCGTCCTTCGTGTGTCGCCAAGCTCCTCGCGTTCCACATCACGTGCTGAGTCCGCCTTCGTGCCCATAGAACCAGTCCGCCGAGTCCAGTCTTCACATGCTTAAGTAGACAATCCCTATCTCATCGAAGGTTTCAGACCTGTCGGCTACCCTCACCTGGTTTAACCCGCCAGTCGAAGCCGTTTAGCGGGGCGTGGCCGCTGTCGCATGGTAACATCCACATAGAGCCACAGGTGATATCTGGGTGCCAGTTGGGAACCAAAACAGACGAACTGCTGCCTAAGAAGCACGACGATTCATAATCAGGTGAAAGTTTGCCTTTTACAAACATTCTGCACGAAATTACACTAGGATCTACCTATACACTAATGTCTTTCGAACACTAACAATAAAAACAACACATGTCTACATATATTGCGGGGTACGCATATATATTTTATTCCGTGGTTTACAAGCTTAGTTCAGTGCTTTGAAAAGCTGTTAGTTAGCACAATAAAATCACGACCAGTGAAAAGCAGTAATTTTTGCAAAAACAAAATACATATATAATACATAAGAAGTATAGACGACCTGTGGTGATCGCAACAAAATGTGTCGCTATTTAAATGCCTCTACAAGATTGACTCATCTAGCGACATCAGTTACTGATGGCAAAATTTAAGTTATTACGTACTCCAACATAATTCTAAATATGTGTACGTCATATTATAATCTAAACCGTAACTAACACATTTTCATACATAGATTATTCCAAAACATGACAAAAAAACCTACTACCTAAAATAATTTAAAACTTACCACACATAACCTATCCAGTAGCTAAAGTCAGAATAAATGCATAGAAAGCAACACATCGCGGATACAAATAAAGTAACGTTGTTCGTGTATATTATCACAAAACACTGCCAAAACAATCGATCAACAAAGACCTAGTACTAATTCGTATTGGATCTTTCGTTACAAATAACTCCTTCAAAATTACTGTGGTTTTTACAATGTGACCGTCTTTGTGGCCTGAGCAGCATTGACACATTTAGGTCATATTTACTCACTATAATACTTGATATGTCACATATTTTGTGTTCTGCCAAACTGTAATATTTGGACCAACTCAAACATCGTAGTTCCATAACTTACAATGTTATAGTAGTTGGCTGTGTTGGTTTCTTCTCGCGTTAGTCGCTCACGACGATCCATCTTACACTGCAAGCACAACACCAAAACAACTGTAAAGAAACAAAGTTCAGAGTCATCATATCTTAGCAAGTTGACTTCCGTGAAGTGATATTTTGTGTAAAATAAATTTCTGAGGACAAAGAATAGATACGGTATATGGTAGGGTACGGACTGCGCTGTTGCTACGTGCCGAGATGAACTCCAGTATCATAGCAAACTGTATATCTCTCGCAAGACTACCACTTATATATATTTCAAAATTTTCATATTTATATATAGATAGATAGATGAATAAAGAGATACAGAAAAACAAGACAGCAGACAGACAACCAGCCACACATACAGATACACAGACACACGGACACTCGGACACACGGACACACTGACACACAAACGTACCTACACCCAGACGCACGGACGTACATGCACACAAACACACATACACACATATACCCAGAGCCACATGGACAGGGACACAAATACATGGACAGGGACACAAATACACAGGAACACAGAAACACAGGGACAGAAAGCAACACATATCGACACAGTTTGCTGAAGCTCGTTTTGTGTCGTTCCTGCTATAGGTCCGAGATGGTAACAGTTAATTCATGTTGTACTTCAGTAAAAGTTCAAGTAATTAGGAAAAATGCTACTCAAGTAAAAGTACTTTTTAAAATGTACTTGAAGTACAAGTAAACAAGTGTACTTGAAGTAAACACAAAAGTACTTTTATAAGTTAATTGCTTGACATTTTGTTTTGCAACTTGTACACCACCTGGTAATCATGCCGACTATTGGTAATGAATCAGCCAATGAGAAATCATTACCACTTGCAGTTTTCGCCGATATATATTGCTCTCTGCTGGGGGGAACCGTTCTGGATTACTGCACATATCATTTCTTGGAAACATCTTCCAAACAGTTATCACATAAATTATGTATACTTCATTACAGTTAGAAAAATACACTTTAATTGTAGTTCGTTACAAGTAAAAGTACTTCTTAACATGTACTTTGTTACTCAAGAAAAGTAAGCTTTTCTACTTAAGTGAAAGTACTTCTTTACATTCCTACTCTGCTATAGGTGTACATAAACCTAAACGTGTTTCTTGAAAGAATTTGTCTACTCGATATAGCAATCCAAGCGGAATGAAACGCCAGACGTAGTGTACCGGGGTATGACACGATGTGAATAAAGCGTCACATGCATCAAATAAAATGACACTGCACCTTACCTTCGGGCACGGTTACCGTGCGACCTTCGTCACAGCGAGGAATGTCGCAGCATTCCCAGCGCACCGCCATGTCTGTTGTGTAGCACCAAGGGACTGTGCCAATGCAATAACTCGACTTGTTGTAGTTGTGAAATTAATCTACATAAGTTTCCATCCATATCACAGTTCCTATTGATATAAAGCTGTCTACCATATATAATTATTACATTTATGACTCAACTATCCTACCTGTCTACCCTAACTATAATGTAATGTTCCCCCGGTTCTTTGAAAATCTGACCCTATGCCACCTCCCCAGTGCATTCACACCATTGCGTAAGCATTAACTATCAGTCAATATCCGTACAGGGTAACCCCTATTTTAGTCTTTCACAGTCCACAGCTACCTATGTTAAGTTCTCAATACCACATCATGACACATACTTACACAATTGCATCTATATTTCCGTAAATGATTAAACTTGATAGGTCGTAATGTATTTTTCGAGACCTGTATTTAACATCCGTTTATGAAAGTTCAGTAGGAACGCCTGTGTATGTTTTAAAGATGAGAGAGGGAGAGGGAGGGGGTCGTAATGTTTGTAGGTATTTTTAAAAACATGTAAATTTAAAGTTCCGTAGTGGTCGAAGGTATTTTTAACACCTGTGGAAAGTCGTAACGAACATACAGGTATGTGTATATAGGTTTGTATGCAAAAACGTGTATTTAGTGTTATGACGTCGTTTTAACAGTCTTGAAGCTGTGTTAGACCGTCGTGATTTAACCGCTTTTGTACGGGTTCGTTTGAAAACTGGAAAACGACTTTACAATCTAACATAATTCACTCACTCATTTTTGCCACTGGAGTCGAACATTAGTGGCCTCTATCATCCGTCTCCAGATCCCCCAGACGACAAAACGCATACATACATACAACTATAGCCACACGGTAAAGGCTTAATCAGTAGCGGCCTCTAGCGATCGCACGAGCGCCTGTACCTCTTAGCGTCACTCCACGGTAAAGGCCTATCCATTAGCGTCCTCTAGCCGTCACGCGAGCACCCATATCTGTTAGCGTCAATCCCACTTACTAAGCGAGGGCGCCACCATGCAAAAGCGGGTGTACGTATAGACCGTACGTACGATTCCTCTAGTTAATACCAAGCAGATGCTGGTCGTGGTGATACAGCGCCCGACACCCCACACAAGACGCCCACATAAGCGGTGTTTAACCTTCTGTATGACTGGATGTTGTCGCCGCGGGAGACGGACCGCCTTTGGCACCACGGCTGCCCCCACCAGGCCCTCGAGTTGCACGTTACTGTGCTGTCCCATTCTGGTTCCCGCACTCGGTACTCCGACACACCTAGCACTCGATAAATACAGTGCTGCTTACCTCCGGCGCCCGACCAACTGCTGCCCCCAAACGAGACGACGCTGCTGCCCCCACATAAATGGTGTTTACACCCACTGTAGTTATTACGACTGGACGTCATCGTCGCGGGAGGAGCATAGTAAGGGGAGGCTTGGCGGCGCATCTGGGTTATGTTGTCACCACCATCAAGGACTCTATTCTGTGCGACGTGCGGTCGTTCCTTCGACGGTGTGCTATGCTAAGACACCTCAGGACAAGCTGTCGAGATAGCGACGGATCAATGCGTCGGCGGACTAGACGCAACAAGGCGGTCATAACCCCGGAGATAAACCGTAAGCGCGGTAGACCCTACACCGATAATGTGTGCCTCTTCCGCTGCCTGACACTGCACCGAGGGTGTGACGTACCTGCTTTGCAGGCGCCGACGTTGAAACTCTATTCCGACTATACCACCGAAGGTAACGCCTAGTTCTTCGACGATGTCACGCTAGCTGACCTCGACCGGGTGGAGACCGTCTTCCAAGCGAACGTGGTCGTGTACCGACTATTGAGCTGCAGAATAGGAAGACGACTGCCGAACTGGTCAGGCGCTTGGTAGGTCGCTCCCAAACTACTATGAACGTGAATTTGTGCGACAATCACTACTCGTATGTCCAGGTTCTGTCACACGTACCGTTGCGGTAAGTTCGGTGACTCGCTGTGAAAAACGGCGTCGCGCTTGCAAAGATACGAACGTACGTGCGATGGCGGTGTCCGAAGTGTCTACCCGGGTGGTGTCTATCACCCGAAATAGCCAAACTCTACGCCGAGACGCGCTCCATCACATCATACATTCGCCGCTTTGTCAACGTCGTCGATATGTTAATGCCAGTTGAGAGAGGCGAAGGCGAACGAGTCGGCATTGAATGCCTTTCTGGAAACCACCTTCCCCCGTCGACAGCTCGCGAACCGTCAATCACGCAGGCGCGGGTTTTGGAGGCTATGCGCGACGGCACCCAGTTCGGTCTTGTAGAATGCGACATCAACATGCCGGAGGAGTTGCTCGACAGATTCGCCGAGATGCAGCCTGTTTTCAAGAAGACTTGCGTCACGTCGCAACGCCGGAGAGGATGACATCCTGACCCGACTTCAATGCACTCTTGTGGGGAGCTTTATGGTGCCAAGATTCTTCTCGCCACCCCCCTACTGCGATTGTATCTGGAGCACGGACTCGTCGTCGACCATGTGTACCAGATCGTCGAGTACGACCCGGACCCGTGCTTTTGCCGCTTCGGAAAGTCGGTGTCCTCTGCCCGTTGCGAGGGCGACATTGACCCCCAATAAGGTCATCATTGCGGACACGTTTAAACTGCTGGGAAACAGTGGTTACGGGAAGACGATCACACGGCTGGATCGAGACATCAAGTACTGCACGACTCCCGGTGCCTCGGTTTGATTAACGTTCGACGCTTCCGACAACTCGACGTCGTCGCTCTTTTTTGTCAGCAAGGGTCTTCTGACATATACCGACAAACTTGAAGGCAGATATACTGGACAAGATTAATGCAGGCCACCAGGGGATAACGAAGTGCCTGGAACGAGCCAGGGAATGTATCCGTGTCGTGGCCAGGGATAACATGTGACATCAAGTACATAATGAGTGCCTGCGACCACTGTCAATTCCACAAACCAAGTCAACAGACGGAGCCATTGATGACAGCCCCTCTACGGACAGGGCCCTGGCAGAGAGTAGCGGTTCTTCTCTGTTTGTCTCAAGGCAAGGAGTACATGGCAGTAGTATATTATCACTCCAGGTGGATCCAGATCGTGCACCTCAATAACACTACAACTGCATCGTGCATTGCGAAGTTGTAGGACATCTTCGCCCACTTCGGCATCCCAGTTGAGCCGGTGTCAGATAACGCACCTCAGTTCTCGTCGGCAGATTTCAAGTCATTCGCAGAGCAGAATGGGTTTACACATGTGACGTCGAGACGGAGAAGCGAGACGGAGAAGCCGAGCAGGCCATGCAAACAGCCAAATGGATTCTCATACAAGATGATCCTTGGCTGGGCCTCATGGTCTATAGAGACATTATGATCGCCGCCACGAGATGCATTCCTGCTCTACTGATGATGGGTCGTCAAATCCGTACGATCCTGCCAGCCCTACCATCGGCACTTAGGCCAAACCGGCCCAACCCAGACGTGGTGTGTGAGGAGGACAATAATACAAAACAGTCGTACCAGCTGCACTACAATCGACACCATAGGACACGTCCTCTGTCGTCACGGTCCCCAGGAGACACAGTGAGAGTCCGAACTGACGTTGTCAAGGACTGGACGAAGAAATGTGTCGTAATCAGCGCAGTCGACACCCCACGATCATGTAGAGTACGGACCGAATCTGGCGTATACCGTCGAAATAGTCAACTGCAAGATAGGCTGGGTGTCATGCAATCTTCGGGAGCATTGTTGAGAATCCCCGTATCAAGTGTAGACCACACTTATCCGGTGATTGTGTTGCCAGGTCTGACTGTGAGTCCGGGTGGCGAGGCGTCTTTTGAGCCGCCCCCTGTGTTCTCATGCCCCGTGTTGCGTCGATCCAGCAGACCGATTATCAGACCTGTGTGGCTGATTGAACAATGACACTGTAGTGTTAATGAAGAGTGACACTAGAGTTAGTGAAGAGTGACACTGTAGTGTTAATGAAGAGTGAAGCAGGTGTTAATGAAGAGTGACACTGTAGTGTTAATGAAGAGTGACACTAGTGTTAATGAAGAGTGACACTACTGTTAGTGAAGAGTGACACTGAATTGTTAATGATGAGTGATACTACTGTTAGTGAAGAGTAACTATGTAGTGTTAGTGAAGAGTGACGCTAGTGTTAGTGAAAAGTGACACTGTAATTTTAATGAAGCATGCCATTAGTGTTAGTAAAGAGTGACACTCTAGTGTTAATGAAGAGTGACACTGTAGTGTTAATGAAGAGTGACACTACTCTTAGTGAAGAGTGACACTGTAGTGTTGATGAAGAGTGACACTAGTGTTAATGAAGAGTGACACTACTGTTAGTGAAGAGTGACATTGTAGTGTTAATAAAGAGTGACACAACTGTTAGTGAAGCGTGACACTGTAGTGTTAACGAAGAGTGACACTACTGTTAGTGAAGAGTGACACTATAGAGTAAATGAAGAGTGACACTGTAGTGTTAATGAAGAGTGACACTGTAATGTTAGTGAAGAGTGACACTATAGTGTCAATGAAGAGTGACACTGTAGTGTCAATGAAAAGTGACACTGTAGTGTTAGTGAAGGGTGACACTATAGTGTTAGTGAAGAGTGACACTGTAGTGTTAGTGAAGAGTGACACTGTAGTGCTAGTGAAGAGTGACACTGTAATGCTAATGAAGAGTGACACTGTAGTGCTAGTGAAGAGTGACACTGTAGTGCTAGTGAAGAGTGACACTGTAGTGCTAGTGAAGAGTGACACTGTAGTGCTAGTGAAGAGTGACACTGTAGTGTTAGTGAAGAGTGACACTGTAGTGTTAGTGAAGAGTGACACTGTAGTGTTAGTGAAGAGTGACACTGTAGTGTTAGTGAAGAGTGACACTGTAGTGTTAGTGAAGAGTGACACTGTAGTGTTAGTGAAGAGTGACACTGTAGTGTTAGTGAAGAGTGACACTGTAGGGTAGGTTATTTGACTATAATGACAACACATGTTTATTTGACTAGTGTCTTAATATTGGCACATGGCATGGCACGTTAAGTTAATTTTAATTCCTAATAGGTGAGATGTCATGTATTGTCTAATGTTATATGCACTTGTTCAAGTCGGTGCACACACACGTCAGTGCAAGTCAACAGTACAGAGCAACCATGACATTATGTTCAAGGAATATGCTTTTGGCAAAACATGTGAAATCAAAGTACACTTCGGTGTCAAATATTTGTGAAACCCTTTTTGTTCCATTGCAATTAATATTTTTTGTATGAAACACAAATTTTCTGGTCATTAAACTTATTATAATGACAGGTCAATACAAATAGGTGTTTATTGTTTGTCTTCACAACACATACTCCACGTCTCCATCTACATGTGTTCCAGCACCATCATGGTCTAAACACCCAATTACGTGAAGACTTATATTAAAACACTCGATATTGCTATCTCTCCCTGTGCTGCGTCCAACAAAACACACTGGAACACACAAATGACGTCATAATTTAATCATAATAGGGCATAGGGCAGCACTGTTCTTCTCTGCTAAACATAAAAGTATAGCATGCATTGCCTTTAGTAGGATTCAACTGTAAATATTGTATTTGAGTGGGAATATTAGTGTACATCGGCTACCTATGGGAAAGAGTGTTACAGTAATTATTTTAAATAGCAAAAACTAAATTAACTACGGAGAAGTACAGAAAGTCCAACCTTCCCGAATTGGTCGGCAGTCCTGATTTTGTGCCCTGGGTCCCGAGTCCCGGCCTTAATTCCCATGGTCGGGACCCGAAATGTCCCGATTTTCGGACATAAACCGGCGAAAGTCGATGAATTGTTCGAAAAACACTGAAAATAAGCAAAAACATCGTTTTCTGCAGCGCTGAGAAACATTTGACGTCACTCACACCACATGCGCGCAACCGACTCGACCGCGTACGTGCGTACCCGCGTACCCGTTTTCCGTTGTGACCTGAAATGTTCAAAAGCGCAGTCAGAGAAGTGAACGGAAGAGCTCATTTCTGCTTTTTCGGAAGTGAATTGCGTTTGTCTGGTGTTATCCGTGCGATAATTTTTGGTCATCATGTCTGCGAAGCGTGCCCGTGCTGTTGCTGGAGTTGCTAATAGCGGATCACCAAAGAAGAAATGTCAATATTCACGCACAAAGACATCTGTGCTGACCCGTTTTGGCAAAAGCAAGTGAGTGCATGATCAGCTGAACGTGTGCACTACAGCCTTTTCAGAGATGAGTCAAATGATCGTGGAGTGGAGGCGAAAGACCTAGTAGTGCTGATGAGATTCTTCTATCCAACAGTGATGAAAGCTGCTACACGTTTTGTGGATTTGCTAACTGCCAATGATGGTAGAGCTGAGGCAATTTTTGGCTGTCTAACGTCCCGCAACATCAAATTTGAGAAGCTGGTGTGTTTCCCCAGTGACATTTCCAATACTGAATGAAGGGTCAGCGGAATGCAGTCGTCCGACACTTGCGCGATCGGCAACCTGACATGATTGACTTCGGCTGCATTTGCCATCTGGAGAATCTTGCGATAAAGGCTGCCATCAAGCAATTGCCGGTCAATATAGACGCTTTCCTGGTGGATATCAACTGGCATTTCTATTTGAGCATCAAGAGAAAGGAAGAGTTATTTTTGTGAGTTTGTGAACATCACGTACAAGCATATTTTGGCTCATGTTGAAACGCGCTGATTGAGTTTGCTCCGTGTTATTGCCCGGGTGTTGGACCTTTGGCCAGCCCTGGTGTCCTATTTCTCGAGCCATTCGGAAGCAGAGAAGCGAAGACGCGTGAAATCCACCAAGGACCAGCTGTGCCATAAAGTCAAGCTTTACATTCTCTTACTCAACTTTCTGCTCCACATCGTGTATGCATTCAACGAGGCCACGAAAACCACGACCATACTTTTGCATCACCCGGAGATGAAAACGTTGACGAAACGGATGCTTCGATTCTTCGTCACTGCTGACCGAATAAACCTGGCTGACATCATGGCTACCGAGTACGAGGACATCGACAATCAGCTGATGGATGACGATCTGGATTTTGGCTAGGCTACCTGTACAGTGGCTGCGGAAATGATAGACGATGGGATGGAGCACCTGGTCTGATCATGTTCGTTAGTTCTACTGAATATTTGTGAAAACATTGATCAAGATATTCCCATTCCAATCGACTCTCCTGTCTGACCTTCGGGTTCTGAACCCAGTGGAGCGACTGTCCTACAAGGATTTGCCCAATGCTGTCGTCCGGCTGGCAAAGCACGTATCACGTCGACTTCATCAGTACCGATGACGCTGAATGACGTCATCGTACACTTACAGACCATTAGACAACTGAAAACCACATCAGAGACTGGGAGGGAGTGAAAATTGTAGACAAGGAACCCAACAGAAGAATCCGACATATCATGGAAGCCATCTGGATCAGGAAAACCAGAACACCCATCAACAGAGACGAGGGCAATTACGAACTGCCTCACGTGTACGATGACGTCATTCAAAGAAGTCGACGAGATACGTGGACCAGGTAAATTAAATACATCTTGGATATACAAAATTAAAGTTTCTGATTTGAAAACGAACTATCCTGAAGAATGTTAAGTAGTCTTCCGTAAGATATTTCTGTGCAAAATCTTTAACACATATTCCTTCACATTTCTGCAAACAAACTGTCATTGTTACAAAAGTTGTTTTGAGTGAAGCACGAAAATGTACCGCCGGCGAAATCCAAATCTCATCAAAGACGCCTGCGTCAAAACACGTATTTTCTGGGATCCTCCCGTATCTGTTGCGAATCTCCCAGACTCCTGTAGCCTGTTTATACATTGCGTTTCTCTTGGACCTGTTGCTATATTCCAACAACCTAATCGTCATCTTCTCTTCTAACTGCCCATAATTCTGCCAGAAGGTCGTCTTTTTTCACTTCTAACAATATTTGTTGTTTATGTTTTAAGAACCACTATGAAGTGACCCTTATAGTGGTACCGGTCAAGTAGGTGAAAGAGACACTTGTGAGATGACATCCGTGGACAACATCCAGTTGTTGTAGGATGCAGTGGACAATGATATTGTCCAGTTGGGATGGGTTCGTGTAAGTATCATTATCAATTGTACCGGTTTATTATCTGTGACCAAGGACAGGTTCTTGTATTTTTATTTGACTATTTCAACACAGGTAAACCTGTAGATATAGCAGCCTATATAACAATTGCATGTTTATATATACATGTATATATTATATCCTTTTTATTACCATGTACAAAAGTTCATATACATTTATTTATCAAGTTTTGTTTATGCTATGTGCTGCTTACTTGTATCTTTAATGTATGACCTTGTCTTCCATACATTTGTATGTTACTTGTAGTATCTTTAATGTATTACATTATCTACCATACATTTGTATGTTACTTGTATCTTTACTGTATGGCCTTATCTACCATATATTTGTATGTTACTTGTATCTTTACTGTATGACATTATCTACCATACATTTGTATGTTACTTGTATCTTTACTGTATGACCTTATCTCCCATACATTTGTATGTTACATGTATCTTTACTGTATGACCTTATCTACCATACATTTGTATGTTACATGTATCTTTACTGTATGACCTTATCTACCATACATTTGTATGTTACTTGTATATTTACTGTATGACCTTATCTACCATACATTTGTATGTTACATGTATCTTTACTGTATGACCTTATCTACCATTCATTTGTATGTTACATGTATCTTTACTGTATGACCTTATCTACCATACATTTGTATGTTACATGTATCTTTACTGTATGACCTTATCTACCATACATTTGTATGTTATATGTATCTTTACTGTATGACCTTATCTACCATACATTTGTATGTAACTTGTATCTTTACTGTATGACCTTATCTACCATACATTTGTATGTTACATGTATCTTTACTGTATGACCTTATCTACCATACATTTGTATGTTACTTGTATATTTACTGTATGCCCTTATCTACCACACATTTGTATGTAACTTGTATCTTTACTGTATGACCTTATCTACCATACATTTGTATGTAACTTGTATCTTTACTGTATGACCTTATCTACCATACATTTGTATGTTACTTGTATATTTACTGTATGGTCTTATCTACCATACATTTGTATGTTACTTGTATATTTACTGTATGGTCTTATCAACCATACATTTATATGTTACATGTATCTTTACTGTATGACCTTATCTACCATTCATTTGTATGTTACATGTATCTTTACTGTATGACCTTATCTACCATACATTTGTATGTTACTTGTTTATTTACTGTATGACCTTATCTACCATACATTTGTATGTTACATGTATCTTTACTGTATGACCTTATCTACCATTCATTTGTATGTTACATGTATCTTTACTGTATGACCTTATCTACCATACATTTGTATGTTACATGTATCTTTACTGTATGACCTTATCTACCATACATTTGTATGTTATATGTATCTTTACTGTATGACCTTATCTACCATACATTTGTATGTAACTTGTATCTTTACTGTATGACCTTATCTACCATACATTTGTATGTTACATGTATCTTTACTGTATGACCTTATCTACCATACATTTGTATGTTACTTGTATATTTACTGTATGCCCTTATCTACCACACATTTGTATGTAACTTGTATCTTTACTGTATGACCTTATCTACCATACATTTGTATGTAACTTGTATCTTTACTGTATGACCTTATCTACCATACATTTGTATGTTACTTGTATATTTACTGTATGGTCTTATCTACCATACATTTGTATGTTACTTGTATATTTACTGTATGGTCTTATCAACCATACATTTATATGTTACTTGTATATTTACTGTATGGTCTTATCTACCATACATTTGTATGTTACTTGTATATTTACTGTATGGTCTTATCAACCATACATTTGTATGTTACTTGTATATTTACTGTATGGTCTTATCTACCATACATTTGTATGTTACATATATATTTACTGTATGACCTTATCTACCATACATTTGTATGTTACTTGTATCTTTACTCTATGACCTTATCTCCCATACATTTGTATGATTTTTGTTGTGCAGAAAAGTAAACATGATATGTCCCACATTTTTTACACTCATCCCAGTTGATGTATTTCTGTCTTCCGTTGACCTGCACAACCAGTTCCGGCAACAGGAGCTATTCCAAGAGGTATGTGCCATTGTGGTCAACCCTCAGTTCAGGTGCAGTAACAACAGGTGAATGTCTACTAGTATTTTGTTTCAGAGTCTTGTGAATTATACCATTTTTAGCAAATTTCCACAGTTCCACTCCTTTTGTTAGCCAAATGTGATTCTAAGCAATATCTTTGTATATATTGATTTGTGATGTATTAGATGTAAAACTATGGTTTAAACCTTATTCCAGTTGCAAAATAACAGGACTTCCCCCACATATACGACACCATCATGGAACACCAGTCTGACAAGTTCAGAGGTGTCACGTGCACATTTGGTGGTCAATTACATCATACCAAATACATACTATACAAATTCCATACCAATACCATACCAATTCAATTATCATTTCCATATTGAAATACCAACAACTAGTGCAGCCGTACACATACCAATTCTAAGTACAGAACTTTTGAAAACAAAACTCCAATTCCATTAATTACGATGTAATTGACCCCAAATCTAGTCACATGGCTTATATTCTTTGCTGTTAACTGAGCATAACGTAGGCTAGTAAAGACTGCTTTCAACTGGTACATGGTTTTGGGCTTCCTTTTCTAAATGTTTCCATCTCCGTGCTACTTTTGCCATATCTGCTTCCACTTCTCTGTGCCAGGTGTTTCTCAGCCTTTCCCTCTGTCCGTCACGGTTTTTCTGGCCATGGTAGCCACAAAAGTCCCCAGTAATCATGCTCTGCCTAAAAGATGAACACACCCATTTCTCAGAAGTGAAATCACGCGCACGAAAACAGATTTCCATTTGCGAATGGTCACTTTAAAAATTCCAAATATGGTAATACTCCAGCTGGTGCTACCAAATACTTTCTAGATAATAGTTAATTGTACTGTTAGCCGTAAGATGGCACCACATTTATTACTTGAGCATCTTTACGGAAGATATCCTGTTTTATAATATCGAAATACACATATAGAGGAGGTATATTTATAATTTAAACATAATTACATGTGAAATTATTTTTTAAGTACTGGTATATCAATGCTGAATGTCGTGTTATAAGCGTTAGCAGAGTACCAGGCACGAGGAAGTGAACATCAGTC
Source organism: Escarpia spicata (assembly GCA_963995525.1). Classification (NCBI taxonomy): domain Eukaryota; kingdom Metazoa; phylum Annelida; class Polychaeta; order Sabellida; family Siboglinidae; genus Escarpia; species Escarpia spicata. The sequence goes on along the minus strand of OZ023208.1, from coordinate 66,525,475 downwards.
GACAGGGATGCATGCAAAAGTAGAATAGATACGGAGCGTCTACGCGCAGAATGTGATCATGACTACATCCAGCAGTCTGAGAGTATTGCTAACCCACCCTTCAAGAAACCAAACTAAATTGTTAATATAACTTAGCATAAGTTGTGTTTTTCGTTCAACTTCGTTTACAAAATTGATATGCGGAACATATTTATATGCATACTAAAACAGGTGGCGGTGTTACATGTACCAACATGCAATTTTTTAACCTGATGTTTTTGCATTCTTATATTCCATTAATAAATAAACCAACACGAGAAACTAATCAGTCAGCAACATTAATTGATATAATTTTTACAAATAACCATAAAAACATGTTCCAGGGCATTATGTACACGGATGTATTTGACCACTTCCCAGTATTTCTCATTGATAATAATTGCAAATTAACCAATTATTCTAAATATATAACAAACAGAAAATTTCGCTAGGGCAAACATGGATACTTTTATAATAAAATGCAGAACATTGGGAAATTATAACATCGATAAATAATTGTCAAACAGCCTAATCAATATTTTATAAATTACTACTTCGAGAATATAATGATTGCTTTCCATTAAAAACAGTCAAGCTTAAAGTGCCTATGACAAGATTGTAGCTATTTTTGCCATTATTCTAAATGAAAAATCTAAACCCAATTCATTAGGTGGTTTTTGGTGAATAAAATGTGTGAATATATATATATTTTAAAGAAGTTTGACTTTACCGCTAGGAAACGAGACTTTCCTTTCGAGTACGAAGTTATATGGAAATGACGTGAACGGGGGAAGCGTATGCCCACTGAGCCATTGTTTGCATAGTCTCGTCATTTGTCGAGTGGTTGTTCTTCTTATTGATTAATTTTAAATATGCCTAAGCGTTGTGTCGCAGCCAATTGTTCCAATACATCAAAAGACAAAGTTAGTTTATTAAAATTTCCAAAAGACAGCCTTTTACGTCGTAAGTGGATCCAACAGGTGAAACGCACCCGCGCCTGTTGGAATGGGCCGGCGTTAGATAACCAGAGCTGTGTGTTGTTTTCGAGTCATTTCACCGATGATTGTTTTGACCAAACTCCTGCTCTTAAACTTTTCCTTGGTTGTAAAGTTCAGCATCACCGTGTACTGTTGGAGAATGCAGTCCCGACTATTTTTCAAAGATCCAAAAATTACGCAGTCTCGTCCCCTACATCAACTAGTCGACACAGTCACCGTTTTCCGACTAAAACCAGGTCTGTTGTCGAAACAAGATACAGGTATGTATTTTAGTGATAATGGTGTAATACATCGAACTGTAATTAAGATAATTTAACAATAACATGGACTGGACCTCGACATTGAAATGGTCGGTGAAATCGAGGCAGTTCATTATAATGTTGTGATTTACACAGCGTAGATAGTATGCACGCTTTTGGGCAGGTGTTTTACGAGATTTGGATTTCGTCGGTTTATATCAGTAACTACGTCACTCAAAACAACTTAGCTAACATTTTGTTGCACAAATTGGACAGAACAGGTTTTAGAGATTTACATCATAGATATATTACGGAAGAATTTGTTGTTGTTTTTGGCTAAAAGTAAAATTGCATAACACATTAGATAGCACGAATTTTACTGACGCAAGTATAATTTTTAGAGTTATAGTGAAGATTATGGTTAGAGTGTGTAGGCTTACCTATAAAGTCGGCTGTAATGTGTATACAATGTAATATAAACTAAATTATAAGCAACGCCTTTACTGTAAATTGTAATTAGTTGTTCTACATTTGGCCAGATTCTCGAGCAAGCAATAGCCGAACAAGCGAACCCCTCCTGTGATTTCCCAGCCTCCAGTAAGTATATGTACTCCAAATATGTAAATATATGTACTCCAAATACTGCACTGTGTGTGAGTGTTATTAATAATAAATTTGAAATAATATATAGGTAATAGTGATAATGTAAGAAATTATTTGAAAGAAACTGATTTTTTTTTAAATAATTACCTTGTTTCCCAATTTCGTTTTCTTCTTGTCATTTTATGTACTTGTATTTACTTGTACTTGTTTACATGTAACACGTTGTTGTTATAGGGCCAAGCTGATGTTGCTTGTCAGGTACAATTACCACTACCATGTAGAAATGTAGGGATATCTGTAATGATCAAAGGGAAGTCAAAAGGTAACTAACTTGAAGCCAGACTCGCATAATGCATTGAGTCCATAATAGAATATTCATAATGTGACATTTGTCATATATTGCGTTGTAATGTTATGTGTAGATATGTAACGTTTGTATGCCATAAGTTGCATTGCTATGTGTAGTGTAGATCCTTTCTTGTGTATCTGAGAGATGACAGACGTTTAAAATAAGGCTTCATAGTATAGTAGACACTATAGTATCCTGCGCGGGCTGGGCTTTGGGCCCACGAGCCAGGCCAAGCCATGCCTCTTGTAAATTTTGCGGGCCGGGCCGGACCTAGGCTGACAAATATTAAATTCTGCGGGATGGGCTGGCCTGGGACCAATATGTTCAAGTCTGCGCCGGGGCATGGAACATATTCTGAATGTAATAACACTATATATAATGTAACATATTGATTAAAATATAATTATACAGTAATATAACTGATTAAAATAATAAATATGTGTGTTATTTTGCAGCCACACAAACCATGTCATTAGTTACTTGTACCATCATGACGCAAACTGATGACACAAGCAGATCACAAGATCAAGACATGTATACAAGTAGCGATTCCGAAGAGGATGAAGACGATGATTATATGCCCGCACAGCACGTCATCAGACAGTGAATCTGACCATGGAGCAGACAGCCTCGACGTTGAGCAGCCTTGCATGGAAAACAAACCGTCTGTACACAAGGAAACAAAATATAAAATTTTCTGGACATCGTTGCTCCAGCTCATATCTATGTGTTGCTGTTTTGAATGTGGCTCAAGGGCACTACAAACATCTACAATTGAGATCGGAACCATGCTAATTATAACTTTCACCTGTAATGATTGTGGCAAACGGCACCAGTGGCACAGTCAGTCCTATATTGGTAATCTTCCTGCAAGGAATATTCTTTTGTCTGCTGCAACACTGTTTGCTGGTGCTACCATCGGGAAAGTTCTCTGGGTCTTGTCCCATTTGGGTGTAAAGGCAATTACAGCCAGAACATTCTTTCGGCACCAGTCTAATGTCCTGCAGTCGACCATCCGTCGTGTTTGGATGGAACGTCAACAGTGGATGTTTGCCACCTATCAAGCAGAAGGAGAGGACCTGGTGTGTGGTGGAGATGGAAGAGCCGACAGCCCTGGCCATTCTGCCAAGTTCGGGACATACACACTGATTGATCTAAACAACATGGCTGTCCTTGATGTCCAGCTTGTGCAGGTTTGCTAATTCACATACACACGTACGCATGAATGCACGCACACACGCAAGATATGTCAAGACAGACGCACGCACGCGCGCGCGCACACACACACACACACACGAAATGTCACCATTATATACCCATAATATTGTTTAATATTATTAGTAAAAGTTTAATGTGGCTAATTGGCAATAAAATGTTTTGATATCTTAGAGCAACCAAGTAGGCGGCAGTTATCACATGGAAATGATGGGACTGAAGCAGTCACTCTAGTTGCTGGAAGATAACTGTCTAACTGTTGGAGAAATTGTGACAGATAGGCACGTGTCTATTACAAAGATGATGCGAGTGGATTATCCGTGGATAAAGCATGTTTATGATATTTGGCATGTTGCTAAAGGTACGTACAGGAATACCGGTATCTTGGTTTAAATAATTAAGTTATTTTTAATGAGCAGCATGATGTATGTCGACATTCTTTGGTTTGCTAGTCCAACATATACATGGCCATTTTAATTACTGTCATTGCAGGAGTTGTTGTGAACTGAATAGCACAGGTACTTGTTCAACTTTACATAATGTTTACTATGTAGTCTAACACTAGCATGTGTGTATCTCGATAGGATTCAAGAAGAAGCTACGTGCCTTAGCTAAGACAGCAGATGGAGCACCTCTGAACCTCTGGATCTCCAGCATAGTGAACCTTATATTGGTGTGTTATGTCACACCGCCGGGGGATGGAGATGTGTTGCTTGCAAAATGGTGTTCCATTGTGGATCATGTGCAAAATATACATGACGGTTTCGGTGAACCAATTCCACAATGTGTCCACGGCCCTCTAGAAGGGAGAGAGCAGCAGAAACCCTGGCTTGAGCCTGGTATGTTTCGCATACATGTGTATAATGTGCAGGTGTAATAGTTTATTTCTCCTCTGCAAAGAAACAGACAAGCTTCACCAGAAATACCTACAAAATGTAGCACACTTTGAATTGTTGCTTTTATTTACCAAAAGATATTGAGTGAAGTATTTGCAGCTAATTCTTCTGACTACTTTACATTCTTATTAATTACATCCATGTAGGTACAAAAGCTGCAGTAGACTTGGAGAAACTAGTGGAGAACAAAAGGTTTCTGGCAGACATCAGGAAGTTATCCCATGGTCATCAAACATCTTATGTTGAAGCGTTTCACAGTCTTGCGACTTGTTTCGCCACAAAGAGGCTCGTCTTTTCATACACTGGAATGTTGTGACGGTAATTGTTGCTACAAATGATCCATATTGCCTGCATAGATTTGTTTTATGTTGACTGGATGTAGTCAAGAGGACTTGTTGGCAAACAGTTGTTTCTAAAATAAATTTGTGATGACTAAGATTACACATAATTAAAATGCCGTATCAATAAATCCAGGGGACGGCAAGAGCATATCCCTATAACAAAAATTGCAGTAAGTACGTGCCTGTCAGTTATAAAACATGTCAGAATAATTTTCTTACCATCCAGGATCATTCTGACAGCCTTGCATTTCAACGAGAATGTGGGAAGACAGCAGAGCACTATGCAGCAGGGAGAACTCATGTTTAGTATACACTACCCCAAATACAAACTCGGTGGCTACATAGTGAGGAAGGTCCTCGAAGATCCAACATTTGGTAACGCAATGCTGGATTAATTCTTACTGACATACTCAACAATATCATCTTATACAGTGTACTAACACATGTAGCTACTATAAAAAGATGCAAGGCATACATAGCCAATCGTCTTGATTGAATATAAAAAGTGGCAAATGTCAATGATGAATGTTTGAAAAATGTCTTGCAACCTTGTGTAACGTCCAAAAGAAGGTCAATATCAAACTGACAAGTCGTGCTTATCTACATCATGCTTACATTCCACTTATATCATAACAGAAGCTTTGTTTCTATTGCCCTCCACAAAACAGAACTGTTGTAGCATGCAATCATATTACGTCATCCACACTGTACAGGTCAACATATATTTTCATGTTACTACAAAATTATTACAGAACATCACTATATATAATTCGAGATATTTATTGTTAAGAAGAATGCGCTGCTTTTACAGGATATGTTGATGATTTGCTGGAAACCTTGGTAGATGTGTGCACCAGTGCTGATTTGGATGAGGACATCCCGGCATTAGCCGAGCCACCACCACTGAATGCAGACTTAGTCAAACCAAACAAAGCTGACGCTGTGCATGCTCATGTTACAAGGTTTCACAACGGTGTGTGAAGAAACGCTTGGTGTGTCTCATTTAGGGGTCAATATTACTGTCTGCTTCCTGGAATCCAGTGAAATAAGCTGATGGAAAGGTTTGATGGATTGTCTTAACCGCACATGATGGAAGTGGAACTCGAATCTTCCTACCCAAGAACTGGTAGCACCATCGAATGAACTGTCTGTATGCTGTATATCTCTTCCATCTAAAACGTGATATGTTTTGTTTTAAATACATGTTATGGTCAGTTTCTATTCACATCATATTTATGCATGTTCATCATGCATACATTGGAGAGAGGAGGCAGCAAGACGGGGGTAAGGCTTCAACAGCTACATGTTGAATCAGGTTGAATTATGTATATTCCAGGGAACAACGTTACATATATTTGTAGTTTTATATAGGCCAGCAATAGGTGCGATTAAGAGTGTAGTGGAATTTGTTGTAACTGAATCGTGAGTGACTTGATGAATGCATGTGAAGTGAGTAGGTGTTACTCTACTTGAATATGTAAATAAAATAACTTACTCATTTCCATGAAAATCTATTGGCCCATATTGTTGCCTGTATTGCAAATATGCAGTATGTATGACATGCTCGTTCAGGCAGACTGCCGCAAAGCCATCATGCTGGGTGATGCAGGTCACGCCTGGCTGACTCTGCATAATGTCTGCCACTCGCATTTGTTCCTTGCAGCAGACACACTCTTTAACAGTTAGTCTAGGCACACAGTGGCCACAGTTGCACCTAAAATAAATTGTCACGATGTGTTTTGTGTCACAATCTAAGTACATGTAAATCAAGTTTAGTAAGGAATGTTGTTCATGTTCCTATAATCTGAAATCTGTTTTTGAATAAAATATTGACATAATACTAGTAAACAAGCATTGACCTTGTTTTGGGCATGCCGGAAACGTCTGATTTTTTTCGTCATTCGATTATCGCAATTTACTCAACATAATTTGTATAACCATTTGTTTAAACTTAATCTATGATAAAACTGTTAATGATTTAGAATATCTGCCTGTTGGGCACCAACTTTATTCAGATTGTTGTGAAAACGGCATATCCTGTTACGTTGCCGATTTTGTGTCCTCAACTAGTCTAGTAGAGTAAGTGCGTGCGAACTCTAACATATATGAGTTCATATACTCACGAACTGAAAATTAAACTTTTCTAACAGTTCATTTGCAGAAATTTTACAAAATATGTATTACAGATTTACCACATAGAAAAAACTTATATCTTACAAAGGAATTTGATCAGGTTTTGTTAAAACGGCAAAAACGATAGGACGCACGATTTGTGCCCCCATCAGTATAAATGATGATCAAGCGCGGCCTTCTTTATTTTGCGAACGTTCTTAATATATACACGACGAACTGTGCATTGCCAACATCGCAAAGATTATATACCACTGTTAGTATAATGTATTGTAGAATATATTATATAGTTGCGGTTATTACCATTCTGTGTTCTGCAGTCGATCGTCTTCGACACTGTGACTGGAAGAACATTCCTGCTTGGTATTGCCAGCACGTTCGCCAACAACGTCGTCTAAAGGCAAATACGGTTCATACCTGTAGGGTTTTATTTTTCCTACAGGACTAACATCATGACAACGTTCCTCAACATCCTCGACTTCAAGTGACAATTCCAGACTTGAATCAGAATCATCAGATTCGCGAAGGTCGATGTCTTCCTGACTGCACTCGGCCATGTATATTAATATAGCTCTCCTTCAACAAATTCCCCCGCTGACGTCACAACATGGCGCGACTGGTTCAGAAGAACCTAGCGAC